>JANVCC010000204.1:29100-56769 GCA_025345505.1 Todiramphus chloris collaris
CCCCCCCCCCCCTCCGCTCCGCCGGTGCCCGCCGGTACCTGCCGCCCGCGGCGCCGGGAGCCACGTGCCGGGGCTGCCGCCGCCCGCACCGCGCCGCGCCCGCAGCCCCGCTCCGCCCGCCCCGCTCGACGGCACCGGGCACGGCGGGGGCGGGCGGGGGAGGGACGGGAGCGCGGGGGGTGCCCGGGGGGGGTTGTGTGAGGGTGTGCGGGGGGTGATGGGTGCATGGAGGGGGTGTGTGAGTGTGCAAGGCGGGGGTGATGTGCAAAGCTCCGTGTGTGAGTGTGAGGGGGGTATGTGTGGAGGGGAGGGTGCTGGGGGTGCTGGGTGCTCAGATTGTGGGGGTGCCTGTGCATGGGGGTTGCAGAGGTCTGTGTGTGCAAGGAGGGGTGCACAGAGCTTGTATGTGTGCAAGGGGAGGGTGGGGGTTGCGAGGGTGGGAGTGAGAGACTGTGTGTGTGTCTGTGTGTGTGTGTGTGCAAGTCGGGTGCTGAAGCGTGAAAGGGTGTGGGGTTGGGTGCAAGGGTGCGAGGGGGTGCACAGGGTCCCCCCCGCTGCTGCAGCCCTGTGGGGCTCAGCCGCACGCAGGAGCCAGGCAGGCCGGTAGCCTCAGGCCTGTTTTTGGGGGTCCCTCCCCAGGGTTCACCCCAAGTGTGCAGGTGCTGCCGGGGAGCCCCAGGCTGGGGGTGGGTGGAGGGCTCTGGTGGGGTGCATGGCCCCTTCTCAGCCCCGACATGGGGACAGACCCACCATCCCCGAGGGGTTCCGGTCCCCCCTCTGTCATCGAGGTACCCACGTGGCCGGGACTGCTGGAAGAGTCCGGATCCGGCCCCGGCGGCTGCCAGTACGGGGGGTCGGCAGAGGTGGAAGGGTTGGGGGGGAGCTGATTTACAGTTGCTCTTAATTTGCTCCGTTATGCAAAATGAAGCTTTGGCCTCTGCGCTGCTGGGGAGAGAGGGGCCGCTGCCCCCCCTCCTCCGCTGTCCCACCGTGGGGATGGGTGGCTTCTCCGTGTGCACACGCATGTCCTTGCAATGTCAGCAGCTGGCCCTCCGAGGCTGCATGTGTGAATGTGAGCTGGGGGGGGGGGGGGGGTGTGTGCGCATGTTGTGTGCATGTGCTTGCATGCTGAGAGCATGTGCGTGCATGCTTTGTGCACGGTGTCTGCGGGCCCCACGGATCTTCAATGCATGCATGTGCATGATGTGTGCGTGTGTGTGTGCATGCTTATTGCATGTGTGTGCGTGTGTGCATGCGTGTACATGCCCTCTGCACGTGTGTGCAGCACGCATTTGGATGCTCAGTGCACAGGTGTGTGTGCCTGTGCATGTTTGGTGCATGCGTGTGAATGTTGCATGCGTGTGCATCCGCATGTTGGGATGCGGAGCGGGGGAGATGCTCCCCTCGTATACACACATTCCCCCCCCCCGCGTGTAATTTCTTCGTGTTTCGGCGGCCGCGGGCCCGGGCGGCTCCTCCAAAGGGCGCCGATCAATCACCGGGAGAGCAGATGGATTTATGGGCCCTTTCGGCGGGAGGATCAATGCGAGCCTGAGACACCCGCCAATGTTTGTGCAACAAATTACGGCGACTGAAGCATCTTCCCTCGGCTCGGTCCGGCGGGCTCTGTGCTCCCGGTGCCAGCGCTGCCGCCCGCGCTGCTCCCCCGGGGCCGCCCGAGTCCCGCCACCGCCACCCGCTCTGCGCTGATCCTAATGAGCAGCAACAGCGAATTAATTATCCAAACTGCGAGGGGAAGCCCGAGTGCTAATTAGCAGGAACTGAGGAGCGGGTGCCCGGTGGCAGGGCCGTGGCCGTGGAGACATGAGGGGACAGGAGAAGGCAGCGGGGCTCCCTGGTGCCCCCAGCTCTGCCATCAGCGGGGGTGAAAATAGCGGCGATGGAGAGAAAGGTCAACCCCGGCGACAGCAGCTACGGGGAGAAATTGGGGGGGGGGGGGGTTGTTAAGGCCTCATCCTGCCCTCGGTTCCCAGGCCGGTGGAAGTGACCACGGCGGTGCCACCCCCGGTCACTCCTGGCAGTACCAATTTGTGCCTCGGTTTCCCTGTCCCGGTTGCTCTTGTTGACCCCGAGGCTGGTAGGGTGCCGTCGGTCATTCCACTGGGGACAGACACGTCTCCGACTGCGGGACCAGAGCCGGGAGCTGAGCCCGGTGTGAGCCGCGCGGACTGGATGCGGCCGCAGAACCGCGGTGCCGGGGCGCAGAGCATGAATAAATTCATAATGCCACGTCCCCGTGTCCCCGCCGTTCCCCCCCCTCCGTCTCCCCCCACCCCTAGCCCCGGAGCCGGCACAGGGAAGGAGGCTTCGGTGCAGTCACCGGTGACGCCACGGTCACCATCTGCCTCCGCGGCCCCCGAGGACCCGCCGTCTCGGGCAGCGGCGTGTGGACCCGCAGGGTCGCATCCAGCGCCGACACAGCCCCGGTGCTCAGTCCCTGAGTCCCAGCGCTGCCCGGTGCAACCCAGCACCCTGTGTACGCTGCTGGTGCATGGTCCCTGGCACCCAGCACACGGTCCCCGGTAGTCGTGCCCCTTTTGTGCCGGGGTGCAGGTAGTTTGGGGTGAAAGCAGGTCGGGACACAGGTAGTTTGGGGAGCAGGCAGGTCGGGGTGCGGGCAGGTCGGGGTGCCAGGTAGTTTGGGGCGCAGGCAGGTCGGGGCGCGGGCTGCGCAGGCTTTGCAAATGAATATCGACGGGCTGGATGCGGCCGGGCGCTGCGCGCTCCAGCCAGGGCATGTTGGCAATCAAGCCGGGCCGGCCCAAATTGGATGAAAATTGTCCTTGAATGGCGACAATAAACCAGCAGCTGGGGGTGACGCTCCCGGGGCCGTCCCGATGTTGCTGCGGCGAAATGTCCGTCGTGTCCCCGGTGCCGGGAGCACCACCCCTGGGTGAAGCCCACGGCACCGCGGGGTCCCGGGACTCTTTCAGAGTGCCCTCGGAAACATTTCACGGGGTGGCAGAAGTGGCCAAGTGGCCACCACCACGTCTCCCACCGCGGGCTCCAGCCCCGACCGTGTCACCCCCTGAACCCAGTCCCCAATATACACCCTGTCCCTGATGTAGCCCCGGTCTCCAATGTCCCCCACCCAGCGCCACCTCACTCCATCCGCCTCCCTCCCAGGCACTCCCGTGCTGCCCCATCCCAGGATGAGGCTCATTAGTGTCTCTGTTAATTGGTGAGGAAGCAGCTGTGAGGTTGTTGGTGGGGTCTGACGGGTCAGCGGTCCGGAGCCGGCCACTCCTCAGCAGTGGGGCGCTCGGGACAAGGTGAGTGGTGGGTGAGGGGATGGGGACACACATCGTACGGGGGCCAAGCCGTGTTGAGGGGTCTCATCTGCACCCCAAGTTCCTCGGTTTTGCCTCGGAATGATGCTGAGTCTCAGGGTCTCACAAGAGCTGCCCCACACGGGGCCGGATCCTGCTCTGGGGCTGAGGTCAACTACCGCTACCTCCCATCCCGTTGCGGTGACAAAGCTGAGCCCATCACTGCTGCCATGAGCTGCGGGGTCTCAGCCGTGGGGAGCCCACAGCGGGGGTGGCTCCAGAAGGGGGGAGGGAAACCCCCGGGAAGGGGAGGCCAGGGGATCCCGGAGGGTGTGAGGGGATTGACGTCCCCTCCCGGCTATGCCCCCCCGCGCTGGCCGCGGGGCTGTCGGTCATGGCGCTGCCGCGATGGATGGCTGCGGCCCGGCCCGGATTAATTCTCTGGACAAGCGGCATTTATTAGGGATGCAGGAGATGTCGGGTGGAGAGAGCCGGAGAAATCCATCCCGCCCGGGCGGCAATTAGGCGGGTGGCCGGGGCACGGGGGGGTCCCACTCACCCGCTCCCCGAGCTCCCCAGTATGTGCCAGCACCTTGGGGGTGCACCCCTCAGCCCCGTGGTGGGGTGCTGGGTGCCGGGGGTCCCCCTTCTAACCGCGCTGCCCCCCGCGCCGGGGGCTCATTGCAGATTCGCCTCATGCCCACCTGAGCCGGGCGCTGACAAATAGACATTTAAATCAGACAATTAACCGGCCTCCGCCGCTGACATTTTTAATGTATTAATGTGCATCAACAGCTAATACATATAAAACTCCCCTAATCGCGGCAGTCGGGGAGCGGGGCGGCGGTGCTGGCAGTGATGGACGAGTCCAGGGGGACCCCGGCCCCGGCGTTTGCATTAATTACCGGCAAACTGACAAGGCAACGGGACACGCGGGACGCGCCGGGTGCCTTCAACCAGCCCACCCCCCTCCCCCCAGCCCTTCGTGTGTGTGTGTGAGAGCGTGTGTGCAGCGTGCGCGTGTGCTCTGAGCTGGTGCTGTCATGTGTGTGCACACACGCGTGTCCCATGTCCCTGCGCAGGGGTGGTGGGGGTGCTGGGAGGGGGTGAGCTGGGGAACATGTGCGTTGGGACATGCGTGTAGGTTGGGTCACGCATGTGCATCAGGGCACACACGTGCATGGGGGGCATGTGTGTGCATTGGGACGTGTCTGAGCACCAGGACATGCGTGCATCAGGGCACACGTGCACATGGGAGAGGTGCATTGGGTCATGCACATGCATCAGGGCATGTGTGCACATGAGGACACGCATGTGCATGAGGGACACATGTGCGCTGGGACATGTGTATCAGTACACGTGTGTGCACTGAGTCATGTATATGTAGCAGACCATGTGCGTGCATTGGGACATACATGTGCGTGAGAGCATACATGTGCATGGGGACACACATGTGCCTCAAGACACCTGTGTGTCCCCAGTGTTGTGTGCGGCCACTTATAGGGGACAGAGGGGAGCCGGGGAGCCTCCAAACACGGTCCCCGTATGTCCCAACCCATGGTCCCCTCCTGTGTCTGGCCGTGGGCCCCACGCCCGGGCGGTGACAGATGCCTCAATTCGCAGGAAGGCTCCAAAAATCGATGCTTTAAACGCCAGTGGCCGGGGCTGATCAATGGCACCAATTACACCCCAAACGGGTGCTCGTGGGGAGGGGGTCGAGGGACTCCCCCCTCCCCCATGACCCCCTCGTCGGTCTGGAGCACCCCGAGACTCCTCTGCAACCCCCAGCTCCACTTATGGGGGGCAGCCAGGGAAACTGAGGCTGTCGTGGGGTGTTACAGCCCCCCCCACCCCATCGACCGTCGGCCCCACTCACCAAAGGCAGATTTGACATTTTCAAATCCAGATACTTAAAGGAATCGATCGCGGGAGGTGTGAGACCCCCGCCAGCCCCCCGCATTGATCCTGCGCCGAAATTGGAGGGGGGGGGGGGGCACAGCACCGCAACATCCGCTACCCCCACGTCCGGGGGTCCTGGGGGGTCCGTTGAGGTGTCCTGGGGGAGTCCGAGGAGGGGTCCGTCTCCCACCCATTCTGGGCTGCCCCCGCCTAGCTCTCTCATTCAGGCTGCCGGGGCTGGACCCCCCTCGGCGCGGGGCTCGGGGGCAGTGGAGCGTGGGCCGGGGTCCGCTGGGACCCGCTGTCAGGGAGGCAGCGAGGCGAGGGGGGGGCAGCGGGGGGGGGGCCGCTGTCCGCCCGCCCCGGGGGGCAGCCGGGGGGGGGGGGGCCCAGCATTCCCCCCCCCCCCCCCCCCCGCTGCCGACATCCCGGGGGGCTCTGCTCCCCAGTCCAGCTCTTTGCCCCTGTGAACCCCTAATCCTGGGGCGGGGGGGATGGGGGCTGTATGGGGATCCTCCAGCTCCAGGGCAGTGGGGGGGCACTGCGCCCCCAAACCCAAGAGGGGATCACCATCCAGCCCTACGGCAGCAGCGGGGGGGGGGTGCGGGGCATGCACCCCCAAAGCCCACCTGGCCTCGTCGCCTGGGTGGTACTGAGCTGGGAGGGTGTTCGCAGCCCCCCCGGGCCCTGGTGACGGGGTGCAGGGCGGCTGCGGGGCCGTTAATAATGGATGAGCCCAAATTGGCGGCCGGCAGCCGGTTAATCCCGGCAAACACGGCGCGGGCTGAGCAAACAGGGGCTGCGGAGAGGACGGGGGGGGGGGGGGGGGTCTGCGTGGGGCGCCCGGTCCCCACCCCCGCAGGTCCCTGTACTGGGTGCCGGTGTCGAGCACCTGGTCCTCCCCCCCAGGTCCCTGCACGGGTGTGGCAATGGCAGTGCCGCGGCCTTTGCCCGGTATCGTGCTGGGGCAAAGTCTGGTGTGGGGAGTGGTGCCGCTGGGAGCAACATGGGGAGAGGTGGGTCAGAGTGGGCTGGAGGCCTGGCTGGGGTGCTGGGGGGCTGGGGGGCTGGGGTGAGGCACTGGCATCCAGTGGGCTCATAGGACCATGGGTGGGCTCACAGGGTGCTGGGTGGGCTCATGGGACCCTGGGTGGGCATGCACTGGTCCAGGGTGGGCTCAGGGGACCACGAGTGGGCACAGGGCGTCCTGAGTGGGAACACAGGGTTCTGGGTGGGCATGCACCAGCCCTGGATGTGGACATGGGAGCCAGGTGGGTATCCAGTGTCTCTGGGTGGGCACGTGGGACCCCGAGTGGGCAAAAACGGGCCACCGGTGGGCATGCGGGTCACTGAGGAGGGCTGGTACAGTGGGGACAGGGTACCCGAGGGTCCCTGACCACACTGTCCATCCCACAGGGTGCTGGATACCAGGGCCATGCCCGTGCCTTCCAGGGCAGTGACCCACGGGGCAGCCTCACTGAGCTGGTCACCGCAGCCGGGAAGAGGATGGCCAAGAGTCTACTGGTGGCCTATGGGCTGTGGGCGCTGGGGGGGCCGCTGGGGCTACACCACATCTACCTGGGCCGGGACAGCCACGCGCTGCTCTGGATGCTGACGCTGGGCGGCTTTGGCGCTGGCTGGCTCTGGGACTTCTGGCACCTTCCCGGCTGGGTGGCTGCCGTCAACGGGGCCGGGGCACCCAGGGACCGCGGGGGGACCGTGCCAGCCCTCAGTGTCCTACGCTTGGCAGGGCAGGTGACAGTGGGGATGTACTTCGGGCTGGTGGCAGCGCTAGGCTTGCCCTGGGTGCCGGCGGTGCTGGCGCAGCCCTTGGCCGTGGGGCTGGGGGTGCATCTGGTCTCCTCAGTGGGAGACCAGACGACGGAGGCACCCAGCATCCTGGCTGCAGCCTTCCTCGCCTCCCTCCTCTTCCAAGGCCGGGTGCTGGCGGTGCTGCCGGTCAGCTTGGCCGCCAGCGTCACTGCCCAGCGGCACCGGCGCTACAAGCTCCGGGGGCTGCCCCAGCCCCGGCTCCCCGCCCGACTCTACCACCTGGGGCTGGCGTGCCTGGCCTTCGCCGCCCCGCTCGCCTGCCGCGGGCTCTGCGGTGCCGCCGGGGTGCTGGGCACCCTCCTGACCCTGCCCCGCGCTGCCATCGAGCTCCTGTTCCTGCCCCTCCGGGCTGTCCGGTTCCTGGCAGAGGTCCTGGGCTTCGCCGGCGGTTGTCCGGCACGGGAACGCGGCACCGGCTTTGAACCGAGCAGCTGGAGCGAGCGGCAGCAGCGGGCGTACAAGGTGAAGGATGCGGTGCTGGGTACCTGGGGTGGGGGGATGCTGTCTGTGGTGGGAGGGATGCTGTACTGTGATCCGTGGTGTTGGCTGCTCCCATGCCCTGGGGGGGGGGAAACAAACACCCTTTTTTGGAGTCCCCTCCAGCTGCTGCAGACACATGAAGCCCCAGGGACGGCGCGGCAGGGTCCCCACAACTCCCCCCACAGCGTGTCCCTCTTGCCCCCAGGTCCTGGGTCTCCCCGTTGGTTCTTCCACCGAGGATGTGCACCAGAGCTACCGGGAGCTGGTGAAGGTTTGGCACCCAGATCACAACCGGCAGCGGGCCGAGGAGGCCGAGAGACGTTTCATCGAGCTGCAGGAGGCCTACGAGGAGCTGGCAGGACCCAGGAGAGCGGCGGCAGCGGCCGGGTGACACCAGGGGCTGAAAGATGGGGGGTTTAGGGGGGGGGGGGGGAGGGGCGTGTGTTTGTAAACATGAGGTTTGGCTCTCGCTGTGGCTTCTTTCCTTCCTTCTCTCGGTGCGACGTGGGCTGGACGGGGACGGTGCAGCAAAGCAAGGCGTGCGTGGGGCCGCTGCTGAACTGTCGCAAGGGAACCATTGCACGGGGACTGGTGCAAAGCATCGCATGGGGGCTCGTGGGAACCATCGCACGGGGACTTGTGCCAACCACTAAACAACGGCCTGCGAAGACGAACTGCACCAGGATTCCACCAGCCCTTGAACGCCCGGTAGCCCCGGTGCCCGACCCAGGGCAGCCGGGCCGTGGCTGGCTCCGGTTATGGAGGAGCGGGGACGCGAACCCGTGGAACACCTAGATCAGTCCCCGCCCCGCCCTCATCTTCGTCCTTTTCCGGACGACACTCGGGTGTTTCCGCTGCAGGGCGGTGGCTCTCGGCAGTTTCCGTCCACGTTCGGGTCCCTCCTCCCCGCCTGGCCCCGCCCCTCGTGGGGACGGGGAGGCGGGGCCTCGGTATTGCCGGATCCGATTGGCTATCGGCGGAGATCGGTCACGCCCTTCTCACGCGCCGGAGGCGGTAGAGGGCGGGGCCTTCGCGGTGGCGTCCGTTGGGCCGCTTCGCCACTGGCTGGCTAGATGCCTCTCTCCTCGCGCCCGGAGTCTCCTCTGCCCTCTCATTGGCCAGCAGCGGTCCGTCCGGCCTCCTCGCGTCTCATCTGAATGGCTGGAGGAGAAGAAGGGCGGGCCGAGCAGGGCTTTCCTCGCCTTCTCATTGTTGGGAAGGCGGGCACTGTTACGACGGCCTCGCGTCTCTATTGGCTGCTGAGCCGCCACCGCGTCTCTGATTGGCTACTGAGACCTGAGGGCTCCTGCCGGGCCGCGGGCCCCGCCCCCTCCCCGGCGCATCGCGGCGGTTTGAGGCGAGGGGCGGGGGGGGGTGGGGGGACACGGACGGGCCCCCGCCGCCTATAGCGGTGAGTGCGGGGCGAGCGGGGCTGCGGGGGCCGGCCTGGCCCCGCAGCGAGGGGAGGGGGTGTCGGGAGAGGCCGGGGCAGGACCGGGCCGGGCCTTGTGTGGGGAAAGGGGTCGGGAGGGGCCTTGTGCGGAGACTTGGAGGGGCTTTGTGTGGGGGATGGAGGGGCCTCGTGGGGGGAGGCCGGAGGGGCTTGTGAAGGGTAGAGGGAGGCTGGGGGGGCCTTGTGTGGAGAGTTGGGGGGCTGGGGGGCCTTGTGTGAGGAGGGGGTTCAGAGGGGCCTTGTTGGCGGGGGTGAGGGGGTCGGCCGGAGAGGCATGTGAGGGCAAGAGGAAGATTTCTGGGGGAGGGGACAGCCTGGGGGGTGGTCTGGGGGGGAAATGGGGGAGGGGCTGGAGGAGTGCAGAGGGGGGAAGGGGGGTGCCCTGTCTGTGTGAGGGGCTGGTTTGGGAGGGAAGGGTGACAGGGGGGCTGGGAGAAGGCCTGGTAGAGGGGCACGGGGAGGGTGTCCCCCCTCCCACAGCCCCGGCCCCAGGGAAGGGGCAGGCTGGGGAGCTGGGCAGCGGTGGCGGTCGGGGGCGGGGGACCCGGGCAGGCTGCAGACTGGAGGCGGGGTGGGGGGGTTGGTGGTTGGACTGGTGTGCAGCAGTCCAACGGGGTAAAAAGGGTGGTGGGGGCCGGGGGGGGGGGAGCTGCTGAGAATGACCGGGAGCGCCGAGATGGTTTCTAAGCCGCAGCCGGTACCCGCAGCCAGCCCGGCTCGGCCGCTGCTTCCCCCGCCGCCGGCCCTCGCCTCTGCCTCCGCCGCCCCGATTCCACCCCGGCTCGTAAATCCCGGGGGCAGGAATCCCCTCCCCACGGAGATCGTGCTCCGTGGCCTTCAGTTGTCACCGTAACACAACTAATTATCTAATGAGGGTGGTGAGAAGCAGGCTTGAAATGGGATTTTCCCCTCCTAGCTCCACAGGGCTGCAGGCTTTGAAAGCTTCGCTTCAACCCCCCCACCTCCCCGTATTCACTCCGGATTTTCCCCACGGGAAACCAAGGCAGCGGGGAGTGAGGAGGTGGCTTCCAGTGCCCGGGCTCTGCTCTTGCCCTGCTCCTCGTCCTTTGTGCTCGGCTTCCTGAGGGAGCAGAAGCAGCTCCCGCGTATCCGCAGCGGGCCGCGGCCGGGGAGTTGCGGAGGCTCTTTCCCCGCAGAGACGGGGCCCTGCGATCAGCTCGGTGGGGAGGAAGGCGAGGAGCGGGGTTTGGGTGGGTTTGGAGGGGGGTGGGGTGGGGGAAGGTCCTCTGAGGGCTGTGGGGTTTCTTTCTGAGGGTCCCTCAGCGCAGGGGGTGAGGTCAGATATGATCCTCTTGCTGCCAAGGAGCTCAGAGCTGCCGAAAGAGGAAACAAAAGCTGCTGTGTGGAGCTTTTGTTCGTTGATGGGATAGAAACTTGGAACAAGGGACAGAAAAATCCCCCATCTGAGTACCTGTGGGACCTGCCTCGGTGTCTGGCTGGAGCCCGGTCGCTATTTTCCTGATTTTGAGTTTTTTACAACTACTTTTCAATAACTTTGCAGCGTGGTGCTTGCTGTGGAGAGCTGTAGCATCTTCCTCTGGAGCTGTTTTGGATCTTGAAGCTTCTCTCCCCCCCCCCCCCCCCCCCCCCCCTTTTATTTTTTCCATCATTGCTTCCTCTTCAAGGGGCATTTCCATATTTAATGACGTTTCTGAGCCTCATTGCTGTGGGATTCAGGAGTAAAGGAGCTTGGAAAGGTGACTTGCAATCTGAAGGCAAGAGATGAAGATGGAGTTTTGTAAAGATAATAGATCTGGCAATTAAAATTTAGGGCGTAATGATGTTTTTTCAGCTCACTCGGGGAAGATCAGGCCTGGAGATTGGTGGTAATCAAAGAGAAAGCTGTGAGGGAGAGGGGGAGGTTTCTCGTAGGCTTAGACTAACCCAGTTCCACCCCATTTAAACCGGGTGAGATAATTTTTTTTTTTTACCGCCTCTTAAAGCAGCGTGAAGAAAAACGGCCTCTTCTGCTGCAACTGCCGTTCTTTGTTTTCCTTCTTTCCTTTCAAAAGCTTCTAATTTTTAGACACTTTGATTAAAAAAAAGTAAAATTTCAGGCTCATGTTTATCCTCTGAAATAGGAAGCAATTCACTGAGGCTCTTCCAGCTCACGGTGGTGGCAAATAAAACCTAAAAATAGTAGCCACGTACCCAAAATGCTGTGGCCGAGGAGACGTGTGCAAGTTCCCACCACAGCTGCTCCCCCCACCCCCCGGGCCTTGGGAAGGGGGTTGGAAAACTCCGGTTTGGGGGGCGGGGAGGAGCAGAAGGCAAAGCACAAATTGCTCTTTGCTGCAAAAAAAGCCAAATTTGGTGCCTGACTCAAGGGTCTTTAGCTTCTGCTGGATTGTTAAAGGGTCATAAATCCCACCAGTAATTCCCAGTATGCAGAAAGTGAGTGTGGAAAACGGGATGAGTGGGAATCCTGCTCCCAACCCCATGGGCTGCCTTTTTATTGGGTTTTAAATATTTATAGACACCCTGGGCGGGGTTCTGTAGCATCGCTGGGATAGATCCAAGAATGTTTTGTCCAAAATCCTGTCGTTTTTTGCCTCGACCCGCTGCCCGGTCGGTGCTGGAGAACCACTGGTGCCCAGTTGTGCTCCGCGTAATGTGTTCAGTGAAAGAACAATAACTGTGGATTTAACCAGCACATAGACAGCTAATTAGCACTGAGGTTAAACGGGCAGCTCCTTCCTGGGGGGAATCCCAAGAAGAAGAGGGGAAAAAAAAAAAGAAACCTAATTTTTTTTTCAACCCCTCCCCAAATGGTTCTTTGCGTCGTACAATTTTATGATACCAGGACTTTTCCAGAGTAGAAAAGAAGCCGCTTTGTGCAGGCGGGGATCTGGCTGTGGGATGTTCCCAGACCTTCCCCCATCCCCGACCCGGGAGCTGTGTGGGGGAAGGAGCTTCTGGAAAACTTCTTGGCTCTCTCTGAGGGGGAAAAAATGGGTCGGGGGAAAGCAATTCGCAGCAAGGTTTGTGCCGTGCTCGCTGCTGAGCCACAGTTCCCTCCAGTCCTTTCGGCTGCGGGGGGATAAAGCTGCCTGCCTTTGCTTTCCGCATCACCCCGATGCATTCCCTCTTCTGTTTTGGGGCAAAAAAAAGTTAATTCTTCTAACAGAAGTGACCGAGGCAACTGTTGAACAGGAGCCAAAGGGGCTCGTTTTGGTCTGCAGTACGTGAGCGGGTATTTTGCCACAAAACCTCCCGAGTCTGGGGCTTTCAGTGCCACGTAAATGCGGTGAATTCCCCAGGGATTCGGTGAATTCTTCAAGGTCTCAGTAAATTCCTCGGGAATTCAGCAGAGGTTTGGGAAAAATGCACTGTGGGGTGTCCTGGGAGCTGTGGGTCTATCAAACCCTCTCTTCCGAGTCGTGTTCTCTGTCAGGTAGAAGTTGTTCCTGAATTTCCTGTGTAATTGCTGCTTTTTTCTCGGGGAGGCCGGGATAGAAAATTGAGTTAATTCCCAGGAGTGCATAGCGAAGGGGGGGCCCAGTGCTGTGGGCAAACACCCGGCTGGTGGTGTTTTATTTGCGGATGATTATAAATGACAATTTATTCCATCGGGTACCAGCAGACAGGACTCTTGCCGGGCGTGATCGACACGATGCAAATCGGGGCTACTTAACTCAAAACCCAATTAGCCAGAGGCCGCTGCGGGCTCTGCTCGGCCGAGGCTGGTGACAACCCCCCTGTGCTACCCACCCGGGACCCCAAACCAACAAAAAAAACCCCAAACACCCCTTGTGGGAAGATTTAGTTGCTCAGAACTCCAGATTTCGCTGCCAAAGCGTCTCACATAGACTAATAAAAAAAATCCAGACCAATTTCTCGCTGTTTATCATTTTATCTCTTCAGTTCCTCGCTGTTTATCATCTTTTCTATTCAAACAGGGAGCCATCCAGTTCCCAAAGTATCCGAAAGAATCCGTCTAGACGGAGCAGGAGCAGCCGGTGCCACAGGGGGGGATTGAGCCGTTGTTCAGCTTCTAAAATTACAAATATTTTCCTTTGAAATGGGCTGGAATGTGCCGCTTTTCGTGCGTCGAAGGAGAAGGGGCATTTCCAGTGCGATCTCAAAGGTTTTGCGTCGCCAGCTGAACGTGGCGGTGGCTCGAGCCTGACCGGGAGGGAGCCGAGTTTCAGTTTTCTCCCCCATCCGCTCTGTTACAGCCACAATATTTTATTTTAATCCTGCAGGTGGGTTTCCTGACATTTTTACGCCGCTGCTTCGGCTTCTGTAGACCTGGCGATTTGCCGTCTCGCCCTCGTGTTGCCCCCCTGCAAAGGCTCTCGCCGCTGCCTCCACCCCCTCCGTTGGAACTCCCGTTAACCTGAGCTCTTTTCCCAATTAAAACCAGCCTTTTCAAACCCTTCGTGGCTTTTCCAGCCCCTTTAAGGCTTCCCCCGGGGCTGGAATTCCCAGTGGATCTACAATTCCAGGCAGGCCCTGCTGCCCCCTGGTCCCAACCTGCCTGGCTCCGGGCCCTTACCTGGGGGGTGACACATTTGTGACATCAGCAAGGAGGAAAGATTTGCCGTTTGCCACCGATCGCTGTGGGTTTGTTTCCAGTCCAGTGTTTTATTTTGTGTCCAGAACTCATCTTGTCAAAGAACCATCCGAGCCCCGCTGGCTGTTGGCCGTTTCCCTTCCCAAGACTTAATGATCATTTATTTTTCCCCTTTGAAGCGTGTTTTTTGGGCGCTGAGGTGCCGCCTTTGTCGGGCCTTCTGTGATTCCCCCCAACTTCTCGACTTTTCTTTATCTGTAATTTTTTCCCGGCGTGTCTCTAGGCTCTGTCGCGCTGTTCTCGCTGTCGCCGGGGGCCGGCTGCTGACGCGCCGAGCCCGTTTTGAAGCGTCCCTTTGTTCCGTGAAGAGAGTTTGAGACAACTCAGGGGAGTTCAGGTGAAGTCACAACCCCACACATACCCCGAGGGTGACGCTACCACCGTTTGCCTGTACCTGTGTGTTTCCCCTCCAGGTTAAAACGCTCTCGTCTTTATCTGAAAAGCAAACTTATAAAGGCTCTAAAGTCATTTTTTGGGGGTTGGTTTGTTTGTTTTTACGTCTCCGAGCGCTGTGGAGCACAGGGGTTTGGCTCCGCTCTCGCGGGTCAGCCACCCCACCTTCGCTGGCAACGGCGGGAGGGTCCCGGTGCCGCGAGCGTTTCCTGGTCCGGACACAGGGCGGGGAAGTGAAACCGGGCTGGGATCGTGCGGCTGGAAGCGCGTTGGACGAGCTCGGAGCTCAACCTGCCGGTGGCTTAATCCTTCCTGTGTTTCCCAGCGCTGTCAAACGCTGTGGTTGTTCCGGGGTGATATTTGGTGCGTCGGAACAAGCCGAAGCGTGTAACGTGGGGATCTGCAGGCGGGCGTTTGTGACCCCCTCTCGTTCCGGGACTCTTGGCAGGTAAAAAGAATAAAGTCCTTGCACAGGGTGTTTTTTCCCCAGCCAACGAGCTTTGGCTCCGTCTCCCGTTCAGGCACCGGTCAGAAATATCTTTTGAACTCTGCATAGCTAAGAAAGGAAAATCCCAATGACAGGAACCATCCCTTTTTCAATCAAAATGGTCTACGAGGAGCCCTGGGCCAGCGGCGCCGGTTCTGCTGTCACCGGTTCCTCAGTCTTGGGACCCAGATCCCTATAAACAATCCCGAGCCTCGGGCTTCTGGGGGGCCGTCGAACTTCTCATTAATTCCAGAGCTTCTCATTAATTAGCTGCGTTTCCTCACCGCTGTCACTCCGTGTTCCACGGAGTGTAACTTGAAGGACTCCTTGCCTGTACTAAAATATTTGACATCTTACCTGCGTTTTACACCTCGAAATGGGCGCTTTTGGTGTTTTGGCCGCTCCCGGCTTTGGGTTTTTTTGCTAAGGCCGGATCCTTTCCCCGGAGCCAGGCGGGTTTGAGGTCTCTATTGTTTCCTCACCTCGCGTATTCCGTTCTTTGTTTAACCTGTCACCGGGCTGGATGCTGCGCGGCTGAAATCGGCACCGGGAACAGGCACGGGGAGGTAAAGCCCCGTGGGGGGAGGTCGGTGGGTCAAGCTGCAGGAAAGCAGCAGGAAAAAGCACTTGCAGTCTCTCCGCCTTTGGGAGCCGGTGCAGAGGGAATTTTGCCGTGCCCGGGGCCGCCGGTCACGGTGACACACAAGAGCTTGCGGGGTTTGCAGTGTCGCCGAGCACCGGAGCCGCTCTCTTGGTGACTTTTGGGTCGGTGAATGGTGGTGTTTGTGTAAATAGTGTTGGGTTCTTGTTGGTTTGGGTTTTTTTCTGACAGTGTCTTCCAGGAACCTGTCCCAAGACTGTAGGGATCTCATGGATTTATAGTTCATGGTCCTTTTTGTCCCCGGCCAGTGGTTTCACCCAACCTTTAAACACACAAAAGACAAATATTACCCTTAAAACACTGCGAGCTAGATGGCTCCGAGGGGCCGGGGGGCTCAAGGGTTCCCTGGCTCTCACGCCACCAAGTTTTCTGATTTCCTTCCTTCGTTTCTATTTAGAAAACTAATTTTTTTCTTTTTTTTTCCTCCTTTCTCTTTCAGAACCTGTAAAACCAACTGCTGCCATCAGGCTCCGTGACAAGAAAGCGGCTTTTCCGAGGCCAGAGCCGTAGTGCTCTGCTGGCCTGTCAGCAGATTCCTGACAACTCCAGACCCTGCTTGCCCTCGCAGCTGGGATTTTTTTGCCATCCCAAACCAGATTTATCGGCCGTTTCCCGCCTGGATTCCAGGCGCCAGGCGAATCCCCACCGCCGGTTACGCTGCTGAAGGACTCTGTATTCCACCCCCCTTCCCCGCGCTGCTGCAGGGCGGGAGGCGCGCGCCAAGATGTCTAAAAAGCAGAGCACGAAAGGTAAGGTGCACGTGAGCGGGGTGCAATGACACGGCAATAAGCGGCGTTATCGATCCCGAAGTTATCAATTAGGAAAGGGGTTAATTGCTTTTGCTCTGCTCCTTTCACGGCGTTTGACAGCTCGTTGTCACCGTCTCTGTGACACCCTGGGACCTGTTGGGTGTTGTGACATTTTTAGCAGCGTTTCAGTTGTCCAGCTGGACAGCTCTGAGCCCACAGGTTCCTGGATAATGTGAATATTGCATCACACTTGCAGACAGCGGGGAAAAACCACTGCGTTGTTTGGCCAGTGGGGAGTTTGAGCCCAACGTTTTTATTTCACTGGGGGCTCCTGGAAGCTTCCCTCACTGGATGTGGTCACGGTGGGTTTGGGTTAATTCCTCGTGGGACTCACTCCACCAAAACTTCCTCTTGCCCTCCTCCAATTAATCTTTCATCCCTTCTCCACTCTCTGAGCAGTGCTGGCTTCTCGGGGTGGGCTCCTACCTCAGGCTTGCCAGTCCTAGCTGTGGCCACTGCTGGCCAGGAAGGAAAGGAGCCTTGGATCAAGTCAGGAGAGCTGAGCTCAGGCCCTCGCCTCGCGGGGATGCAAATCCAACTAGACCCAGTTAAGTCTTTTTTCTTACAGATAGGTGTGGAAGGGGGAGTGAGGGAAGGGGGAGTGAGTTTTCGAGAGGCTTTGTCTGAAACCTGCAGGCTGGTTTCCCTTTCCCCCCCACCCTCACCCCCCTTTTTCTGCCGTCGCATGTTAAGTGGTGAAGCCATTCCTGGGTCAAGCAGCTTATTTCAGGGAGGGATCTTATTTGTCGCGTGCGAAACATTAATTCCGAAGTGTGTGCACGGTGCGGGGAGAAGGGGGGGTGAGGGTTACACTCTGCTTTTTATTTGAACTGACTACTAATTAATAATTTAAGGCGAATGGGTTTGACAATTCATGTCCTCTACCTCAGGAGAAGGCTTTTGTTCTCGAGATGACTTTTTGTTCTTAATCTGAGCAGCTCTGGCGTAGGAAGGGTGCTTACCTGAGGAGCTGGGCCGGGCTCTGCCAGCCAGAGCCAGGCAGGACTCGGAGCAATTCGGGACGGTTCTGGAGAGAAGAGCACAAGATAATTTTGGAGTGATTTCTAAAAGAGATGCACTTTGTTGGGATGCTGCAGCCCAGCAGCTGGTGGGGCTGAGAACGTGTGGAGAGAAAAAACACGCCTTTAAAGAGCAGGGAAAACTGAATGGGGCTGGGTAGGGGCGGAGAAATCGGGAGGAAAACAGGGAAAACTGTTACTCGGAGGGAATCGCGGGGGGGTGGCAGATCTGAGGGGTGCTGGGCAGAGAAGAAACCCACTGGACAGCGCTGGCAGGAGTTGGGTTCCTTGGGAGAAGTAAAGGGATCATCGACACTTGCTGCTGGGCAGAGGGAATTTGCTCGGGCCTGGGGTGCAGAGATGGGGCCGGGAGCTGAGATGCGCCCGGCTTTGTTCCGTGGGGAGGTGGGAGTTAAAGCTGCAGGCTCTGGCCATGCCCTGTCCTCTTTGGACTGGCCTTGAATTTTCAATGACTGCTTTTCTGCTCCTCTCGAATGTTAATGTCCTCAAAACCTTTTCCCTGTCCTCTGGAGAGCAGGGTGCCTGTGGCCAGGTAATACATCTTTTTCTGTTTCTCTTTCTGAACCCAAAGCCCCTCTACAGCCTGACAAAGGGCTGGGGCGAGGCGCTGAGGGACAGGGAACCAAGCAGACCTAATTCTAATAATTCAGCAGTTTGGAAACTGAATCCAAAGCCCCTGTGTTCCTCCTTCGAACGGAGTGAACATTGGAGTCTATTTTTACGTCTGGGGAAGACTTAGGTGCAAAGTTTGGGCACAAAGTTCTCCTCCTGAGCGTTGATGGCTGTAAATAGCACTTCACCCAAACGCTTCATGCCAGGGAGAAGAGGGATCCTCTTGTGAACCGTCCACGTCACTGTGCCCGTTCACAATCGGAGCACGCGTGTCCGTGGGTAGCTCCGTGAGACAGGTTTTAGCCCCTTCCACGTGAGCTGGTTCAGGAACTGGAAGGAAAGGTGGTGGCAGTGATGCTGGATCTCTAAACGAACACCCCCAGGTTGCTCCGTGGCTCCTCCCAAGCTCTCTCAGATTCTCAGTGCTGCTGTTTTCCTTCAAGCAGCACAAGGCCTGTGCCCCCAGCTCAGCCCCCTCTCCCTCACCCTGGTGATTGGAGGCTCGGGAGCTGTCGGTGACCCAGGATATGAAGCAATCCCATAAATCTCGTTTCCATCGGACATCGGCTGCGTCTTTAAGCACAGCAGGCTGCTGAGGAAAGCAGCGCACCCACTCCTTGGGACACACCGAGGAGCCGTTTCGATTGATGGAAACCACCCCGGATGTGGGAAAGGTGAAAAGGTCTTTGGGATAAGTCTCTGGGAAGAGTAGGACTGAGCTGGAGTGAGGAGTTATTTGTTTATTCCATGTTTAGTGGTTTGGATTTTTTTCTTTCTCTACCCTTCCAAGCCCTTAAATGAATGTGACCTTCGATTGGGAAGGTGGCTGGCGTTAATCCCAGGGCTCTCTCCAGCCTCTGCTGGAAGGGAGACGTCTGGAAGGCTTGATTTGCTCACCTCAGAGTGAGTTCTAACTTGGGGGTCTCTCTCTTGCCTCCATAGTCTTATTCTGCCTGAAACAGCAAGTTTTGCTTCGTTATACCCTGGTGTAATTACACTCTGGACCCAAAAAGCCGTGTCACGCGCTCGGCTCCGAGAAATCTGTTGGAGAAAGTGGCATTTCTTGTGGGGACAGGACTCAGAAATGCAGCTGCCACATCCGTGTGCTGGGGGAACTCCCCCGGGCTGGCTTTGGGCTCTTCACATACTTTCCACCGCAGGTGGCTGAGGTACCAAGCCCCAGGTTTGTGCCTGGATGGTGAGCCGGGGTAGAAACAGAGCTTAGAAACCCAGCAGACCTGCTTGGATATCTCCATGGGGAGGGGAGGGCTGGGGGCGTTGATGATGTTCTGCCCCTTGGGTCACAGAGAAAGTTTGTGTTTCTGAGCCGTTTTTTCCCCGCTCTCCATGAATTGTTGTCTTGACAGCTCAAACCCAGGAATATTGATTCCGACTCCCAGTTTAGTCCTTGCTTCTCTCTAATTTGCGAGGAGCGAGTGTAGCGTTGGTGCCTCTGTTGCCTGTCAGCAAGAATTGCTCTTAGCAGGAGGAAAAAACCACAGGCTAGGGCGTGGTGATGTCATTGGGAAGGGAAAGCAGGAAAAAAGTGACTCACAGCTGCCGAGGGTTGATCCTCTCCCAGCCCAGGAGTCCTGAGCCTCCAGAATGGCTGTGTTCCCCCTCCCCCTGGCCCCCGATATTCACAGGGGAGAAGCTTCTCCTCGTGTTGAGCTGGAACTTCCCGGGTTCCAGTTTGCGACCATCACCTCTCGTCCTGTCCCAGGGCACCGCTGAGCAGAGCCTGGCCCCTTCTCCTTGCCCCCCACCCTGCAGATGTCTCCAAACACCAACAAGATCCCCTCTCGGGCTTCTCCTCTCCAGGCTGAACAGCCCCAGGGCTCTCAGCCTTTCCTCCCCAGAGATGTCCCAGTCCCTCCATCCTCCTTGCAGCCTCCCTTGGGCTCTCCCCAGTATTTCCCCGTCCCCCTTGAACTGGGGAGCCCAGCACTGGACACAACGCTCCAGCTGTGGTCTCCCCAGGGCAGAGCAGAGGGGCAGGCGAACCTCCCTGGCCCTGCTGCCCACACTCTGCTTTATGCCCCCCAGGAGCCCACTGGGCTTCCTGGCCACCAGGGCCCCTTGCTGTTCCGTGGAGAACTTCTTGTCCCCCGGGCCACCAAGGTCCCCCTCCATGGGGCTGCTTCCCAGTGGGCCTGTCCCTCCCCTGTCCTGGTGCGTGCTGGTGTTCCTCCCTGCTGTAGGACTCTACACTTCTCCTTGTTGAACTTCATTAGGTTCCCCTTTGCCCAGCTGTGCAGCCTGTCCAGATCTCACTGGATGGCAGCACAGCCTCCCAGTTTGGGATCACCGATGGAGATGTGGACCCAGCACTGACCTTTGGGGAACACCACCACTTACAGCTCCCTGGCTGGACTCTGCTCTACTGATCACAACCCTCCGAGCTCTGTTGTTCCGCCAGCTCCTGACCCACCTCACCTATTCGCAGTGCGTTGCGTGACAGTGATACTCCTGCGTCACCGGCTGACAGGACAACGTGGTTCCGCCGTCTCCCTGTGGACCCGTTCCTGCCCAGCCACCTCCCCTGCTCGCCCTGATGAGCTCAGGTTGGGGCCGACCT
The DNA here is from genome assembly GCA_025345505.1 of Todiramphus chloris collaris. Lineage (NCBI taxonomy): Eukaryota > Metazoa > Chordata > Aves > Coraciiformes > Alcedinidae > Todiramphus > Todiramphus chloris. Next base: position 49,233 of record JANVCC010000204.1, read on the forward strand.
GAGCCTGGGCTCTTTCCCAGCTCTTTCTTTCCCCCTCCCCGAGGTCTCTGGCACTGTCTGGGTGCCAGTCGGCACGATCCCACTGACCTGAAAAGCCACGGAGCCTAGAAATGTTTTACAGTTCAACCGAATCTCGACCGTGCGGCTCTTTAAACGTATTTTCTGCCCAACGCATATTCCAGAAGGAGCTGCGGAAGAGGGGTGGGATCGAGTGGCTGAGAATGTGCCGCCGCGGGGAAACAGAACTTCATCTTCCCTGGCACCCGGCTGCTGGCGGGGAAGGTTTGGAGGGAGATCGTTAATACCCACACAGTGATGGGAGCCCAAGAGCCATTTACAAGATTAAGGACGGGAAAAGTTAGTGGCTCGAACTTGCACGAGCTCGGGCAAATCTGGCTCCTGGGGCCGGAGCCAGCGCGGGCGGTGTGGGGCAGGGTTTAACTGTTCAGCTGTAGCCTGTAAGAAGAGGGTGACCTTTCCATCATCTTCACGGCTCTGTCACTGTGTTTGGAGGCATCTGGGTTGAAATGCTCCATCAATGTCTGGGCACCCATGGCAGGCAATGGTGTGTCTCCGCAGTGCGTACGGGTTATTTAGAGGAGGTGAGGGAAAGAACATGAATCAGCGGCTGGGGATATCGGCTGAGCTAATGTGGAGAGGGCAGCGGCCAGGCGAGTGGCCCCGCGGGGCACCCGGACCTGCTTCCCACCCCTACCAAGGAGCTCTGCAGAAGGTCTGGGCCTTCCCTGGCTCCACACAGGGTTCGAGGTGTCAAAGCCACGTAGAAGCGAATTCCCCACAATATCTTCAGAGCTTCCACTGGACTCTCTCCAGTAGCTCTTGTCTCTCCTGAACTGGGCAGCCCAGAACTTGGACCCAGTGCTCCAGAGATGGCCTCACCAGGGCAGAGTAGAGGGAGGAGAACCTCCCTTGACCTGCTGGCTCTACCCCAGGAGACCACTGGCCTAAACGCCAGTATGAAGTATGTTCTGTCCCAGTAAAACACATCTGCGAATAGCAAAGTCCCTTTAGCAAACCTGAAACTCCACCTGCTTGGAGCTTTGTCAGGAAAACCAAGTGTGGGTTTGTGATACCAGGCACTGGTCGGGCTCTGGGTGGAATGGGCCTGCAGCTCCGTGTGCCCTTTGCTGGCTGGAGGAGCAGCCCCCAGCGAGGGCTGTCTGGATGATGGGTCTCTCTCGGAGCAGATCAGCATTACCTTGGAGATCGTCTCTGGCAGGGAACACAAGCTGCTGGATCTTGAAAGCCATTTATCAGTCTGGTTGCCATTTGTATCTCCGGGTGGAGGAAATTGTTACCCACTGCTCCAAGGCTCCAGTGCCTTCGTTAACTCTTTAGTGCTGGGCCCAGTGAAAGATTAGCGTGGAACTGGAGCAGCAGTGCTGGTCTGATCGGCTTCAGCAAGCGGCTGCTGCGGCTGATGGGTTTTGGCTTGTGGTTTGGATCCGTGGTCGGTTGGTTTAAACTGCCCCCGAGCTGAGGAGTGAATCCCAGAACCTCAGTGTGGTTTGAGGTGGAAGGGACCTCTGGGGATCATCTGGTGCCACCCCCCTGGGTCACCCAGAGCAGGGGGCCCAGCAGCGCAGGGTCCACCCGGGTTGGGAATCTCTCCAGAGAAGGAGACTCCACAGCCTCTCTGGGCAGCCCGGGCCAGGCTCTGAGATTGGTTTCTTGAGTTCAGGGGGAACATCGGCAAACCAGCTTCAACTGGGATCCCCTGGCTGACCAGACGCTGGTCCTTGAGGCTGGGATCTCCCCCGTTCTCCCTTCGGCAGTAACTCCTCTGCTCACTGTGTGCCAGAATTAGGCAGCCAGCTCCGAATGTTTGCAGGATTTCAATTTTCTCCTTGGCAAAGGGCCGGCTCTGAGCTGAACTCGTGCTTCCCATCTCTGTAAATGTCTCCCGGTGCCTGTTGTTCAGATGAGAGCTCCCCTCTCTCCTTTCTCTCCCCAGATCCATCCGGGTTTATTTTTGATGTGCAGTCCAACACCGTGATGGCCCAAGGAGGAACCTTTGAAAACATGAAGGAGAAGGTAAATGCGTCTTCTGAGACTTTAACTGGCCACGTGCCGGGGAAGGAGCTCGTGAGTGCTGCATCTTCATCTCCTCTCCGAGGTGAAATATGCTTCTGTCTGGGAGCGGACGGCAGCTCTGTCAAAACCAAAATCTTATTCAGGCTAAATCGTCCTGGCCCATTAAAGTTTTACCAGGAAGCTATCGGTTACGGGTTTCAGCAGGGTTGCTGCGGGCCCCGCGTGGGATAGAGCAAATATTTCACCCTTTACCCCATTCCCCTCCTCCTCCCCCTCCAGATCAGCGCTGTGCGGGCCATCGTCCCCAACAGGAGCAACAACGAGATCGTCCTGGTGCTGCAGCACTTCGACAACTGCGTGGACAAAACGGTGCAAGCCTTCATGGAAGGTAACGGTGCCCAGGTTCCCAGCGGGGCTGGTGGCTCCGAACCTCGTACGTTCCCTGTGCTGCGTTCGCGGTTGTGCTCCCTGAGCTTAGAGGTCTTTCCTGACCCAAACGATCCGCCAGTTCAAAGCACAGAGGTTGGCAAATGGATGAGGTTCTTCCCGGGTTTTAGTTGGTGTTTCTCCACCGAGCGGGCCCCACAGAGCCATGGGTTTGGTGGCTCCTTCAATCACAGAGGTTTGAGGCTCCTGCCTGTGCCTTAAACCTGGCTCCTGAGTCCTCCCCGGGCCGCCAGGCCTGGGGTGGATGTTCTGACCTTGGCAGGACAGGCTGCTGCTGGTGACAGCGCCTGTCGCTTTGCGGCTCTCGCCCGGCGCTGACGGCCCCGCGGCACCCGCGGAGGGGTGACAGCCATCCTCAGACCGCCGCGTCTCTGGGGACAGGCGGCTGGCAGATGTCTGACCCAAACGTGACCCTGAGCTCGGAACGTGCTCCAGCTGGGTCCCAAGTGCTAAACCTTCAGTGTGACAGGGCCAAAGAGAAGGGGTTTTTCCCCCTTTTTCTTTTCCTGGAAAGAGCTGGCCTTGTGTTATCAGGAGTAGAACTATCAGCAGTGTGTTCCCAAAGCAAAAATGAAACCAGACCTTTTATTACATCCAGTAAGAGAATTGAAACTGAGCTGCTGGTGCTGTCCCAGCCAGCCTGGGTTCGGAGCCACGTCCGCGTGGCTGGGATGGGGCCACCGCTTACTGCTGCCTTTCCTTCCAGGCAATGCCAGCGAAGTACTGAAAGAATGGACTGTAACGGGCAAAAAAAAGGTACCCTACACCTTGCTAAGATGTGTATCATTTTATTTTGAGGATTTAGACCACAGGGGAAAGCCAGCGGTCCTGGGGGTCAAAGAAACCAAAGTCTGTTGGTGTTAGTGGAGCGATGCAGGGGGTTGATCCCTGGAGCAGCGGGTGCTATGCTGCTCAGGGCCGTGGTTTACATGGAAAGCTCAGCACGAGGTGAAAATAAACATCATCACCTCGCCACGTTTGCATCGAATTCACTTGTCAGACACGTCACGTCTGAAAAAGAATAAATAGAAAAGGTTCTAGATTTTCTGCCACTTTTCTTCTGCTGACCCTCTGCAGGACCCCCCTGATCCACACACAGCCCCACGCCAAAGTAAATCTTTCCCAGGTCCATTTGTTCCTCCAGAGCTCTGTAATTCACTGCGGGGAGAGGCAGCACCGCGCCATTTTTCATCGGTAACCTTTGGAGCCGAACGGTTGCATTTAACGCTGAGCTCTGTGGAAATATATTTCTCTGTCACATAAACCTTGGCGGGTGTTTTTTGCTCCTCCTTCGCCACGACCTCTGTGAAAGGGTTAAAAAAAAAACCCCCACAGATGTGCTCCAGTTCCAGTGCTCGAGTCAAGGTTCAGTACTTGATATTATAATACCTAAATCCACCAGGACAAGATTAAAATCATAATTATTCAAAAAGGCTCCTTTGAATACCTGAAAAGCACCAGTGTGAAAGGGAGAAGGGCGGGGGGCATGTGACTGAGGAGCCTCGTGCTGGGAAATGAAGGAAGTTTTGTCCGAGCAGAGCACCCTGGGAGCTGCACCCTGCCCTGAGCACCCCAGAAGGGACCTGGATGGTGCCACAGGTCCCAGCCACCACCCCCCCAGTGCTCCCTGTGGGTTGGGGAGGGTGATGAATGCGCTAAAGCCGCTGTATCCGTCCTCATTGTGCCATAAATCCCTCCTCCTGTTAATAGGATCAAGAGCCAGGCTGGCTGAAAAACCCTCTAATTCAGCTACTTTCAGCCAATAAGCACAAGCTTAATTTTCCCTTCAGGATTTAAGCTTAACGTGGTTCCTTTTTTTTTTTTCTTTTTTTTTTTTTTTTTTTTCTTTCCCCTCCCTTTGTGGTGTCGATCCCTAATCCTCAGAACAAGAAGAAGAAAACCAAACCGAAACCGCAAAGTGACTCGAGCCCCGGCCTCCCAGAGCCTGGGAAATTGGTGTCCACTGAAGAGGAGCAATTGGCAACCTCGGAGAAGGGGGGAATTAACGGTTTCCATGTCAACGGCTGCACCCACGACACCGAGTCCGTGGACTCGCTCAGCGAGGGTTTGGATGCGCTTTCGATTGATGCCAGAGAGCTGGAGGATTGCGAGGCACCGGCCGTGGCTGATAGGACAGGTCAGTCTCTGTGAAGTAGCCCAGGAGATGGGCACTGAGGAACTGCCACTGGCTTGTTTTGTGTTCCTCCTTTGGTTTGGGTCACCTCTGACTCAAATCAGTGACACAGGGAGAGGAAATGGCCTCAAGGTGCCCCAAGGGAGGTTTAGGTTGGAGCTGAGGAACAATTTCTTCCCCTTGAGGGTTGTCCAGGCCTGGCCCAGGCTGCCCAGGGCACTGGTGGAGTCCCTGTGATCCTTGGACGGGTTTCAAAGCCATGGAGATATGGTGCTGAGGAAGAGGGGTCAGTGGTGCTCTGGCAGTACTGCAGACTCCTTTAAAGGTCTCTTCCAACCCAACCCATTCCATGGTTCTATGAGAACTGGTTTCTTTGGGCTGCTCTCCAGGAAAAAGCAGTTTCCCCTGATTCTGATTGCTGTGCTTGTTGTGATGGAGATGGTCAGCATTCTGCTGTCCTCCCACCTTTCCCCTATAAACCAGTTTGCTTTTCTACAGCAGTGCCTGACCTAGAGAATGGAATAGCTGAGTTTGACACAAAATCGCTCACCCTGCATCCTTCCCAGAGCCCTTCATCCCTCCTCCGACAGCGCCCGGGCCAGAGGAGCACTGCCAGGTCTCTGTCCAGATCCACAGCCAGCGCCTCGACTCCCTCCCTGCCCGTAACGCGCCTCGAGGACCTTCCCGTTTCACCCGCCAACAAGAAACTGGGTAAGGCCCTGAGACTCTGGGGCTGGCCGGGCTGTCAGCCCCTTGCCCGTGCCGGGGAGCGTGAGACTTTGATTTTAACACGAGCGAATGCGCCACGTGTTCTCTGCCCTCCTCCTCCCTGTGAGCAGGACACGGCCGCTTTCGCTGCATACGTTTAGCCCATTCTTCGGTGGCTCCCTCACAGCCTTTGGGGAGAATTTAGCGAAAGGCCAGAAGTTGGGACCGCTCCTGTCACAACAAGTGACAGTCTCCTACAGGATCCTGGGGTTGGTTTGGGTTTGGGTTTTGGGTTTTTTTTTGGTGTCATTTTTCATGTGTTTTCTCACAGATGAGTTCTTATGGTAACAAGTAGGGACAGGAGTGACCTTAGAGCCCCTGATTGCGATCGTGGGTATTGTACTTGGCTCGGGGTGGTGAGGTGGTGGCACTTCTCCCCCTTGCCGCGGGGCCGTTAACGCGGCTTGGCGCTCCGGAGAGTGTGGGCAAGGACGAGGTGACGTGACACGGGGATCAACCTTGGCAGCTGCAGCTGAGCCGTTCATCCCCTGATTTGAAGAAATAGCCTTAATTTTAGTTTCCGAGTTAATTCCCTTCCCCAGGCAGAGTCATTTTGCATCATTTAGCGAGGCCGCGTGTCGGTGTAGACAACGTTTCGCTCGTCTCCAGGCCCTGGCACAAAAGCAGCTCCGAGGTGCATTTGATTTCTCTCACGTATTTGAAACTGTGGAGTCACATCCCCCACCCGTAGCAGGAAATTCAACGAGCGCTGGGAAAACTTTCCCCCATCAGAAAATCTCTCGGCCTGTCCCCGCTGAACCTCCTGTCTTTGTAATGGGGGAGGGAGAGAAAAATTTAAACCCAAGCAGCGTAGAATTTTAAAATAAAAGGGGGAGGTGGGGGTGGGGGGGTGGAAAAACCCGTCCAGATTGATCCCTGCCGGGAGGATTGAGTGGTGTGATTGACGTGCCCGTTTGAGCTCCTTCTGTCTCTCGGTAGGTTCTAATATTGAAAAATCGGTGAAGGATCTGCAGCGCTGCACCGTGTCCCTGGCGCGGTACCGGGTGGTGGTGAAGGAGGAGATGGACGCTTCCATTAAGAAGATGAAGCAGGTCTTCGCTGAGCTGCAGAGCACGTAAGTCGACGCCTGAGCCTGCCTCTGCTTTTTAAGGCTGGAAGCTAAAATATTTGGGATAAGATCTCAGCTTTCCGGGCAGGGTGACAACTCACTTGGGTTTGTCCTCAGCAGCTGGGAGCCAGAGTGGCCAGTAAACAACCTGGGGCCTCGAGTCTCCTCTGGGACTTTGAGGAGCCGCCTTTGATGGCAGATTTGCGGGGCCCGCGTCCGCTGGAGCTGTTGGCTCACGCTTGCAGTGGGATGTACATGGCCTGTTCGAGGTTTTGATGCATCCCTTGGGAGCCACGATGAGCTGTTGGCTCCGTGGCTGTATGCGACGGTCGTCCCAAGCGCTGCGGATTCGCTTTAGACGCGGACAACACGAGGACCTCAACAGATAATGTGCCGTCAGTCAGGTACCGGCTTTAGCAGCACTGGGAGGAGAACTGGGAGCTCAGGGGGCCGTGGATGTGTCTTTTAGAAACAAACGCTCGTCTTTGAAGCCTTCAAAACACGGCGCAAAGGCTCCTCTGTAGGTCTAAGTACACATCAAAGAGCATCCTGGGCACTTCTGCTTCCCCTGGTTTAAGCCGAGCTCTTAATGCTGTGTGTGATGTTCCCGGCGAGCGTAACGAGGTGGTTTGTTTTAACGAACATCTTTATTGGTTTGGAGAAGCTCTTTGAGGTGATGCGAGGCCTTTCGGAACGTCAAAGACACTTGCTGTCTTGGTTGATGGAGTCTATTACTGCAAAATTTTTCTTGGTTATACAAATATTATTGCTTTTGGGTAAAGAAATATTCATCAAGAGGAGCTGCACAGAGAGTTCTCCGTGCCCAAAGTGAGGAACGGTTGACAAGGAACTAAAACTCTGAGATTGCAAATGAAGGATTTAAGGAGATACTTGTCAGACGTGTAGGCCCCTGTCAGGAGCTGTCTGTGTTTGGGGATGTTAGGTGGTGGTGATGTAGGGAGATGGGTTCTGGGGCCTTTTGGGCATAAGGGGACAGGTTCCAGAGCCTTTTTGGGCGCAGGGAGCCAGGCTCCAGGGCCTTTTTGGGTGCAGAGAGTAGGGCT
>JANVCC010000204.1:56779-70639 GCA_025345505.1 Todiramphus chloris collaris
GCAGGGAGCCAGGCTCCAGGGCCTTTTTGGGTGCAGAGAGTAGGGCTCCAGGGCCTTTTGGGCACAGGGAGCTGGGCTCTGGGGCCTCTTGGGTGCAGGGAGCCAGGCTCCAGGTTCTGCTGGGTGCAGGCAGCCGGGCTGTGGAGTCTCTTGTGTGTAGGGAGCCAGGCTCCAGGGCCTTTTGTGTGCAGGGAGCTAGGTTCTGGGGTCTTTTGGGTGCAGGGAGCTGGGGTCTGGAGCCTTTTTGGGGGCAGGGAGACAGGCTCTAGGGCTTTTTGGGGGCAGGGAGCCAGGCTCCGGGGCTTTTTCGGGTGCAGAGAGTGGGGCTCTGGGGTCTTCTGGGCACAGGGAGATGGGTTGTGGGGGTCTTTTGGGAGCAGGGAGCCAGAATCCCAGGCCTTTTGGGCACAGGGAGCCGGGCTCCAGGGTCTTTTGGTTGCAGGGAGCTGGGGTCTGGAGCTTTTTCAGGTGCAGGGAGCCAGGCTCCAGGGCCTTTCAGCAGATTCAGTTATTGAGTGTGGCCTTTTTCTTGTGCTTGTGTTGAACTTTGGCACCAGGAAGGGTTCTCCTGGACACTGCCCTGTACTGAAATCCTGCGTCTGCTAAAAATACTGACCAAAATGTTTCTAGGTGACTTTTAAACTCACCTGAGGAGAACAGACCAGGCTGGAGGGGTGGGGTTGAAGGTGCCCGTGGGCCCTGACCTGCCCTTTTTGTGGTCTCCAAGCTCCCATCACCTCCCGCCTTTTGGAAAAGCTGCTGGGCGAGGGGATTTAACCTGCCAACAGCTGAGGGATTCACAGCCCTGAGTCAAGTTCCGGTTTATAAATATTATTTCTTACGTTGTTAGTGGCTTAGAGTCAACAGCGAGCCAGGGTTATCTCTATACAGCAGGTTTGCCTTGTCAAGTTTGTTTTGTCAGCCTCTCTAAACAGCGATGACATCGTAAAACCCTCTCCCTGGCACAGAAAACAGGCTGTGGCTACCACGTCCTGTTCCGGTTAAGTCCCTCCTCGCCCTTTGACTGACATTATCACCTATAAACCGCTGGCGTCACGCTCGGGAAGGTGAAAGACCCAAGTCCAGTCCCGTGGCTGGTAAGGCAGGACACCCAGTTCCACCAGTACCTACTTGGACCATGGCCACCGAGAGCCTCCTTCGGCAAATGCCGCGGGGCAACCGCCCAGCAGGACGCCAGGGCTGCGGCAGGGCCACTTTCCTCCTGCCCGCAGTGATGCAGGGCGTGAGCCGGGGTGTCAGTGGGGCCTTTGTTATTTTATTGTTTTCTTTTTGTTGTGGGTTTTTTTGTTGTTGTTGTTTTTCCAGCTCCCTGACCCAGGGAGTAATTAGTATCTTCTTAAATCCTGCAACACCAGGCAGGATCTGATAGTTTAATCCTCTTCAGCTTCTCCAGCTGGCTTCCTACCAGCAGCAAACCTGGTTTAAAAGCAGGTTTGTTCAACTGAAACAGGATATTTTAAGCGGCAAAGCTTGAGCTGGTTTAACTTTTGCCTGTCAGGATTGCCCTGCGGATGTCCTGTAAGCAGGGAGGCTTCCTGGAGTTCCTGACCTCCTTCTCTTGTAGGCAACATGCTTGGGTTAAACCTTTGTCTGTGAGGTGAGGATGAGGAAGGAGACTAACGCTGGGGTTGTGCCTGTCTCAGTCTTGGAAATCGATCTGGTTTGAGTGGCAGATGTGGCAGGAGCTGCTTCATCTTCCTGTTTTGGGAGGATTTGCTCCTCTGGGCTGGACATGGAGAGAGAACCTGGACTAGGGAATCCTCATAGTCCCGACTACCCCCCTAATTTGCTCTCTGCTAAGAGGAAAAGTAGCACATCAGGAAAAAACCTACCCTGAGCCTTTGTGAGCAGGGTTGAGGTTTCTCCCCACTGCAGCCGCTGTGACCCCCGGGGCAGAGCTGCCTGGCTGCTTCCAGCCACCATCCAGTGCCGTCGGTCCTGGAGACGGTTGCAATTTGGCCGTGAGGAAACCGGCCCCAAGCCCGCAGCCTGCTCATGCCGGCAGCCCCAAGCCCTTCCTGCTCTCTTACTGCTCCCAGGCTGGCATTGGCCTTCCCCGTCGGGCAGGGGCTCAGCCCAGGATGGACCAGCCGAGGAAGGCAGGCGAGTTTCCCGACGGTTTGAGGGGTTGGAGGATCCGTGGGGGTCCATCCCCTGGGGACCTTGGGCAGAGCCCCTTGGCCAGCCGTGAGTTGGGGTCCAGGCCTCCTGCTGAGCGAATGAAACCCGCAAGACGTGATTTGTGCCAGGGTGTGTGCGGAAAAAAGCCCCAGATAGCCCAAGTAAAGTGGGTGTTGTCTCGGCAGGAGCCGGGCGTGCGCCTGTGTGTTCAGGGAGGGGCTGGGGTGCAGCACACCCCGAGTTGGGCAGCCCTGGGGCTGTTCTGCAGTTAAATGAATCGTTAAGGCCGGATGATTTTCACCCGTTCTCTCTGAGCTCGGGGGGATTCCTGCTGCTGACGTGGGAGGGGTGGGGGTGTCTCTCCTGTCACCCTCCCCACCGCTGTGGCTGAGCCGCTCTGGGGACTGTCGGGAACGAGGTGAAGTCTCATTAGCGCAGCGCGGTTGGGCTGAGGGGGCCTAACCTGGATCAGTCCCCTCGCTGTGCTCAGAGCAGAAGCAATTCCCGCCCCGTGTCGGCCGAGGGCCGGGGCGATAAATCAACGGAAGAAGCCAAATGTCAAAGCCGCCGTTCAGAGGGAATTGTTTAAATTGATCTCCCTCAGCCCTCTCTGACGCGCGAGGAGCAGGAGCGGGGCTTTGACTTTGCATTTCAGACGCTCTGCGGTTCTTCCCTTTCCAGCTGGTCGCTAAAATAAATATTCCCCTCCCCGTTTTCAAGCAGAGCTTTGTCGCTGGAAAAAAAACCCAAAAAACACACACACACAAAAAAAACCAAAACCCCAAAAAGCAGCTTGTGGACGGTGTCGAAGGGGCTGACCCTGCTGCCAGCTCTCCGAGCAGCTTGTCTCGGCCGCACCGCGGGTGCCGCATGGCTCACATGCCGGAGGAAGGCTCTGCTTTGAGCTCGCCAAAGCAGGAGCCAAGAGGAGCCCCGTTAATGGGCTGGATGTTGGATGTGGCAGCCGGGCCAGGCTGTGCACGGCACTGGGAGGGAAGCTCAAAAGAAGCGTTTGCTGGGAGGGATCTGGATTTTTCCCAGCAAAGAACGGAGCTGCGACCGGCTCCTGTCCAGACTGGGAGGACTGGTGCTTGCTCTCCTGTTCCATTCTAACCCTGTATTCCCGTCTCTGTGGAGCCTGAGCTTCCAGGAGCTCACTGGGTGCTCTGTCGTACCCGAGGGTGCTCCATCGCTTGGATTCGGCTAAACTGGGCCTGCTGGTGGCTGTGGTTCTGCTGGCGAAGGGCTGGGCCCGGGGCAGTCCTGCTGGTTGGGCTCCTGGTCCTGCCCCCACCGCTCGTTAGTTTTGCGGCTCCTTAAAACGTGGTGCCCTCATTTTCTCCCCAGCTTCCTCCAGCACCTGTCCCCTTGCCAAGGTGGCTCCGACTTTCCCAGAGCGTGGCGACCGCGTCCCCAGCGGGACCCGTGCCCCACACTGACCCGAGCCCTGCCAAGTTCAACATCAGCGCAGGCAGGAGCGGCTCCAGGTTGCAGAACAAAGCCGGGGCTGGCGGTGGGTCCCTGCTGCCACCTGCCGGCCTCTGCCCGGGGAACCCTCGTGCCAGGCGCTGGAGCAGAATATCCTTCTCTTTCTTTGTTACTAAACCTTCCCCTTTTTCTCTTTCCCCCCTCCAGGCTGATGGATCGGGAGGTGGCTTTGTTGGCCGAGATGGACAAAGTAAAAGCTGAAGCGAGTAAGACTTTGACCTCCTGCCTCTGCAGGCTGGGGAGGGATTTTCCTCCTGCTCACACTCTTCTCAAATCCGGGGCTCCGTACCCAGACGGAATTGGCCCGTGGCTCATGGTGGCCCCGTGGCTCGTGGTCTGTGTGCCCAGGGGACCAAGGAGGGTGCGTGTGGGGGGGAGCTGGTGCTTACCAAGATGGTGCTGGGTGGTGGGCCAGGGTGGTTTAGCGCTGAGCTGGCTGCTCCGGTGCCGAGCTGCGCTGTTTTCCAGTGGAAATCCTGGTGAGCCGGCAGAAGAAGGCAGAGGCCCTAAAGAAGCTGACGGAGGTGGCTGTGCGGATGTCAGAGGAGCAGCTGGTCGAGCTCCGGGCCGACATCAAGGTGAGGTTTTCGCTCCTCTCGTAGAGTTCTCTTGGACATGGTTTCGTGGTGCCTTGGCAGTGCTAGGGGAGCGTCGGCTTGATGAGCTGAGGGGTCCCTTCCAAGCCGAACGATTCCCTGATTCTCCCACATGCTCCTTCCTGGGCCAGAAGTGGGGTGGGGTGGGAGGGTTTCACCTCTTGTTTTCTGTTCCCCGGCTTGAATTTCATATTCTGCCTTTTCTGTGAAGCACTTTGTGAGCGAACGGAAGTACGACGAGGACCTGGGCCGGGTGGCACGGTTCACATGTGACCTCGACGCGCTGAAGAAGAGCATCGCTGCCTTCGGCCAGGGTGAGCTGGGGGGTGGGGAGGAGCCGAGGACCTCTCTGCTAGCCCAGCTCCACCAAAACCCTCCAGGTCTGCCCCAAACCCCCTGGTGTGTGCCCCAAAACTCAACCACAGCAGGACTTTGGGCATTTTATTTCCTCTGGGGAGTTGGGACAGGACCCTCCCCATCCCCACCCCTTGGCAAGTGGGGTCTGTGCCCATTCCCTTTGCTGTTGAGCACTGGTCCCAGTTAGCCAAGCCCTTGTACCCAGAGCTTCATCTTGCCACCAAAAGCACCGTTGTCCCTTCGAGCTGTGAGCCGCCCCCACCCCCAGCAGCAGGAGGGGTGGTTCTGGGATCCCACCTGCAGCACACACACATTTTTGGGGTATTTCTCCTCCAGTTTCTCACCCAAAGAACAGCTACTCCAGCCGATCGCGATGCAGCTCCGTCACCGCTGCCTCCCCCAGCGCTCCCACTGAGGCCTCAGCCCCTTCAACCCCCGCCTGTGCCTCTGCCCCCACCGCCAGCCTCACCATGGCCAGCAAGAAGCCCTCAGCCTCCTCATCCTCGGCGGAGGCGGCCACAGGAAGCGCCAGCACCCGCCCGTCCCAGTCCTCCCGAGAGGTAATGGTGCTGGGAAGATCTTGATGTGTTGAGGGAGGGAGGGAGGAAGGGACCCCGAGGGGTGCCCTTCGCTCAGGGATGGGCAGTGGCACCCGAGAGCCGCAGGGCTCAGCCCAGTCCTGGTCCAGAGCCAGGCTCAGGGTGAGGGGGTGGTTTGCTTTTCCTGGAAGGGGGAAATCATGGAATGGTTTGGATTGGGAGGGACAGTGGAGCTTGTGGAGTCCAAGTGTTGCCCCAGCACCGCTGACCCTTGTCCCTCAGCACCACAGGGGGCTGGGAAACCCCTCCAAGGCTCACAGGGACTCCCCCCTGCCCTGGGCAGCCTGGGACAGCCCTGGACAACCCTCAAGGGGAAGAAATTGTTCCTCGGGTCCAACCTAAACCTCTCCTGCGGCAACTTGAGGTTAGTTCCTCTTGTCCCACCTTGTCCCTCTTCTGTTTTTCAGGCTTTCCAGGGGAACAGGAGATCGGGAGCAGCATCCAAGTCCCAGGGCCAGTGCCACATCGGCCCCCCTGGCCGCTCCAACACCGGCAACCGACACAGAACCGGGTTGGGCCATACCCAGGGCCAGCAACAAACCTCCCCCCCACCTGGTAGCCCCGGCCAGACTCAGTCCACAGGCCCCAGTGGCTCCTCGGCCACCAAGGGGCTCCCCCAGCGGAAGCCCAGGGCCAGTCGGCAGGAGGGAGCAAGCCCCTGAGCGCCCTGGACTGGAGGGAGCTCCCGGCTCCAGCAACCAGCGAAGGAAAGTTTACAAGTTGCATTTTTTTGTGCCATTTTTTGTTGGTTTTTGGTTCCCCCCCCTCCCATCCCCTTTGTGTTCTTCTCACAGGTTCAGGCTCCTCCTGCCCCATTTTCCTTCCTCCCCCCCAGGGATTCACCTTTGGCTGCAATAGGCGCTGCCCAAACCCAGCCCCGAGCATCAGCTCCGGCCCCTCCCTCGTGCTGGCAGCGAGGAAGAGTGAGGGGAGAGCCCGGGGGGGGCCTGGGGGTTCCCCCTCCCTGGGGGTGTCCCCCAGCCCTGGGGACAGGCACAAATCTGGGCTCTGATGTGGGGCTGGGGTCCCACACGTTGGTGGGTTTTTGTGGGGAGGGGGCATCTCTTTATTTTATTAATTTCACCATCTTCCCCCACCCCCCTCCCACCCCCTTCCTCAGCCCTAAATTAAGTTTCTAGCAATATTAATTAGCAGAGCCGCTCAGGAGTGACAGCAGGGTGACACTGGGGTGACATCGGGTGGTGCTGGCAACAGCCCAGAGAACGGGATGAATAAAGGTGATGGTCAAGGGCAACCCCATCTGCGCCTCGCTGCTGCCACTGGTAAATCCACCCCCCGGGGGGCTTCCCCGTCCCTGGACACCAATCCCCGTTCCGCTGAGCTGGGGCTCAGCCTCTTCTCCCACTTTTTTTTCTCTTCTCTCTCAATAAAACCAGTGATTTTAAGAACACACCATGGGAACTGGGGCAGGGAGGTTTCCCATGCCTCTCTGCCCCCCCAATCTGGGATGGGGGAAAAACACTTTATTGGAAGGTAGGGCTTAGGGGGAGGAGCCAGACAGGGCGGGGAAAGACCCCAGCCCTGGTCACTGCTGGGCCAGTTTTGCTGCCTCGGCCTTGATGAGGGCAATCAGGTCCTGGTTGATGAGGAAGACGAAGCGCAGACTGGCAATCTGAGGGGGGGGCAGAGGGTGAGGAAGGGAGGACCCAGAGCCCCCCAGGGTCCTGCCCTCACCCCCCAAGGGCTCACTCACCTCCACCACCGAGTTGTTGTTGAGCTTCCACTTATTGCCCCCAAGGACGGGGCGCCCGTCAATGTAAATGGGCCGTCGCCCTTCGTTAGCGATGAAGAAATCCCCGTTATTCTTCAGCTTGATGACACCTGGAGGGGGGGGATAAAGAAGGTGAGAGGAGCCCCCTCCCCACTCTGCAGCCCCCCCGAGCCCATCCCTACCCTGCTTGCGGGAGATCTTCCAGGCGGGTCCCTCCAGCGCCAGGTCCACGTCAATCTGGTTGTCCTTGGTGGCTCTGCCCAGTGTTATCTTGGGGTGGGGTGTGGGGAGAAGCAAGGGTTGGGGGGTGCTGCTGGGGGGCGGGGGGAGGTTCATGAGGGAGTGGGGGGCTCAGTGTGGGGGGCTCCCCACCCACACTCACCTCCCGGGAGCGCATCAGGTAACGGACCATGCGGCCCCGCAGCACGGCCAGCGTCTGGCTGTCGAAGTCCGGGGAGCTCATGCCTGGGGGGGTGGGGGGGAGGGTGAAAAGGATGGACAGAGGGGTGGAGGGATGGACAGACAGCTTGGGGGGGCACTTAGAGGTTCCCAGCTCCCAGTGCTCACCAGTAATACTGTCGACCAGCACCTGCCACTTGTGCAGCTCCTGCTCCAGCTGCCGGATCTCCCGCTTCTGGCGCCGGTCGGCCACGGTCAGCTCTGGGAGAAGGGGAAGGGGGAGCTGGGGGGGGAAACAGGACACCCACCTCCCCCAAATCCCATCCCGGGGGCAGGGACGGGGGTCCTGGGCCTCTCCCCACACCCATTTGGGCAGCCAGACAGGAGCGGGTTGGACTCACCGTGCTCCAGCACTTCGTCCCGCACATCCCTGTGGAGGAGAAAGGGGCAGCGTCAGGCTTGAGGGGGGGCCCCAAAACTTCCCCCCAGTTTGTGTCTGAGTCAGTGCTCCCTGTTCCCTTCCCAGCTCCCTGCCCCCCCCACAAAAAACCAACCCTCACTTGAGTTTGTTGTCATCCAGCATGTCCTCGGCATCCGAGAAGTTCAGCACTTGGTCCCCCTTGGGCAGCGGCTGCACTGGAAGGGGCAGGAGGAGAAGGAGTGAGTGGGATGGGGAGGGGGCAGAGGGGACAAGGGGGACCACAAGGGACACCCCCCTCTGCCAGGGCCTCACCGGTCTGGTCGTCCAGCAGGTAGTACTGCTTCATCAGCTGCCAGTGTAGCTGCAGGGCCTTGGCCGTGCGCGATGGGTAGAAAACGTCGGGGTGTTTGTGGAGCAGCTCCTGGAAGGTGTCGAGCGTGGGTTGGCTGGTCTGGCAGGGGACAAGGGACACCTGGCACCAAGACCCTCATGACAAGAAGGACACTGAGGGGCTGGAGCGGGGCCAGAGAAGGGCAAGGGAGCTGGGGAACAAGGGTGGTGAGGAGTGGCTGAGGGCCCTGGGCTGGTTCAGCCTGGAGAGAAGGAGGCTCAGGGGAGCCCTTCTGGCTCTGACAGCTCCTGACAGGAGGGGGGGTGAGATCTCTTGTCCTCAAGCCATGGGACAGGAGGAAATGGCCTCAAGTTGCCCCAGGGGAGGTTGAGGTTGGAGCTGAGGAACAATTTCTTCCCTGCAAGGTTGTGCCAGGCTGCCCAGGGCAGGGGGGGAGTCCCCGTGAGCCCTGGAGGGGTTTCCAAGCCCCCTGTGGAGCTGTGGTGCTGAGGGCCAGGGGTCAGTGGTGCCCTGGCAGCGCAGGGGCAACACTTGGCCTCCTTTCAAGGTGTTTCTCAGCCCAACCCATTCCCCGACTCTCTGGCTCCCAGCGAGAGCCGCAGATCCCCCAGCTCTGCTCTTACCGATCCCACCTTGTTGAGCAGCTGCTCCTCAGCCTTGCTGAACAGCACCTTGCTCTGGATGGCGGCAATGGCCTCGGGGTGCAGCTGCCGCATGGCCTGGCAAGCTAGCCTGGGGTGGAGGAACACGCACAGAAGGTGTGAGGACCCCCGCCCAGGGATGACTGCACCCCCCCAGGCCTGCCCCCCGCTCACTTGGAGATGATGGGGTCGTAGAGCAGCGCGTACCACCGCTCCTGGATCTCCCGCAGGTTGAAGCGGCAGCTGAACTTCACTCCCAAGTGCACGGAGGTCAAGTCGTTGGTCTGGAAATGTCCCCCCCGCCCCCTGGGGTGAGGGGATGGTCCCCTGGGAGGGGTCACAACCCCCACAGGCTCCCCCCCACCCCACCGTGGCCGTTACCTGCAGCACGGCATTGATGAGCAACAGGTCGTCAGCAGGTTTCCAGCGGCCCAGGTCCTTGGTCACCTGCAGGGGCTGTTTGCTCTTCTTCATCCGCTTGGCCAGGCCGGGGGGCGGGACGGGGCTGGGCGCAACGGGGGCCGACACCGCCTTGGACACCTGGGTGAGTAAAGATGAGGGTCGGGGTGTCTCTCCCTGGGCTCACCACAACCCTCTGGGTGCTCCCTGGATGTCCCCGTCGTCGCTTCACCTTCTTCTTCTCGCTGGAGGAGGGTTCGCTGCCTGAGCAGCGCCCGGGCTCGACCCCACCAGCGCCCTTGGCCCGGCTGGAGGACTTGGCGAGGCTGCTCTCTACCAGCTCATCATCAAACTTCTTCCGCTTGATGAACCTGGAGGTAAACGAGGTGGCTCTGAGTCATGGTGTCACAGAACCATAGACTGGTTTGGGTGGGAAAGGACCTTCAAATGTCACCCACTCCCCCTGCAGGGACATCTGCAGCTAGAGCAGGGTGCTCAGAGTCCCGGCCAACCTCCCCTGGGATGGTGCCAGGGATGGAGCAGCCTGGGCCCGGGTCTCACCACCCTCAGTGTCCAAAACTTCTCCCTTTGATCTCATCTAAATCCCCCTCGTTCAGT
Organism: Todiramphus chloris collaris; assembly: GCA_025345505.1. Lineage (NCBI taxonomy): Eukaryota > Metazoa > Chordata > Aves > Coraciiformes > Alcedinidae > Todiramphus > Todiramphus chloris. The sequence continues at coordinate 66,524 of JANVCC010000204.1, forward strand.
TTCACACCACCACCCCTTGTCCTGGCCCAACAGGCCCTGCTCAAAACTCTGTCCCCGGCTTTTTTATCACCCCCCTTCAAGCTCTGAAAGGCCCCAAGAAGGTCCCGCAGAACCCCAGGAGGTTCACACAGACCCACTCCTCAGCTTAGCCAGGTCCCAGCTGAGGGTGGCCTCAGCCCTGGGCCCCCTCCCCTCCCAGTACCTGGAGGAGCTGCGGCGCTTGGGAACAGCCCCCGAGGCCGCAGCCAGGCCCCGTTTCTGCCCCGCCAGCGACTCCTCGTCCTCGGAGCGGCTCGTGGCGCCCGACGCCATCAGTCCGCAGAGCAGCACGTCTGGGGGGGACACGAGCAGAGGGGATGAGGGTCCTTCGGCTGCCCCCCCGAGAACTCACCCACGGGGCAGACGGGACCTCCGCCCCCCACTCCCCCCATCAGCGCAGCTTCTGGGCGGGCTCCAGCTCTCTCGGGACACTGTGAACGCGGGGACATGGCGGGGTCGGGGGGACACGGAGGGGATGGGGGGAACGGGAGGGATGCGCAAGGCCCTGTCGCGGTCCCCGGGCAAACACCCCGCCCCCTGCCTCGGGGAGGGCCCGGCCCGGCCCCCGCCTCCTGCCGGGTTCCCGCCCCCCGCCCCAGCCCGGCCAAGGGCAACCGGTGCCGGCTCCGGTGCCGCCTCCACGGCCTCACCATCCCCGGCCGCGGAGGCTCCGGCGGCTCCGCGACGGCGCCGGCCCGGGAGCCGCCATGGATGGCGTCGCTTCCGGGGATCCACCGGAAGAAGGTTTAACGTCAGCGTCACGCGCGCTGATGCCCCGGAGGGCGCCACCATCCTAAAGGCTCTGCGCGGCCTTTGCCATCTTGGCTCAGGGCGCCGCCATCTTGAGTGAGGGCAGGGCCGCGCCCCCGCCTTCCCGAGCCGCCGTTACCGGTGGTTCGGGGTCAGACGGGCACAGCCCGCAGGGCGGGGACGGGGTCAAGCCCCGTTATCTCGGCAGACAGGGCTCGTCGCGGCCCCAGCACCTTGAGGACCTACCGCCCGTCCCCATCGTGGCAGCGCCCCAACCCCCACGGCCACACCCACCAAGGCCGACACCCCCCACCCCCCCATGCTGCGAAGACAGGAGACGGGGCCTGTGGGCCGGCTGCGCCTTTATTCGGTCCGGCATCGCCGTGGGGCCCGGCTGGCCCCGTGGGGCTGAGCCCTCCCCGTGGGGCTGAACTGACCCCGTGGGGCTGAGCCAACCCAATGACACTGAGCCCTCCCCGTGGTCCTGAGCCCTTCCGTGGGGCCCACGCCCCCATGCCGGTGTGCTCGCTAAGGCACACGCGCGTGTCGTCCCCCCCCCGAGCGTGTCCCCTCTCCGCACACCTCTCCCCCCCAACGCGTGTCCACCCCCCACGTGTGTGCCATGTGTGTCCCTGCCGTGTCCGTGCCCCCCCCGCAGCGGGTCCCTCCCGGAGGGGCCGGTGTCCAGCTCCCGTGCCCGGGGGGTTGGGGGGGTCACGCCGAGCTGGGCGCGGCAGGTCCCGGGCTGGCGGCCCAGCTCTTGCTCTGGATCGTTCCCGTCTTCTCCTCGCGGAACTGCGGCCGCTCCTCCCGCGGGATCTTCACCGCGTGGTACCGAGGCACGGCCGGCGGCGACAGCCGCGCCCGACGGAAGAAGCCGAGCTGCGGGGTGTGGGGAGCGGGATGAGACAAAGGAAACCTCCCCCCCGGCCCCCCGCCCCGCCCGGCTCCGGCGGCTCGCGGCGCTGGGTCCGTTCAGCCCTCGGTGCTCACACAAAGGTGCTGCGTGGGGGTTTGGGGCGGGGGGTGGTTTGCACCAGCCGCGAACGCTCCCGTACCATGGTTTGGGGCACCGCAAACGCTCCTGCACCCGCGCGCACCCTGCTACACCCGCACGCACTCTCATACACCCTGACAGACCTGCATGCACCCGCACACGCCCTGATACACCCGCCCACACCCTGATACACCCACACACACCATCACACACAAGCGGGAGGGTGAGGCCGGGTGACACGGCACAACACGGCACAGGTGGCATGTCAGAGCTGGAGTGGCACAGCATGGCATGGCACAGCATGGTTAGAGCCACACGGTGTGAAATGGCTGAGATGGCATGGCATGGCACAGCGTGGCACAGCATGGAGTGGCTGAGGTGGCATGGTGTGGCACAGCGTGGCACGGCATGAGTGGCACAGCTGGGCTCGCACAGCATGGCACAGCTCGGGTGGCACAGCACAACGCGACACGGCATGACTGGGGTGGCACGGCACAGCACGGCACGGCACGGCACGGCACAGCCTGGTGTCCCCTGGTGCCAGGCACCCCCGCCCCTCGCCCCTCACCTTCCAGAGGACTCCGACCAGCAGCGCCAGCAGGAGGGCACCGGCCAGCACGGCCAGTGCCACCACCCACCAGGGCACCCCCCCGGCCACCGCCGCCCCGGGGTCCAGGTAGATGGAGACGGGGATCTGGGGGGAGCGGAGCGGTCAGAGCGGTAGGGGGCAGCGGGGAGGGGGGCGACGCGGGGGTCGGGTCCTGCGAGCTCAGACCTGGGTGGCCGCGTCCTTCAGCACCAGGTTCTTGATGGATGACGTCACCGAGACGCTGGCGCGGACCACGAGCTCCACCGAGGCCACTGCCAAGAACTCCTGCGGCGGGGGCACCGGGTGGGCTGAGCCCGGCATGGCGGGGGGACAGTGTCCCCCCCGGTCCCCGTCACCCCCACCTTCCCCGTACCTCCAGGAAGGTGCCGTTCCAGAGGCGGCCACGGGCCCTCAGCACGGAGACGCGCTCGAAGCTGGGCAGCGGGCAGCGGAAGGGCAGGCAGCGGGCACTGCCCTGGGCACAGTCCTGGGGGGGCACGGCACGGGACGGGGGTCAGCCCGGCCGTGTACCCCAGGAGGAAGGGCACCCAATGACAGGGTGCTCCCCAGCAAACGGCAGCACTCCCGGAGCAGGTGCTCCCCAGGACTGGGTGTGCCAGAGTCGGTGCACCCCGGGAGAATGGGCACCCCGGGAGCAGGGACACCCCCTGAGCAGGGGGTAGCCCATGACTGCGTGCTTCCCAGGGACAGGGTCATCCCAGGCTGGGTGCTCCCCAGGACTGGGTGTGCTGGAATTGGTGGACCCCAGGAATGAGGTTACCCCAAGAATAGGGGCACCCCAGGAGCAGGGGCACCCTGGGAGAAAGGGCACCCCAGGGAGTGGATGCTCCCCAAGAGTGGGTGCACCCCATGAGGAGGAGTACCCCGGACTGGGTGATCCCCAGGAACAGGGTTACCCCGAGATTGGATGCTCCCCTAGAGTGGGGTCATCCCAGCCCTGGGCACACCCTGGCCCCACTTACCAGCGTCACGTTCTTCCTCCTCTCAGCGGGCGGTGGCACCCACCAGGAGCCCGGGGGGGTGGGTGCCTCAGTGGGATCAACCTCCCCGGGTGGCTCCTGGGTGTTGAGGGGAAGGATGGGCATGGAGGGAGGGGTGGCAGGGACCCCAATGACCTCGGTGCCACCCCACACCCCCATCCCCGCGGTACCAGGGCGAGGCGCAGGGGGTTGGCCGGGGGGGCACAGGCCGCTCGGTGCCCGGGGGGGGTCTCCAGCTCCAGCTCCAGGGGGTACAGGAGCCATTTGCCATTGGGGAGCTCGTGGGGCCACCACAGGGTGAGGAAGGCAGAGCCCAGAGTCTTCAGCGACTGGCCCCGGCGCGAGACCTGCAGGGGCAGGGGGGAGATGTCACTGGAATGAGTGGGGTGTTGCTGACCCCCCCCCACCCAATGCCCCACAGCCACCCCACATGGGCCACCCGCCCCAGAGCCACCCCTATATGGATCCTCCACACTACAGCTATCCATCCTGGCACGGACAGACCCCCACCATCCCACAACTCCCCCTCACATGGACCCCCCACCGCACAGCCACCTCCTAACGTGGACCCCCCCACCCCCACCCCAGAATCATCCTCTCTAGGGGTCCCACCCCACAGCCACCCCTGGCATGGACGCATCACCCTTTGCATAGACCCCCCCCACCCCAGAAACACCCCCTGCATGGACACCACCCCCCCCCTTATCCATCAGCACAGGGTATAATGGGAAACAGGGGGG
>JANVCC010000204.1:70739-83536 GCA_025345505.1 Todiramphus chloris collaris
GGGGGGGGATCAGGGGGAGGCATCACCCCAAAACACACAGGGCTTGGCTGTGACACCCCCTCCACCCCCCAAGGCTCACGTGGACAGGGCCAGTTCCACCGCCAGGTCTGTGGTCTGGAGGGTGATGCCCAAAGTGCTGAGGATGAGGAAGAACCGCACCTGGGGGGGGTGGAGAGAGAGGGGTGAGGAGTGAGGGTAGGGGAGGGGTCCCGAGGGAGAGGGATGGGGTGGGCTGCACCCACCTGGGCTCCTCGTTTCAGGGGGTTCCCCAGCTCGCACTCCACTTGCGAGCCATCTGGGTTGGCGACGCACAGCACCGGCCTGTCCTGGGGGGCACAGTGCTGAGCCCCTGCTGCTGGGGGGGCCCCCAACCTCTGTGTCCCAGCAATAACCCCCCCAGCACCCCCTGGACTGGCTCCAACTCTGCCAGCAGCCCCAGGACCATCCCAGTCCCTCCAGCATCCCCAGGACCTTCTCCATCCCTCTGCATCCTGAGGACCATCCCCATCCCACTGTCCCAGCACCCTCAGAAGCCCCCCCAGCGCCCCTACCCTCACCATCCCCCCAGTCCCCACCGCACCGAGGGTGCCCGGGGGTCGTAGGGGCGCAGGGCAGAGTAGGGCAGCTCGGGGGGGAAGGTGGCCGTGAGCAGGGCCTCGTGGGCATCGTCCCCGTCCCGCTGCGGCTCCGTGGGGTCCGAGGGCAGGTTGGTGACGTGTATCTCCAAGGCCACATCCTTCTGGTCGCTCATGGCGAAGATGGCGGTGCCATCCTCACCCCTGGGCACAGGGTCACTGTGAATACTGCCCCGCCCCACCCGGGGTGTCCCCCAACACCTCGCAGGGTGGGGACAGGGTCCCGGTGCCTCTCACCTGGGCAGGGGCTGGAAATCGGCGTCCCCGAGGCGGGCGCAGAACTGGTACTGGAGCTGGAGGTTGCTCTGGCAGATCTTGTCATCACCACAGCCCTGCTTCAGGAAATGCACCTGGGGGGGGGACACACGGGGGGACACGGAGGGGACAGAGATGCTCCTGGAAGGCCCTGCACGGGATGCTGCATCCCGGACCCCCCGGAAGAGGGGTGGGGGGGGGAATGCGGCCGGGTCCCCACCTCGGTGCGGTGGCTGCTGGGCTGCTGGGGGCTGAGGACGGGGGACAAGGGGGGCAGGGTGGCCCCCCAGCTCCGGCGCATGGGCCCCGCTCCCTGGATGCCATAGGCGAGGGTGACAGCGATGGGGCGCAGCTTGTCACGGATGCTGTCCTGAGGGTGAGGAGGGACAGGGTGATGGGGGGGAGATGGGTGGACGGGGGAAGAGGGGGATGCAGACAGGGATTAGGATGGGGAGAAAATGGGGATGAGGATGGAGATGGGGACAGGGACGGGAATGATGAGGTTAAGAAGGATGAGGCTGGACCCCACCTGGAGCTGGAAGGTGGCTGGGATACAGGCCCGCACGTGCTGCCGCGGCAGCTCCACGGTGCCGGAGAACTGATGCTCGGGGTCCGAGGGACGGCGGCCGAGGAAGGAGACGCGGGGGGCCTGGCCCAGCCGCCGCCGATCCGTGTCGGCATCCAGCACGTACTCCAGCACTGGGGGGACAGGGACGGGTGTGATGCCCGGGGGGGGGTCCGTGCCCCTCCCGTGCCGCCCTGGGGGGCTCCTGTGTCTTCCCCCCCAGCTCCGCTGCCTGTCCCTGCGGTGCTCACCGAGGCGGGGGCTGTAACTGGCGCGACTGGATGTGTAGCTGAAGCAGGCTCGGACCTCCACGCTGCAGGGACTCGGGGTGAGACGGGTGGCACCCACCCCCACAGCTGTGCCCTGCTGGGTGCCCAGGGAGGGGGGGGAGCAGGTGGCACCCACCAGACGCCCTCCTGGTGCTGGCAGTTGCTCTGCTCCAGGTCGATGTTGGGGGGAAGCAGAGAGACGTTTCTGGAGACGTGGACAACTGGCCGGGCCCTGGCAGGGGAGAAATAGGGGGTACCAGGCTGGGCCCACCCCCCGAGGGCACTCCGAGCCTTGAGCAGACACACACGGACCCCCGCTCACCGTGCCCAGGGAGCCCTGGGTTAGCGGATGCTCTTGGCAGGGTTTGAGGGGAGTCCTGGGATGGGGGATGTCCAGGGGTAGGGGCTGCTCAGGGGTGGGGGATGATCAGGGGTAGGGGCTGCTCAGGGGTGGGGGATGCTCGGGGTTGGGGGATGCCCAGGGGTGGGGGATACCCATGGTGGGCACCCACCTGTAGAGCACGACGCTGTCAGAGAGGGAGCCGACGAGCAGGTCAGGGTACAGGTTCCCATCCACATCCAGCCCCCCTGAGAGTGAGTACCCAAAGGCCGTCACCCCCACACCTTCCCCGTCCAGGACCTGGAGACGAGGTGCCCATGACACCGAGAAGAGGCCAGGGGGGCGATGGGCAATGCAACCCCTGGCCCCTCACACCCTCACCTGCGCTGGCTTTGCCACGATGCCCAGTTTGCTGCCGTGGTAGATGTAGACTTTGCCGGCACCATCGAAAGGGGCTCCAACAGCCAGGTCTAGGGGGCCAAGAGCAGGCTGGGGGGGGGGGGAGTCCTGTGCCACCGTCTCCCCCCAGGCCGTGTCCCAGACCATGGGGACCCCCGAGTCCTCCCTGCCAAAGCCCCTCACCCTGAAAGCCATCGTGGTTGAGGTCGCCGGCAGCACTGAGGGCGATGCCAAACATGGAGCCGCGGGTGCCATTGAGGCGCAGGGGGGTGGCCAAGTCCCAGCGTCCTGCCGGGTTGATGTAGACGTAGACGGCCCCACCGATCTCCTCCTTGCGCTCAAAAAAGTGGGGGGCCCCCACCACCAGGTCCATCCAGCTGTGGGGACACCGGTTCCATCACCCCGACAGTCACAGTGCATCAAGCTGGGGCGATGTCCCAGCACCACATCTCCATGGTTTTGAAACCCCTCTGGTGATCACGGGGACACCCCCAGCGTCCTGGGCAGCCTGGGACAGGCTCAAAGGGAAGAAATTGTTCCTCAGCTCCAACCTCAACCTCCTCTGGGGCAACTTGAGGACGGTTCCTTTCCTCCCATCGCTTGGGGATAAGAGATCTCACCCCCTGTGACTCCTCCTCCTGCCAGGAGCTGTCAGAGCCAGAAGGGCTCCCCTCAGCCTCCTTCTCTCCAGGCTGAACCAGCCCAGGGCCCTCAGCCGCTCCTCAGCACCCTTGTTCCCCAGCCCCTTCCCCAGCTCCGCTGCCCACAGCCCTGGCGGGGTGGGGGGGTGTCACTCCATGAAAGACACTGAGTGGCTGGAGAGTGTCCAGAGAAAGTCCTGTCCCCGCACGGAACCGGTGGGTCGTCCCCAGACTGACCCGTCACTGTTGAGGTCGAGGACGGCCAGGGCGTAGCCGAAGGCAGAGGTGAGCTGCTGGCCAGGCAGCACGGCCTCGGGCACCAGGCGGTTGGCACTGTCCCGGCGCAGGATGACCACGGCCCCGGTGTGGTTGGCACGAGGGGCACCGGTGACAAAGCTCAGCTCCCGCTGCCGCGTCAGTCCCGCGCCCGAGTCCACCGAGAAGCCTACAGAGAATCAGGGTGGGGGCAAGGGAATCGGTGCCCACCTGGACCCCCCCAATTCCCTCTGCCATCCCGTAGCCGGCCGTTTCTGTCTGCATGACACCCTCGTGGGTACTGGGGGGAGGGTCTCTCTTTGTGCCTCAGTTTCCTCTTTCTGTGCTCACTGAGCAGGAGGACACACAGGACTGTGGGGTGCCCTCCCCAGCTCTGGGACTGTGGAAGCCAAGGGGGTCAGTGACTGGTGCGGAGAGCAAGGAGCAGCTCCTCCCTGCCCTGCCAGAAGGGAAGATTTTTGGGTAGAGAAGGGAAGATTTTAGGGCCAGAGCAGCAAGACTGGGATGAGGGGGGGGTCTGGACACCCCTGTCCCAGCTGGAGAGAGAAGCAGCGGCCCCTCCATGGAGCGGTGGCTGGAATCCCCTTTCCCACATGCAGCAGTTGCACTGTGTGCTCCCCCCCTCCCCCGCCATGGCAGCCACGCAGCCCCCAAAGCCCCCCCAGCAGCCCCCAGCCCCACAGAAACTGTGCCCCCCCGCCTCCCCCCCATGCAGAACCATCTCCAGGGGGAAAAGCACAGAGGGAGTGGGGTGCTGGGGGGGCCACGCCAGGCTCTGTGCCCCCTACAGGGCTCTGTGTCCCCCTCCCCGGGGCTTTGTGCCCCCCCCCCCCAGCATGGCGGTGCCCCCACCACAGCGACAGGACACAGGACAGGCATGGGGACAAGGCAGCCTTGGCTGGAGGGGGAAGTGATTTGGGACCCCCACTCTGGGGAGGGAATGTGACAGCTACAAGCGTGTGGAGCATGGACACGCATGTGCAAGGGGAGGGGTGCATGGGTGATGCTGTGTTGATGCGGAGGCGTGTGCGCTGCATGGGGACACGCATGTGCATGACAGCACACATGCACGGAGGGGTGCAAAGGGGGAGTGCTGGGTGTGCGTGTGAAGTGGACAGGGAAATGCACGCTGGACACGCATGTGCGAGGTGATACGTGTGTGCAGGGCCACGTGTGCACACACGCATGCTGTCTGAGCCCGGCGGAGGCTGTGGGACCTCGTCTTGCTTCTCCCCTTCACAGGTAGGTTGAGGTGGGGCGGGGGGGGGGGGCGGGTGGGAGACAGACGGAAGGACAGACACACACCACAGGACACGGCTCCAGGGCGCAGGGTGGCACACGGGGACACGCCGACACCGGCGCTTTACGAACCCATGTAGCTATTCGGGGCCACGTCAGCAGCCGCAGCACCGGGCAACTTCTCGCCGGGCTCGGGGCTTTTGTAGACCACTTGGTCGGGGTCTGAGCTATCAACGTTTGTCACAAAGAGGAGCCCTGCGCCGCGGCCGCGCGGGGGGAGAGAAAGAGAAGAAAAGGGCGTCAAGGCAGGTGCTGCGCCCGCACCGTGCCTGGCCCCGTACCCAGGTAGCTGTTGGCGGGCACGGGGATGAGCGAAGGGTCTTGGTCCTTCTCGCCCCCAGCTTCGTAGGGCCCGTCGTCATAGTGCAGCAGGTCCAGGGAGCTCTGGTTGAGCAGCTCCACACGCACGGTCCCTGGCAGAGTGAGGAGGGTGAGGGGGGGGGGGACGACACCGCTGGGGACACCCAACCCCACTCTGTGGGATCCTCCCGGGGACCCCAACACTTGGAGATGGGGATGGGCGCACCGGGGCAGGTATGTGTGCACGGAAACGGGTGTGCACACGCCTGCATGCATGTGTACACACCGAGTGTGCAGCCCCTGCTGTGAGCTCACACGCACAGGGCGTGCAGGCATTTGCACATCTGTACATATGCACGCTCACATCTGTACGTATGCATACAGCATGTACACATGTGTGCTCACACTCACAGTGCGCACACGTGCTCAGACCTGCAACATGTTCACAGAGGAGTGCTCACACGCATGCAGTCCTACGCTCACAGCTGTAGCGCGCTCATACACGTGTGCTCACACCCCCATGCTCACACACACGCTCACGCAGCGCCCCCCGCCATACCCCCCCCCCCCAGCTTAGCCCCGCCCCCGTCTCACCCTTCCAGTTGTAGGTGCCGGGGGCTCCCAGCAGCACGTAGTGGTGGTCGGGGCTGAAGGCTGCGGCCAGTCCCTGCTGGCAGGACCCGAAGCGGTCGTGGCCCTGCGGCCGCCCCTCGCAGAACTTCCACTCGCCCCCGTCCAGCTCGTCGCGCACCCGCAGGTCCTGGCTCAGCACGAAGCAGCGGCCGATCACGTCCCGCGTCTCCAGCGGCTGCTGCACCCGGTGCCGCGCCTCGTACCGGTGGGCGCAGGTCTGGGGGTGGGGATATGGGGGGGGGGGGTGTCAGGGTGTCAGGGAACCCACTCCCCCAACTGCCATCCATCTCAGTGACTCGCATCAGTGGGCGCAGGTCTGGGAGCAGGGATACTGGGGGGGTCAGAGAGTCAGGGAACCTCCCAGCTGCCATCCATCCCAGTGCCTTGTACCAGTGAGTGCAGGTCTGGGGGTGGGGAAGGGGGTTGGGGGTGACTAGGAAACCCCCCAGCCCTCACTGTATCCCTCACACCAGTGGGCACTGGTCTGTGGATGAGGACATGACGGGGTCAGGAGGTATCAGGGACCCCCCAGGTGCCACATCTCATATCAGCGGCCACAGGTCTGAGGGTGGGGACAAGGGTCAGGGGTGCTGAGGACTCCCACAGCCCTTGCCACCATCCCACCCAGTTCCTTGTACCAGTAGGCACAGGTATGGGGATTGGGGTCAAGGGGAGCCAGGGACTTCAGACCTCTTTGCATCCCCCCTGGTGCCTCATACCAATGGCCACAGGTATGGGAATGGGAACATGGGGGTGTCGGGGGTGTCAGGGGTGCCAGACACCCGCCCCCCCCCACCCCCGCCGGGTGCTCACCACGATCTTGCCGCCGGCACCTTGGCTCTTCACGCTCACCCCCAGCCACTGGTTTTCTTTGCTCTCCCGCTGTGGGTCCACTGGTGGGGACGGGCAGCGTCAGCCCCACCGAGACCAACCCCCCCAGGACCCTCCTCAGGACCCCTGGGCGTGCTCCTCACCTCCTTCATCGATGGGCACCCGCCAGCAGTCGGAGAGCTCAGAGGTCAGCGGGCAGGCAAAAAGCCCCCCAGTCCGGTTGGCACCTTGACTGGGCAGTGCTGGCGCCTGGGGGGCCCCCACCAGTAGCCTGCCATGGCGGGGAGAGTCCCATTAAGGTATGGGGTGGGGGGTGGCAGCCCCCCTGAGCCCCCAGCACGTGTGACATTGGGTTGGAACAGCCAGTCCCTGCCCTGGCACCCATCCAGAGTGTTCCTGGTGCCCCCGCGCAGCTGTCCCCGCACCCCCACCCCAATTTCACGCCACCGGCCGTGCCCAGCCGGTGTGTGCCCAGTGCAGTGCCAGCCCAGTGCAGTGCCAGCCCAGTGTGCTGCCAGCCCCCCACCCAGCTCAGCCATCCCCGAAGGGATGGGGCTGTGCCACTGGTAGCTCCTCTGTGGGCACGGGGCACCGATGCCTGCCCCCGGCCACGTTCCCCGGGTGATGGTGGCCCCAGGACACAAGGGAGCCCCGGGGGGTGGCGGAGAGGCCGAGCCGGTAAAAATAAACTGGAATTCACTCAAAATAACGCAGCAGCAGCATGTCCAAAAAAGGAGGGAGCCAGGCGGCAGTGCAGGAGGGCACCCTGTGCCAGGGCACTGGGGGTGCCAGGGGTGCCGAACCGGGAGCCCACGGGGCCCAAGGCGTCCCCGAGGAGAGGACGGACAGAGGGACACCGGTGCGGGGATGGTGGTGCGGAGCCCAGCGCAGTGCCAAAGGCTCCGGAAACACCTGCCCCGGATTTGGGGCACTGGGGAGTGAAAATATCCTACCCGAGGGCAGGAATGTGGCGAGGAGGCGGCTGCGGCAGCCGGGCGGCTTCGGCCGGCGAGGGGACGGGGACAGGCGGTGGCAGCCGGTGTGCCGGGGACGGCCAGAGTCTGGGGACGGGGAGGGTGGCAGGGGCCTGGCGAGCGGGTGAGGAGGCGAGAGCGAAGGCACCAGGCGAAATGCCCACTCCAGGGGTGCTCCTTGTCGCCGAGACCCCCACCAGCAGCCCCAGCGTGTATGTGTCCCGGTGCCACAAGGGCAGGGGTCCGTGGGGGACACGGTGAACACAGGGGACAGTGGACAGTGGCCATCCTGGCATGCGTTAGGTGGGAGTCTGCCAGCTCAGCGGGGAGCTGGTGCGGGGGAGGCAACGGGCATGGTCGTGGGGGGGGGGGGGTCCAACTGGGGGGGTCCATCCACCCGAGCACCCCGAAGCTGCGGTCAGGGCCTCGCTGGGCGCTCAGTTACCCCCTAATTCCCCCCCTCCCCCGGCTCCTGCTGAGTAATTCCGCAGGCAGCAGGTCCCGGTGCCCGTCCCCGTCCCCTCGGGTCTCCAGCCAGTACGGGTCTCAGCATCCCAAGACGTGAGGGGCAGGATTCGCCCCCCGCAGCATACCGGGGAGTGGACGGGGTGCGGCGGGGGGTGTAGTCCAAGGATACTGGTCCCCGACTCGGGGACGACGACACAGACCCCAGGAAGGGACACGGATCAGGTGGGGACACGACTCGGGGGAACACGGACCCCAGGAAGGGACACAGAGCGGGGGCGACCCGACCCAGAGGATGGGGTGGGCAATACCTAGACCACAGGAGGGGGATACGGACTCCAGGAGGGGACACAGAGCGGGGGGAACCCGACCCGGGGGGACAGGGGTCGGTGGGATCCAGACCCAAAAAGGGGGTACGGAGCCGGGGGGACCCAGCCCGAAGCTGCCGGCGGGGCGGTCCGCGGGTCGTCGCCCCTCGCGGCCCCAGGGGGGGTCCGGACCCCCCCGCACTCACCAGCCGGTCGGCTCGGGGCTGAGCTGCCGGTGCAGAGCCACAGCGAAGCCAAAGAGGCTGCCCTTGTCGCCGTCCTTCAGCAGGGTGCTGGTGGCGTCCAAGTTGAAGGCTGCGGTCGCCAACAGCCGCAGACTGAGCCAGGGCAACCAGAACCCCGCAGCCCCCGCCATGCTCCCCGCCGCTCCCCCGGCTCTGGCTCTGCGCGGCTCGGAGGAGGAGGAGGAGGATGGGGAAGCACGGCCCCCGCCCCGCCCGCCGCGGGCTGGGTCATCCCAGGTGTCCCACCCCGGTGGCTGGGCCTGGGTCGGAGCATCCCGCAGCCCACGGCTCGGTGCGCGGGGCACCGCACCCCGCATGGCAGCACCTGGCAACCGTCACCCCCATATATCAGAGCCTGGCACCCAGCACCCCAAGCCGCAGTCCAGGGGACCCTACTCGTGGGGGCAGCCCTCAGAGCCTCAGCCCCTCCCTGGCACCGCTACCGGGATCCCCCCTGCCCAGGCACATGCCCGGGGTGACACACACCCCCCCCCCCCCCCAAGGGCCCCCCTTCCCAAACCACTGCTCCCCTCGTTCCAGGGTCACGTCCCCTGGGTTGAGTACAGCACCCAGACAGGGTTCCCCGGGGGGAGCGATCACCCACCTCTGGACCAAGGTGTGGACACGGCAGTGGGAAGGGGAGCAGGACAGCCCTCCCCGCCATCCCCAGACTCCTGCCAGGCCCCCCAACCACTTCCACCCTCGGGCTGGGTGAGAAAGAACCCCCTCCCCAGCACCCTACAACGAGAGGGACTGGTGCCTTCACCAGCTCCCAGGGGATGGGGTGGGGGACACAGTGGTGCCATCACAGCAAGACCCCCTAAACAGCGGGGCTGGGTCCCCCGGGAGTGACTGTGGCGCTGTGCCCCAAAGAGCAGCTTGGGGGAGGCAGGGAAAGGGGGGGCGTCATATTTTCCAGCACACCGTCTATTTTTAACCACTCCCGCTCTCCAAAGGCCTGTGAAGATATTTGGGAGCTGGCGGGGCTGCCCTGGCCATGTGAACGAGCTCCAGGAACAGGCCTTCACCCCGACCTCCTCCTCCTCACTGCTGGCAGACCCCGCGTTTGGGGGGGACAGGGACAAGGGGCTCTGTGTCCCCCCAGGTCGCCCCCTACCTGGCTGCTGGCCAGGTCTCACCCCACGCTTCTCCCACTCTGGCACCCAATTCCCTCCCCGACGTGGGAAAGGGATGATCCCTGCCTGGGAGCAGGAACAGCTCCGGTCCCGGGGGGCTGCTCAGGCTCCCGCTGCCCCCCCCCTCCCCTGCATCCCCATCGCGGGGGGAGCGCGGGGCTCCCCAGCAGCTCTCCCGGCGGGAAGCGGTGGCATCACACGGGTGTAAATAGAAAGGAAAGGTGCCGGGAAGCAGGATGAGCAGCCAAAAAGAGGATTTGGGGTCCCGATGCCGGCCCTCGGCACTAAAGAGACCCCCGAAATATCTGATCACATCTTCAGGGTGCCCGCGAGCAGGGGGAGAGGAGACGGGACCCCAGCTTGTGTCCCCAGCTGCCTTCGGCCACCCGGCTTCCAAACCGCCCAGCTCGGGGCCACCGCTCCCACCCAAAGCCGCCGAATCCGCCCCGAGAATTCGATTTTCCGTGAGAGGACCAACTTCCGAACGCGGGTTGCCGGGGGAGCCCCACCCCGGCCCGGCGGGACCGACTCCCGGCGGCTCCCGCTCGAGGGTTTTTATGGCTTGGAGGGGTAACTGGGGGGGATTCCCTTCGCTCCAAGCCCGGCTTGGATTTGCTACCTGAGCTCCCAAAAGCCGCGGCCTCAGCCCACCGGCCTCGGGCCGGGGTCAGGGGCGAAAAGCAGGAGGGTGGGAGCCGGGAAAGCGCTTCCCTGGGCGTAGGAAAAGCCGAAGTACCGGGAAGGGGCGAGGACGGACCCGCCACCCGCTGCCACACGGAGCGAGGGAGGGAGGGATGCCGCGGTGCGGCCGAACCAGCTTCGCCAGCCCCGTGAACCGGGGGCGAGGGGTTGAACCGACGCCGAGGGACGGCCCCGGTGTGTGCCGAGAGCCGGAGCCGGTGCTGGGTGAGGTGTGAACGGCGGCCGGGGGCGGGGGGGGCGGTACCGACGATCCCCATTCCTGGGGAAGGAGGGGCAGGAACTGGGCTGGGAGCGGTGCCTGGTCCCGATGATCCCTCGGAACACCAAATCCATCCCGCCCCTCATTACACCCAAATCTTTCAGGGAGGAGCCCCCCAGACCCCGTCACCCCCCCTCGTTATCCAACCCCCCGTCCATTAACGGTGGAATAAATCCCTCCGTCCTTCCCAGCGCTGCGGCGGCTCCGCATAACCGGAGAGCGGGAGGCACCGGGCGGGGACAAGAGCGGGGGGGCAGCGGGGGGGGGGACAAACGGGTTATTTTTTACTCGTCCACTGGTTTATCATTGGCCACATTTTACGCTCGAGTTCCTGTAGCTGCGGCCGGGGTCCCTCGAGCACCCCGAGGGTGGCCAGAGCACCCTCCTCCTCCTCCTCCTCCTCCTCCTCCTCCTCCTGACTCAGCTCGCCCAAGGTCGAGGCCGCAGCCCCGCGGCTATTTTTTATTTATTTATTTATTATTATTATATAGTTTATTTTGCCAGCTCACGATGAAATTTCATTTTCCTGATGCATTTTTGACGCATCCCCCCTCCCCCTCCGGCCCTGGCAGCTCCGTCCCCCTATTCCCAGCACCCCCCCGACACTGGCCGGATGATTTCAGCCCCAGTCCCGGTGCCAGCGCAGCCAGGAAGCGCCAGCTGGACACAGCTCCCAGCACACGGCGGGTACTGGGACCAGTAGCCGGAACATCTGGAACCCGTAAAGGGGAGCCACTGCACCCAGGGCCATATAGCACCCATAGGTTCCTCAGCGCAAACCCCTCCAGCACCCTGCACCCTTAGACAGGCTCCTATAGCACCTGCGGGCACTTATAGCCCACACCTACAGCCCCTCGGGCTGCCAGCCAGGCACCTATAACCTCCCCCAGACCCCTATAGACCCTGTGGACCCACTATAGCCGCCTCAGGCACCTACAGCCCCTCGGGCTGCCAGCCAGGCACCTATAGCCTCCCCCAGACCCCTATAGAGCCCCTATAGCCGCCTCAGGCGCCCTTTAGCACCAGGTATACATATAGAGCGCCTATAGCACCTCAGGCACCAGGTCCACCCCCCCCCGCCCCCCCCGCCCTTATGGCCGCTGCAGGAAGCGGGTGGAGCCCGTGACGCGGCGGTGACGCGGCGGTGACGCGGCGGTGACGTCACGGTCACGCGCCGCCATGCTGTCCCGGCTGCTGAAGGAGCACCAGGCGCGGCAGAGCGAGCGGCGCGAGCTGCAGGGTGAGCCCGTCCCCTTGGCCACAGGCCCCGCCCCGCGCTCTCCATTGGCCGGCGGAGCCGCCGCTCCCCTCGAGCGCGCACCCCATTGGCCAACGGGGCTGCCCGTCAAAATACGGGCCGGGTTGGGGGGGAGGGGCGTGACCCGCGGCAGCGAGGGGAGAGCGGGGGGAGGGGCGGTGTCGGCCGGAGGGGGTGATGTCAGCGCCCCGCGCTCTGACGTCACGCCTCCCGTTGCTGACGTCACGGGGGAGAGGAGCCCGGCGGGGTAACGAGGCCGTTTCCCGCCCCCCCAGAGCGAAGGCGCAGGGAGGCGATCGCGGCCGCCACCCGCCTGACAGAGGCGCTGGTCGATCACCTCAACGTGGGGTGAGCCCCGGGACCCCGGCCGGGACCCCTCGACCTCCGCTCGGACTCCCCCCCGATTCCCCCAAGCCCCCGGACTTTCAGTCGGGTCCCCCCGGATCCCCAGCCAGGATCCCCCCGCCCAACCCTCCGTCGGGGCCCCCCCTGGACCCCTCCAACCCCCGGTCGGGACCCCCCCTCGATGCCCTGGACCCTCGGTCGGGAACCCCTTGGACCCCCCTGACCCTTCATCGAGCCCCCCCTGGATTCCCCCGACCCCCTGCTGGACCCCTGTCGGATCCTCCAGACCCTCCTTCGGGACCCCCCTGAACCCCCCACCCAATCTCCCAGATCCACCAGACCCTGGGTCAGGCCCACCCCAGACCTCCCTGACCCCAGGTCAGGACCCCCCTGGACAACCCGGACCCCCGGTCAGGACCCCTTCTGATCCCCCAGACCCTCCAGACCTTTGGCTGGGACCACCCCAGACACCCCCGAGCCCCCCGACCCCACACACCCCCAGCCAGGAACCCCCCAGGTCCTGCACGGTTGCAGCCTGGACCCCCTCCGAACCTCTTGACCCCAACCCCCCCCAGCCTGGACCTCCCCAACCCACTGTCCCCAAAGCCCCTGGCCAAGGGCCCCCCCAATCCCCCCTGCTGGGGACCCCCCTGAACCCCCCC
>JANVCC010000204.1:100305-113733 GCA_025345505.1 Todiramphus chloris collaris
GGGGGGGGGTGGCGATGGCGGCGTCGCGGGGAAACACCACCCCTCCCCCCGAGTCCCGGCGGGGCGGTGACGTGGGGATCTCCCCGGGACTCCCGACCCGCCCCCGCCCCCCCCGAGGCTGACGGTTCGGCGGTGCCGCCCCGCGCCGCGAGGTGGCGCCCTCCCCCCGGCGCTGCGCGCGCTCCGGTGTTACCGGCTCCCGGAGTGGCGCCCCCTGGCGGGATGCGCTTGAACCACGCGCCAACCGCGGCACCGGGGGGGTAACGGGACCGCTCTTGTCCTCCCGCCAGACCGGCAACACCCCGGCCCCCCCCCCACTCCTCACCCCCCACCCCCCCGCCACGGGTCGGTTGCCCCCACCGTGCCATCCGGACTCACACCCCTGTCCCCGCCGCCCCGGGGGAGAGGGGCCGGGGCAGCCCCGGTGAGCCGGCAGCGCCTCCCTCTTGCCCTCTCCATGGTTCTGATGGGACCGGCACCGGGATCTCGGGGGGGCGGGGGGGATGGTTCTGAGGAGTCCTCCGAGGGAGGTTGAGGACAGGGAGGCGGGAGGGGATGCGCGGAGCGGGAGGGCACCCGGGGATGGAGGCACCGGGACGCGCATCCCCGGAGCCGGCGCGGCGGGACCCCCGAACTCCCTGCAAGTGCGGCGAGGCCGGGCGAATGGTCCCTAAGTTCCCCAACGGCGCCTGGAGTTGGGGGTCCCGCCTCTCCGCCCCAACCGGAGGAAGGTGTCGGAGCGACCCCGGGCAGCGCGCGGTGGCGACGGGGCCGTTCCCGGTGCTCGGGGGGCCGGCGGCGGCTGGTGCCAAGCCCCTGCCAGAACCTCTTTTGTGCGCCCGCAGCCAATCAAGGCCGGTGACGACACACTTCTCTTGGGGTATAAAACCCCGGGGCCGCCGCTCCCGCCGCTTTTTTTTTTTCTCCCCCCCCCCCCTTCATCCCCCCCCCCGCCCGGTCCTTCCCCGCCCCCGCCGCCGTTACCGCCTATCCCTATCCTGAAACGCGTTGCGGTGGAAGCGCGCAAAAAACGCGGGGGGGGGGGGGGGGGGGGGGGGTTGTTCCCCGGTAGGCCCCCGGGGGGGCTGTGTTTGCGGGCGCGGGGGGGGGGGGGGGGGGGGGTCGGGAGAAGCGCAACCCCCCGCCTCGGAGCCGGTTTGCCCGGTGTGCGTGTGGCGGCGGCACAGCAAAGAGCTGAGGCTGGAGAGCATCAAGTCGCAGATCCTGAGCAAGCTGCGGCTGAAGGAAGCGCCCAACATCACCCGGGAGGTGGTGGAGCAGCTGCTGCCCAAGGCCCCGCCGCTCCAGCAGCTCCTCGACCTCCACGACTTCCAGGGGGACTCGCTGCAGCACGACGAGTACCTGGAGGAGGACGAGTACCACGCCACCACCGAGACCGTCATCAGCATGGCCCAGGAAAGTCAGTGCCGCCTTTGTTCCGCCGCCGCAAACTTCGCCGGCGGGCTCATTCCCCCCCCGCAACCCCCCCCGTCCCCGTCCCCGTCCCCCCGTCCTCCCTTCCCCGGTTCCCCGCTCTCGGTTCCTCTCCCGGTTCCTCTGAGCCACCCGCTTCATCTCCTCGCCCCAACGCGGGGTCTCCTCTCCTGCCCTGTGACTTCCCGTCGGCGTCGTCCCCCCTCTCCCCGGGGTTCCTCCTCCCCCTCCCCGGTAGCCCCCGGACTCCCCCCGGGGCTCTCCCCGCAGCCGCCGCTCGTCCCCCTCGGGACGGGTCCGTACGAGTCTCGGGGACACGGGACAGCCCGGCCGGCAGCCAGTATGGGGCACCGGGAACTGGGAGATGGGACTGGGTAGGTGCACTGTGTGCTGGGAGCTGGCACTGGGGACTGGGAGCTGGCACTGGGCACTGGGAGATGGTAGCAGGTACTGGGACTTTGCACTGGGTGCTGAGCGCTGGGAGCTGGTAGCGTGTGCTGGGACTTGGCACTGGAGACTGGGAGCAGTGAGGAGTGGGACTGGGCACTGGCAGTAGGTACCAGGGACCTGGCACTGGCACCAGCCTGAGCACTGACCTGGCACTGAGTATACTGTGACTCGGCACCGGTACCAGCACTGGGACCAGACTGGGGGCACGAGGCAGACAAGACTGTGACCAAGCAGTGGGTGCCAGCGGTCACCTCCTGCCATGGCACGTGGCAGGGTGACAGCGGGGTGACAAGAGGGTGACAGCGGGGTGACAGCAGGGTGACACTGGGAGTGCTGGGGACAGGCCCACGGCCAGCATGGGGTGGGGGGCTGCTGGGGGACCCCAGCAGGACCATGATGTGACTCTGTCTGTCTGTCCATCCATCTGTCTGTCCGGGGGTGAGGGAGGGGGGCTGCGCCCCACTCCCTGCCTGAGTTTCCCCTGGTGCCACCCCTGGCTCCACCTGCGGGACCCCCGAGGGGAGCGGGGCTGGGCTTGGGGGGTGGGGTGTCCGGGTGAGCGGAAGGGAGGGAAGTGTGAGGCGCTGCCCCCCCCCCCCCCCCCCCCGCAGCCCCCCGACAAATTTCCTTCCCAGGCATTAATAGACTCAGGCAGCTTTGAAATTTTATTACCCATAAAATTGACAACACGCTGGGGTTTTCCTCCCTGCACTGCCGCAGCACTCGCTGCCCCCCGGGCCCCCCCCTTCTGCCCCTTACACAGCTCGGGGGGCCCCCAAAATAAAGACCAGAGGGCGGCCCCCTTCTTCCTCCCCCCCTTCCCCCCCCCAGCCCCACCCTGGGGGTCCCGCAGCCGGATGCGCCGCGGGGTCCTGCCTGTCCTGCCTCCTCTGTTATATTATTATGATTTTTTTTTTTTCCCCCTCCCTCCTCGTCCCCCCCCGCCCGCGGCAATTGTGTGGGGGTTTTATGGTTCCTGAACAGAAGGAGGGAAAAGGCTTTATAGGCAGCAGGGCCATAAAGCTCTCGGGTTCCCCCCGGCTGCCCCCCACCCCCCCCGATAATCCCAAGCCACCGCCCCCCAGCACCCCCCTGTTTTCCTGCAGAAGGAACCTGGGAAGGTTAATTGGGTCCTAAACCCATTTAGGGGCTACCCGTGACCCCCGCGACCTGCGGGGAGGAGGGAGCTTAATGAGGGGCCAGGGGAGCTGGGGCGAGGGGTTGGTGGGGGCCGGGGGGTGATTGTTGCCCTGCCAGGGCTGGAGCTGCTCAAGGTCAGGGAACACGGGGACACAAGGACATGGGGACACAGGGACATGGGGACACCATGGAGGCACCGCCGGCATGTGGCACCACGGGGTGTCATGGAGACCCAGGGGTGCCTGGGTCTGGGGAGGGTCTCACAGTGCCCCGAGGCAGGCAAGGGGTTAACGGGGCAGAGGTGGGAGCCCCAAATCCGGCCCCAGTGGGAACAAAGAGCGGGGGGGGGGGAGGTTGGGGCCGCCCCCCACCCGGCACATACTCAGCTGTGACCGGTGTCCCGGTAACCTTTATCCCCCGTTACCGGAGCGACGGGACGAGCATCCTGGCATCACTGCCTCGGTGCCAGGAGCAGCCGCCGTGGCACAGCCCCTATGTTTGGACCCCTATGGCACCTTGGCCCCCCTCCCCTGACACCCCCCCGGCATCCCAGTCACCCCCAGGACCACAGATGCCCGGTGTCCACCAGGATTCCAGGCCCAGTCCTGAGGGTCAGTGGTGCTGCCAGTGCCACAGTGAGGGGCTTTGGTGGCAGCTCTGACGGACCTACAGTAGCTCCAGTGCTGCTTTGGCATCTCCCACATGGAGACCCTACAAAAGTAACCCTGACCGCTGGCATGGGGTGCTGGGAGCTGGCACTGGGTGCTGGTAGCTGGTAGTGGGTGCTGGTAGCTGGTAGTGGGTGCTGGGAGCCAGCAGTGGGTGCTGGGAGCTGGTAGCGGTTGCTGGGAGCTGGTAGCAGGTGCCAGGATCTGGGAGCGGCACTGGAACCTACAAAACCAACCCCACCATTGTTGTCCTGGCCACGGTGGGCCCAGATAGAACTGTCACCTCGACCCCAGAGGCCACCAGGAACCTCACCCTGTGCCACCAGGAACCCCGTGTCCCTTGACATGGCCACTGGCCCAGGCTGGGATAACGTCCCACTGGTGGTGGGTGGCAAAGACCCTGACAAGGGGGAGGCGGGGCACAACCTGCCCGGGTTCGGGAGCTGGGGCCGGGGGGACACACACTCCCCGGGCAGGTCCCTGGGGGATGTGGGTTTAATTGGGGGCTTGTGCACAGCAAATTGCTGGGAGGGGTTTGCTCGCCCGCGGCCCCCCAGCCCCTGTCACTTTGGTTTATGTGCAGCACTGGGGGGGGGGGGGCTCGGTGGCATTCCCGGGGCTGCCCCCGGTGTCGTGACCCCCATGTGTTGGGGGAGGCCCCGGGCGCAGCAAATGGCCCCGCGCTGCAGCTGGGTGCTATTAAACGTGACCGGGGGCAGAAGAGGGGGCTGCAGGGAGAGGGGGGGGACATTCCCCGCTCAATTCGACACAGATGTTTTCCTGAGCTCCCTGTGAGGAGCCGGGTGCCACCGTGGGGCTGGGGGACCCCCCCAATCCAATGGATGCTTAGGGTGGGTGGCCCTGTCCCCACAGTGGCCTTTGCCATTTCTGAGAGCATCACCCTGGGCAGGACCCATTGGGGTTAGGGGTGGAGCCTCTGGCGATGCATCTCCCACCTGGAGACCCTACAAAAACAACCACAACCCCTGGCACTGGGTGCTAGGAGGTGGTAGTGGGTGATGGGAGGTGGTAGTGGGTGATGGGAGGTGGTAGTAGGTGCTGGGACCTGGCACTGGGTGCTGGGAGGTGGTAGTGGGTGATGAGAGGTGGCACTGGGTGCTGGGAGGTGGTAGTGGGTGATGGAAGGTGGCACTAGGTGCTGGGAGCTGGTAGTGGGTGATGGGAGGTGGTAGTAGGTGCTGGGACCTGACACTGGGTACTCATTTTGGCTGCCCCCAAAACAAGCCCAGGGTGGGAGCTAGATGGGTGGGTGGGGGACAGGTGGGAGATGGGTGTCCCTTGACCTGGCAGGGAGCCCAGTGGTCCCTGGCTCAGTGCCATGGCCCCTCCTCAGGGCTCCTCCACATCCCCAAGGCCGGGTGCGATCCCAGCTCCACGCAGGGTGCGTTGGGCAGCGGCTGCCCCCAAGCAGGTGCCGTGGAGCCGGAGCCGCCTGCCCCACTCAGCCCATCCCCGCTCAGTCCCCGCAGCCCCCGCGGGGGATCATGAATCCCCGGTGACATGGGGTCAGGGGGCAGCCGGGGACCTTATTGCGGATGGAGGGGCAATGACCCTTGGGGTGCCCTCTGACCCGACCTTCAACTCCTAACGACCGAGGAGGAGCTCACGCCGACCCCGCGTCCGATGGAGGAGGAGGAGGAGGAGGGTGGTGGTGGGGGGAGTCCCGGGGCCAGCCCTGACACCTCCTTCCTCCCACAGCGGACCCCGTGGTGCAGATCGAGGGCAACCCCCATTGCTGCTTCTTCAACTTCAGCCCCAAGGTCATGTTCACGAAGGTGGTGAAGGCGCAGCTGTGGGTGTACCTGCGGCCCGTGCAGCACACCTCCACCGTCTACCTGCAGATCCTCCGCCTGAAGCCAGTGACGGAGGAAGGCAGCCGCCACATCCGCATCCGCTCCCTCAAGATCGACCTCAACTCTCGCGTTGGCCACTGGCAGAGCATCGACTTCAAGCACGTCCTGCAGAACTGGTTCAAGCAGCCGCAGAACAACTGGGGCATCGAGATCAACGCCTTCGACCCCAACGGCAACGACCTGGCCGTCACCTCGCTGGGACCCGGCGCCGAAGGGCTGGTGAGTGGCCAGCACCGCGGGGTGGGCACGTGGATCGGAGTCCCCACGGGGATGGTGGCACGATGGCCCCAGCGCCGAGCTGGGAGCAGGGCTCTCAGCTGTGCTGGGGTGACTGGAGGGTGAGGGGGAGCAATGGGGCTGGTGACAGTTTGTGGGGGTGGTGGCAGCTCTGTGGAGACAGTGACAGCTCCATGGGGCTGGTTACAGCTTTGTGGGACTATTTACAGCTGCATGGGGCTGGTGACACCTCAATGGGGCTGGTGGCAGCTCCTTGGGACTAGTGACACTTCAGTGGGGCTGGTGACATCTCGATGGGGCTGGTGGCAGCTCCTTAGGGCTTGGTGACACCTCAGTGGGGCTGGTGGCAGTGCCATGGTGCCAGTGGCAGCTTGGCAGGGCCACGTGGGACCTGGGAAGCCGGGACGGTGGGACGATGGGGTGGTGGGACGGTGGATCAGCAGGGCAGTAGGTCGATGCTCACCCCCCATCCCCTCTGCCCTCAGCATCCCTTCATGGAGCTGCGGGTGCTGGAGAACAACAAGCGCTCGCGGCGGAACCTGGGGCTGGACTGCGACGAGCACTCGACCGAGTCGCGCTGCTGCCGCTACCCGCTGACCGTCGACTTCGAGGCCTTCGGCTGGGACTGGATCATCGCCCCCAAGAGATACAAAGCCAACTACTGCTCGGGGCAGTGCGAGTACATGTTCATGCAGAAGTATCCCCACACCCACCTGGTGCAACAGGCCAACCCCCGCGGCTCGGCCGGGCCCTGCTGCACCCCCACCAAGATGTCCCCCATCAACATGCTCTACTTCAACGACAAGCAGCAGATCATCTACGGCAAGATCCCGGGCATGGTGGTGGACAGATGCGGGTGCTCTTAGAGCCTGGTTGGTGCTGCCCCTCCACCCCACACCCCCCCCTTCCACCAACAAACTCTGGTTTTTTGGTTATTTTCCCTGGTTTATTTTTGAAAAAAAAAAAGAAAAAAAAAAAAAAAGACAAAGAACGAGCGCTGAGATTCCTTTGGACGCCGGGGGAAGAGAGAGAGCAGGAAAAACCCCACGGAAAACGCTGCACCAACCCCGCGCTTCGACATGCATTGTGCAATAAAGCAACCGGACCGAGAAGGGAAGGGGATCCGGGACCCCCAACACCACCAGCAGCACCCACAGTGGCACCCACAGCTTTTCACCGTCACCTCTCCCACCCCGGCTCAATGGCGACGGGGAGAGGAGGAGGCTGAGCGGACCCCACATCTCCTCGCAATTCTGGAGCAGCCGTAGGGATGGGGATGTCCCCGATGGCCCCGTGGCCACGGTGACATCTGAGGGTCCCCTTCCCTGAGCGGCCGGTGGCCCCATCTCACCACAGCCACAGCTGGAGCGAGGACGGCGGGGATCCAGCAGCGGAACTCCCCCTGGGATGGGCACACCGGGGCCACATGAGTGCAGGCAGCAGCTCCGGCCCGGGAAGAAACCGTCTCCCTTCTTTAATTTATTTATTTATTAATCACCCTCCTGGCCGGCACTTTCTCCGAGAAGCCCCCCACTCACCCCGGTTCCTTCCCGTCATGCCGCCAGCACTGCCCCGGCACCCGCACCCTCGATAGCAGGGATGGCTCTGGAGGGGCTGCTCCAGCCTGGAGCCCTCAGCGGGGACCAGCTGGTGCCAGCGGGTACCGCCAGCATCCCTCGAACGTCCCCGGGCACGGACAGCTCGAGGAGAGCGGAGCTGCTGCCAACACTTCGGATCCAGCCCCAGCGCTGCCGGCAGGATGTGACCCTCGCTGCGACGCGGCCGGCGAGACGATGGTGCTGGTCCCAGCACCGGAGAAGCCGTCGGTTCCGGGGGGGGTCTCCTCTGGTGGGAGGGAGGGTGGCCGGCGGCCTGGGGTTACCCGGGGGTGACACCGGCCAGAATTGGACGCAGGCTCCGGCTGGGGAGAAATTCCGCTTACGCGGCAGATCCGCCTCCGCTGCCCTCGGCGTTTGGGTTATTTTCGCGTGAGAACAGGCTCCTGCTTTCCCAGGAGTTCAGCTGCTCCGGCCACTCCGGCCGTTCCCCTCCGCTCGAGCCGCGGCCGGAGCGATGCAACCGGGGCCGCGCCGGGGCCCCGCGCCGCGGGGGGAACGGTGGGAGTGTCCCCGGGGGGCCCCGCAGACCCCAGCCCCAGCACTTATCCCGAGGGTGCCGGACGGCTCCGGCCAGGGGACGCCTCCATCGCTCCTCGCCCGCGGCACCGAAGCACCGGGGCCGCGCAGGGAATGACCCCCGTGGCCACGTCCACACCCCGCGTAGCACTTAACGGTGTCGGGACGGCGCCGGGGGCAGAGCCGGGTTCCACCGGGGGTGTTTAGCACTTGTCCCTGGCTCCGAGGAGCCCAAAGCGCTTACAAGGACGAGGCCGCGGTGCTGGCCCAGCGGTGCCGAACCCCGGCGGTGCCAAACCCCCCGTGGTGCCAAACCCTGATTGTGCTGAACCTCGCCCGTGCCAAATCCTGGCCGCCCCGCCTGGCGCCGAAGCACTTAGGGCCCCTCGCGCCGGGCTCCCGGCACCGCTGGGGTCACGTCACCGGCACCGATGCCACTGGCTCTGGCAATGGTGGCCCCACCGCAGCGTCGTGGGGGCTCCCAGCACCCCAGTGCCGGGACCGGGGGCCGAGGCACCCCCCTCTCCCTGCCCTTCAGTGCCTTTTGGGGGGCCGCGTCCTCAGGCAGCACCGGGTCTTGCCGTGGAGCTGGCACATCAAATGCCTGGCACAGGAGAGAGGTCCCGAACCAGGGCTAACACCCATGTCCTGGCATGGTGTCCCCTGCCCGGTGGTGCCCCCGTGATATCGAAGGTGCCAACCCTGGTGAAGCCACTCATGGAAGTATTTTGCTGGTCTCTGTTTTGCTTCCACCCAGCACTGGAAGATCATGAGGGATCATCTGGCTCCAGCTGTTGCCACCACCAAAACCACACCAGCCATGGCCAAGGATGCGCTGGCACCAAGATGCATCATCCTGCCCTTGCCAGCACTGGGGCCGGTCCCCTCCCGCCGGCATCGTGCTAGACACGGCATAGCCATGCGCTGGGAAAGAGCCAGAAGCTACTTGGAAGGGACTGGAAAGAGCCGCCCCAGCCATGGGATTCCGCTCTGGAGCCAGGGGAGCCACAGCTGGGATCCGACTGGGATCTGGCTGGGATCCACATGCTCCCCCCCATCCCAACCACTGCCTTGTGCCAGAGCCCCGGGGAGGGGGAAGCGTGTGTGTCCAGGGCTGGTGGCGGGGGCTTCCTGGGGGGGAGAGGCAGCGGCTGTGAGCTGGGATGGGTGGGGGGTGCCTGGGGACGAGCGGTGCCTGGGGTGGGGGGTGCCCGGGATGGGGGTACCCCCTGCATTTTAATAACCCCGACCAAGGGGGTGGCCAAGGCAGGTGGGACCCCCCCCCCCCCATTGGCATCATCCTCCCCACGGCATCGTCCCCTTACGCTGGGGCAGCCACTGAGGGATCCAGCCCCACTGCGGAGCACACACTTGTGGGGGGAGGAGGTCCAGCCCCCCCACCCTGGCACTGGGGGACACCCCACAAACTCCCCCCCAAAAGCCCCACAGGGCCTGGGGTGGCTCTTGCAGGCAGATGGCGCTGGAGGATGGGGCCGCCCCACGGAACTGGGACCAGTCAGGCCAGGGCACCGGTCCCAAAATCTGCAGCGGCGGGCAGCACTGGGACCAGTGCCCTGGGCTGACTGGTTCTGCAGGTGGCTCCTGGGCGAGCAGGGGGGGTGGCAGCCCCGTCAGTATATTATTATTATTAATTATTATTATTATTTACCCGGTGTATTGGTCCTGTGCGTAACGTCTTAGGTTATTTTTCTGTTCGTCTATTCGTTGTTTTGTTCCACGTCCTGTCGTTCGGGGGGGGCCGGGGAGGGGGGGCAGGGCAGGGGCTCCAGACGGGCCCGGGATGGGGTGAGAAGGGGGACGGGGGGGGGGACGGGACAGACACGTGGTGGGTCCAAATCGCACAACCAAAAGGCGCCGGGTGGTTCGGGCGGAAGGGGGTGAATCCCGTCACCAAACACAGCACTTGAACGGCACAGAAATAAAGAGAAATTTAAAATAACTAATATTTAAAAATAGAAATAATCAAAGAGCTCAGAGCTTTCGGCTCCGTCCCGCACCGGGGGCTCCCGGCACCACAGCCAGCCCTCCCCTCCCTGCGCCGGCAGCACCCGGACCCACAGCCGCTGCCACGTCCCCCAGTGACAGCGACGTCCCCCGAGGTGCCGCCGGCCTCACGCCATCGCCTCGTCCCCGGCCCGAGCGCGGCCGTGATGGAGCCGCGCAGTGGGAGCAACACGGCAGCCTCGGCGATGCCGGATGTTCCCCGTCGAGCGCGTGCGTCCAGACTGGGAGCCATTTGCACTATGGAAGGTTAAAGAGTCGTCAAGGATGGAACCGCCGGAGCCACGGCCACAGCCCGGGCGGCTTTTCCTTGCTGCCAGAGGAGCTGCCACAGGAGCGGGGCACCAAACCCGCCCTGGTTGGGGGGTGGAAGAGGAGGGGGCTCCAGCCCCGACCTGCGGTTGAAGCCAGATCCGTTCTCAAGCTGAGGGATCCAGCGCGGCTGCCTCGTTACACCAACGGCCTCCTCACGAAGCTCCTTTCGGCGATGCCAACGTCCCCCTCCGCTACCCGGCAGCCGGAGTGGTGCAAGGGGGGGTCTGGCCGGGCTGGGGGGGTCTTGCGGCTCCTCGGTCACAAACCGGATTTCAGAAGAGCTACAGGAACGGAAAAAACCCACCCTGAGCGTCCCCGTCTCTTCGGTGTTGTGTAAATGAGATTTGGTCTGGAACTCGTGTTAAGTTTCCCGCACCCGGTGCCGTAGCTGTCGACCTCCCTGTCCCAGTCCCGGCCTCGCTTGGTTTTTTTTTTTTTTTTAGACTTTTTGTACAATAAAGAATTTATATAGCCAAAAAGAGAAGAAAAAAAAAGGGAAAACTGCCGACAAAGGAGTTTCGCTGTTTCGCTTCGGTTACTGTGCGCTCCGCTCACTGCCCCTCACCTGCACCCAGCCCCAC
The DNA here is from genome assembly GCA_025345505.1 of Todiramphus chloris collaris. Taxonomy (NCBI): domain Eukaryota; kingdom Metazoa; phylum Chordata; class Aves; order Coraciiformes; family Alcedinidae; genus Todiramphus; species Todiramphus chloris. The sequence goes on from JANVCC010000204.1 coordinate 111,162, forward strand.
ACCAGCACCAGATCCCAGCATTGGCATCAGATCCCCAGATTAGCACTGGGTCTTGGGGTTGGCATCAGATCCCGGGGTCAATATCGGATCCCAGGGTCAGTACCAGATCCCAGTGTGGGTCCTGCAGCATCCCCACTGGAGCAGGGATGGAGGAGGCTGGGAGGCTCAGATGGGGTGGACCCATCCCGCTGTTCCTCGGGGTCTTGGCCCCCCGTGCCCGACCCCATCATCCCCTTCCCGCCTCCTCCCTTGGGAGCTCCGGGCCAGATCCGGCGACCCCGGCTCGGGAAATGTTTCCTAATGCTTCTCATTTTTCCCACGCTCCCGGCACTGGCCGCGGCCGAGCGGATGAGAAGGGACAGAACCCGCCCTGGTGCCCCATGCCCAGATCCACTCTCGGCCGAGGACATTCCCGGGTTTATCTCCCAGCTGGGGCCAAACCGCAGCCCCCTCCCCACCCAACCCCTCTGAACAGCCTTGGGCAGCCAATGTCAAACCAGCACCTCGAGAACCCACCCGGGAGAACACAGCACCCCAAAACCTGCTCAGACCCCCTGGAGAAGGGTGTTCCCATCTCAGGGTGGCCTGGGGGCTCCAGCTTGGGAGTGTCACCAACTTGAGCTCTTATTTCAGCCCCTGAGAGCTGCAGTGAGGTGGATTGGACCCTGAGGAGGGGATGGAGGACATAGGACAGGGACGGAGACACTGGGGACAGGGACAGAGACACCAGGGACGGGGATGGAGGACATGGGACAGGGATGGAGAACCCTAAGAGTGCCCTGCACAGGGGACACCCCGCTTGGGCCCACCGGCTCCAGGTGATGGCCAGACCTGTGTCGCCCCCCACCACGCCCCGGGGGGAGCCCCCTACCCTTCCCCCGGCCCCAGCTTCCTCCCAGCGCAGCCCCCCCAGTTGTAAAGCCGAGATTTACAAGTGGCCCCAAGTGCCGGAGGATCAGGAGCAGCCTTTATGGAGCCTCATTAGGGGCTGCAGGTATGCGGGGAATGTCGCAGCTAATTACAGCCGCGGGTCCCCGCGGGAGGGGACACGGTGGGACACGGTGGGCAGCGGGAGGGTCCCCGTGGGACATTCTGGGCAGCATCCCCCCGGGCAGGGGTATGTTCTGGCACAAGCCAGGGCCGGACACGAGGACATGGCTCCGGCTCCCGCTGGGGTCAGGTCCCACTGGTGGCAGCACTTCGGGGGACTTTGGCCATTTCCCTGCTCTCCTCCTCCAGCCGAGGTCCTTCTGGACACCCTGGGAAGCTGGGAGCAGCTCCTGGGGGGCTTCAGGACCTGCAGGATGGCACCGAGGGCAGTGAACCCCCTGCCCCAATGTGTCCCCAGTTCCCCCAGCCCTGGGGACCACGGCTCCACAGCAGCTCAGTTGTGACCAAGCCCTGAGGTCTGCTGGTGGGGGTGGGCCAGGCTGTGCCACCCACCCAGAAGGGCCGTGGAGGACGGAGAAGGTCCCCGGGGTGGGTGAGGGGTGGGGGGCTTGGTTTGTTTGTTTGCTTGCTTGGAGGACGATGTCAGGAGTTTAACGAGCGTTCGCTTTTGTTCTGGTCACGTCCCCCCCGGGGCCGCGGGGGCTGCACCCCACACCACCCCACGGGTGACCTAATTCTGAGACCCAGGGGCAGGGCTGGGGGCGGAGGGACACGCACTCGCACACACAAATTAGGACAGGGACATGCGGCCGACCACCCACAGCTGCGCGGTGACATCCTGCGGCCCCCAGAACCTTCCCCTCGGCCGCCGCTCGAGACCGTCTGTCTGTCCGTCCGTGTGCAGCGTTCCCAGCAATTAAACCATGGCGGGGAGCTTGGCCGAGCTCCACCGGCCTCGCCATGGCCCCGCCAGGAGACGCCAGCGCCGGGGCGATTACCCGGGAGCACTGGGCACAGTCCAGCCTCCCCCCCCCCACCCAGTGCCACCGGGATGTCACACGGGCACTGGACCCCGCTCTGGGGACGAGGTCCTGGGGAGCGGGTGGGCTCAGCCCCCCGGCAGTGCCAACCTTTGACGTACAGCTGGCAGCAAGGACGGGATCTTGACGCTGTCCCAAAGATCCCCCAAACCAACCACCCCGGGCTGCTCACAAGTAGGACTTGAGGTGTCCCTCAGGGAGCCACCTCCACACGGGCTGGGGCCCCAGGGGCCCAAGGGGCTGGAGGTGGTGCCCAGGCACCGCTCTGGCTCCTGGCCGGGGAAGGACGGCCCCGCGGAATGGGGACAACCCGGCGAGGAAGGGCAACGCTCCTTGGGGAGAAGATGCACGAGACTGGTGAGAATGGAGAGAGGAGGAGGGTGAGGAGGAGATCTTCATAGCAATGGCCCATGGCCACCACCGGAGCACATCCTGGATCCTGCCCAGATCCTGCCACGTGGACCTGGCACATCCCAAATCCAGTACATCCCAGTGGTACCAGATGCCAGCTCTGGGATCAGCAGCATGCAGCCAGGACAGGCACCAGCCACGCTCCTCGGCCCCAGCACTGTGCAGGCAGAGGGCAGAGGGGAATCAGTGCTGCGCTCAGTGCTGGGCTCAGTGCTGGGATTAGTGCTGGG
>JANVCC010000204.1:113951-144151 GCA_025345505.1 Todiramphus chloris collaris
GGCTCAGTGCTTGGTTAGGTGTTGGGCTCAGTGTTGGGCTCAGTGCTGGGTGAGGTGTTGGGGTCAGTCAGGCATCAGTACCATCACACTTTCAGGCTCCACTCTTTTCTCTCCCAATTTTTGCTAACTCCCAACTAAAGCTGTTTCCAACCCACCCAGGGAGACTTTGGGGGCACGTGGCTGGAAGAGGGGGCGCATTGGCACGGGGCATGTCCCCCCTCACCCCACCGGGCACTGCCCCGGTTCTCCCTCTTGTGTCATCCACCCTCCAGCCCCGACCCATCATCCCAGCCACATTTACAGCCCCAGCACCAGCTCTGAAAAGTGACTTCATGCTGGATTTGGGCACCGTGCGGTGTTACCGGCTCTCACGCCGTGAGCCCCGGCCCCTCCTTTTCTTTCGCTCCCTTTCCCACACTTTCCCCTGCTCATTGTGCGCCTGCTGCTTTTTTTCTTCCCCTATTCAGCCCAAATTAGTCACGAGCAGCCCCCAGCTTGGAGAGGAAAAATAAATGAGGTGGGGTTTGAACCACAGTGTGGTTGGAAGGATTCTCTCCCAAGCCCGGGAGGGGAATGTGCAGAGGGTGGAGGATGCAGCAGCCTCCACAGAACAGCCCCGGGGGAACATGGAGCGAGAGCAGGGGGCTGGGGACACCGGCACAGGCCCACGGAGAGACCCTGACCCCATGGCTGAGGGAAACTCGGCCCCAAGGACGGGAGGTGATGGCGCAAGGGGGAGAAGCAGCGGATGCGGCTTCACCCGCCCCAGGAGATTGGCTGGGGCAGGACCAGCACCCGGACCCCACGAGCAGAGGGGAGCGACCAGGGAGGAAGATGTGTGACCGGGCAGGGGGGAAATGGAGCCGGGACCCCCCCAGCACAGCCCTGCTGGGGTGTCCCCCAGCCTGGCAGCTGCCCGAAGCTGTGGGGTTTGTACCTGTACGGAGCAGGAAGGGTCAGCCCAGAGAGGAGAGGGGGGATCGGACTTGGGCCAGGCCACACAGTCAGCGTCGGGACGATCCCGAACCGCTGGCGACAGCCCGGCCGGTCCCTGCCCCTCCCGGTCCCCCCTGAGCCCCAGCCACGTCGTGCATCAAAGTGACAAGAGGCCGGAATCGCCTTTGGAGAAGCCGTTTTATTATGAAACGGAGCCTGAGCCGCAGCCTCCGCCCTGGCAGCTACAAAACGTTCCACACAAACAACCGGCAAAAAAAACAACCAAAAAAGATCACGAGCCAAATAGAAAAGACATCTTACAAAAACCCGACGTACAATAATAAAACCGAAAAGAAAAAAACCAACCCACAAACCCCACAACAAAACAAACCCCGAAACCAAACCCGAATGACGTGATCACATTAAATGAGGAGGCAGCGTCGACTCGCCCGGCCCTGGAGTGACCGGGACCCTGCGGCTGCCGAGCTGCCCTTTCGGGGAAGAAAGCGACCGTCCTGGGTATCACTGCGACCATCGAGGGCAGGGGCAGGGGCAGGGGCAGGAGCAGAGCGAAGACAATGGTAAAAAACAGAGGTGTAAAATTGCTTCTTGGGAACCCAGTGTGAGGCTCTGAAAAGCTCCATTTGTACCCCCTGGCCCCCAGTGATCCCCAAGGAACCAAGCATGGACAAGGGAACAACTCCCGGGAGAGCGACCCAGCCAGAGAGATCCCAGCGCACAGAGAGATCCCAGCGCACAGAGAGATCCCAGTGCACAGACAGATCCCAGAGCAGACAGATCCCTGCACACATAGAGATCCCCATGCATGGACAGATCCCAGCGCTCAGAGAGATCCCAGTGCACAGACAGATCCCTGCACACAGACAGATCCCCACAGGCAGAGCAGGAGGGGACCCTCTGGTCTGACCTGGCCACGGTTTTTCCCTTCACTTCACCAAAATGAGTGAATGCGGCTGAAGGAACCGTGGTCTGTGGAGCTGCCGAGGACATCCACGCTCCGAAGAGGGCCCAGGATACCCCAGATCAGATCCCAGGATACCCCAGAACAGATCCCAGGATACCCCAGATCAGATCCCAGGATAACACAGAACAGATCCCAGGATACCCCAGATCAGATCCCAGGATAACCCAGAACAGATCCCAGGATACCCCAGATCAGATCCCCGGATATCCCAGAAGAGGTCCCCGGATATCCCAGAAGAGGTCCCAGGATCCAGCACGACCTGGCCCGAGCAAGTCTGGAGCTGAAGCAGATCGAGGCAAGGGGAGGACAGAGTCGGGGTGCGGCGGCTCTGCCGGGCTCCTTCAGGGCGAGGGATGCGGCTCGATCCGGGGTTCATCGGCCATTCCCGTTTGGATGGTTCCCAAGAAGGAGAAACTGCCCCCCCCCCACACCAGTCACCACCAGTTTGGAAACCGTGGGACAAAACAACAGAGAAAACCCTTTGCTGAGGCTCAGCCGACGGACCCCGGCCCAGAGACCTGGGCTTGGCCCCGGTGCGGGACTTGGGATGGGCTTGGCCCCGAGAGCGGGGAGAAAAAAGCCGCTGCTCTTTTCTGTTTGTTTCTCAACTTTTTGCCCATTTCTTTTTTTCTTTTTCAATTTTGTAACTTGGAAAAAAATAACGGTGTCACAGTCGTACAACTACGGAGGGGGCTGGTCGGGACTAAAAACCAGAGAAACAGGGAGGGAGGGAGGGAGAGGAGGAGGAGGAGGATGCGGAGGAGGATGTGAAGGAGGAGGAGCAGGAGGAGGAGGAGGAGGAGGACAGGGACACACTCGGAGGCACACTGCAACGGGCCGACGCCAAACCCCCGGCCTCAGACGATCCCAAAGCGCTCTGCTCTTTTCCTCTTCTTTGCCTGAGAAGAGGAATGAGAAGGAAAACAAACAAACAAAAATAAAAATAAAAATTAAAATAAAGATAGAAATGAACGAGTTCTTTTGAAGTCCCCCGAGCAACCCGATGGAGGGTTGGTCACAGATCAGCTGGAGGAGCCCAGCAGCCCCGTCCCCGTTCCGACGCCGTGCTCCTCGGGGACAAAGAGAACCCCGAAAGGTGAGCGGCGGCAACGGGGCGAGCGCTGCCAGAGCCCCCATGTCCCGCTGGCAAGGAGCTACAAAAGGGTCTGAAACAAAGCCCACTTGAGAGGCCCGAATCCCTTCCAGGCAGTGGGGAGGTGGGAAATGTAAAAGGGCAAAGGGTTAACACCCCCACACCCCCCCTATTCATGGGGAAGGTGAGGGGGGGACGCTCAAAGGCCCGGCGCTCGGATATGGCTTGGAGCCGATACACCAGGGGCATATAAATCTTAATTTTTAGCAGGATAAATAGCCCGGGGGCAACAGAAGCACTAATCAAGAATCTCCAGGGAAAGGTGCATTTGAGTGCACACAATGCCAGTAAAAAGACCTTTTTGTTCCCTGATGGAAAAGGCTGAATCACCCTCGGCCAGCCCAGGGGCTCGTTCTGCCCCAAACCCCTCACAGTTCTGCCCCAAACCCATTACAGTTCTGCCCTAAACCCATCACAGTTCTGCCCTAAACCCATCACAGTTCTGCCCCAAACCCATCACAGTTCTGCCCTAAACCCATCACAGTTCTGCCCCAAACCCATTACAGTTCTGCCCTAAACCCATCACAGTTCTGCCCTAAACCCAGTACAAAACGGGCGCAGGGACCCTAAAGAAGAAAAAGCCCCCGAGCCCCACCTGAATTGCTGGGCTTGCTGCTGGGAAGCAAACCAACCCTGCTCCTTGGCCTAAAGCAGGAGCCGAGGCTCCAGAGCGCGTCCCGACAGACTCGGGACAGTTTGAGGAGCAAAAGGACAGCGAAGAGCACAAGTGCCTCGAGGAGGTGACAAATTTAAAAGGTGGGACAAACCCGGCGAGGGCAGGAGGGAGAGTGGAGGAGGAGAGATGGAAACGGGGTCAGCGTCTCCATCCTCATTATAGCCCAGAGTCTCCGGGGATTTAGTGAGGAAGACCTACAAGAGCATCTGAGGGGAAGCGGAGGCTCCGGGAGCATCCAGGACACCAGGAATTGCAGGGTGCAAGGAGCAGAGTCCTTGGAGGGGCTGGAGCGTGGCCAGAGAAGGGCAACGGAGCTGGGGAAGGGGCTGGGGAACAAGGGTGCTGAGGAGCAGCTGAGGGCCCTGGGCTGGTTCAGCCTGGAGAGAAGGAGGCTCAGGGGAGCCCTTCTGGCTCTGACAGCTCCTGGCAGGAGGGGGGTGAGATCTCTTGTCCCCAAGCCATGGGACAGGGGGAAATGGCCTCAAGTTGCCCCAGGGGAGGTTGAGGTTGGAGCTGAGGAACAATTTCTTCCCTGCCAGGCTGTGCCAGGCTGCCCAGGGCAGGGGGGGAGTCCCCATGAGCCCTGGAGGGGTTTCAAGGGGTGAGGAGCCCACAGGAGCACCCACCCACCCTAGGGGTCAGCACTGGCCAGTGCGGGGGTCCCAGGGATGCCCAGTCCCTCTGCTGCCACCCCTGGCCCTGGCCCTGATCCACTCGGGGAAAAGCTTTACCTCTGTGTCCTCTGTCGCTCCGGCCCCGGCCGAACTCGTCACGATACCAAACCGCTCCTTCCTCTTCTTCAGCTTCTCATCATCTTCGCTCTGGCACAAAGCAGGACCGACATTTACCTCGCCATCCGGGCCCCAGGCGCTCGTCTGATGGTCAATCATCTTCCCCCACCCCCCAGCTCCTCCCAGAGCCCCCACTCAACGCCGGGAGCCGAGCGGCTTCTCCCTGGCCCCAGCAAAGCCTCGTGTGCCCAGACGGAGCCCGGAGCTTCCTCAGGCCCGAAGCCAGCGCAGCGGTGGGTGGGTGGGCGGGAAGAGGCCGCTCGCTGTGGCCGGGCCCGTGCGAAGGGAAGTGCAGGCTCGGCGGGCAGAACCGCACGGGTGGTGTGGTCCAGGAAGGAGCCGGGGGAGTATTTTGTCGAGGCGAGGTCGAGGGAGCATTTGGGGGAGTGTTGATGGTATTTATGGATTCAGGATAACCTCGGGAGAGCGGAGAGGGAGCTGCTGGCAGTCATCCCCTTCTGCTGGTCACCCCCTTTGTGCTGCGTCTCAGAACCGTCCTGTTTGGAGACGGGGGCTCAGCCCTCACCCCACTTTCCCAACTCTCATTTCTACGGACAGTTCCCAGAGCTCTCACCCATCAAAGGGTCCCCATGACCCCAGGGACCCAGTTACCAACATCATTAGGGGCACCACGCAGGAGGAGAACAAGAAAACACACTTCGAGTCCCAGTGCTCCACTGGGATGAACTGGAATCAGCCGGCGGAGCAGAGGAATCGAGCTGGACGCTGATCCGTTCAAGCTCGAGGTCACAACCGGCGGCACCAGCAGCTGAGTTGGCCTGAGAGAGGCAGCGAGCAGCGGGGAGGCCGAGGCGGGTCAGCCCCGCACGCAAACCAGGCCGTGGCTCCTGACGTGCACGGTGTGTTGTGGCAACAGGCCTGGCCGTGGCAAGGGGCCCAGAGCGCCGGGGGTCTCACCGGCTCTGGCTGAGCTGGGGACCAAATGTGGCTGATCTTCCCCCTGCCAGTACGTGGCAGCCGCTCAGCCGAGGGACTCGCTGTGGGACTGGGCACTGGGGGGGTGCCCCATGAGTTCTGGGTCAGTTTGGGCCCCTCGCTCCCAGCAGGACACGGAGGGGCTGGAGCGTGGCCAGGGAAGGGCAACGGAGCTGGGGAAGGGGCTGGGGAACAAGGGTGCTGAGGAGCAGCTGAGGGCCCTGGGCTGGTTCAGCCTGGAGAGAAGGAGGCTGAGGGGAGCCCTTCTGGCTCTGCCAGCTCCTGGCAGGAGGGGGGGCACAGGGGGTGAGATCTCTTGTCCCCAAGCCATGGGACAGGAGGAAATGGCCTCAAGTTGCCCCAGGGGAGGTTGAGGTTGGAGCTGAGGAACAATTTCTTCCCTGCAAGGCTGTCCCAGGCTGCCCAGGGCAGGGGGGGAGTCCCCGTGAGCCCTGGAGGGGTTTCCAAGCCCCCTGTGGAGCTGTGGTGCTGAGGGACAGGGGTCAGTGATGCACTGGCAGCGCTGGGGCAACGCTTGGACTCCGTGAGCTCCAAGGTTTCTTCCAGCCCAAGCAGTTCCATGGTTCTGTGGACCATGGCACCAGCAGCTTCACCCTCCTGCCCGCTGCTCTGCGCAGGGCACTTTAGACGACAGCTCCATCGTTAGGACCCCCCAGCCTGCTCCATCCTGACCATTCTCCTTCCCACGGTGAAGAAGCAGCAGTTACTCCCCCGGTGCTTGCTGCCCTCCCCAGCCCATCTCAGCAGCTCCACATCTGCCCCCGGTCGTGGCGGGGGAGCGGCCGAGACCCCCCCCTCCCAGGATTATCTCCGGCTTTCAGGATGAGGCAACATCCCAGAAACGCAGCCAAAGTCGAGGCTTGCGAACAAAGGAGCCCGGGGGGATTATCACCGAGGAGGGAAAGTCTGTGGAGCAGCGACGTGGGCACAAAGAAAACCCAACCCGAAGGGTCAGCCGCACGAAACCCCCTCGAACCCACCACGGGGTTGGGACCCCTGGCCCTGGAGCAGCCCTGGAGCTGCCGAGCCCTGCGTCTTTAAGGGACGTGCCGAGCAGTGCCGGGTTTTATTTATTATTTTTCCCCCCCACCGCCACCCCTGCCCTGCAGGGAAAGCTCCAAACCCTCCTCCTAAATCAACACGGCCCTAACGATCCCGCTCCCTTGACCCCCCTCGCGCGTCGGTGTCAGATGCGAACGCGCCAACAATAAACTTTCGCCGGGTCTCCAGCCCCTCGCTGACAGGGGTTGATTCATGGGGTGCCGAAACCCATCTGAGGAAAATTACCTCTTATCAAAACGCTGCCGTTGCCGCATTCATCACGCCCCCGGCCGCGCCCCGGGGCCGCGCTCTGGCCGGCACGCGGGTGTCGGGCAGCTGCGGGGACAGCCGCCCACGGTGCCACCTCTGCGCCACTTCTGCCCCAGACCCCCTTCTGGGGGTGTTCTGCGGGGCTGCTGACAAACGGGATGGGGGATCCCAGACTGGGGTGGGTGGGAAGGGACCGTCAGAGGCCAGAGGCCAACCCCCCTGCGGGGAGCGGGGCCATCTGCAACCAGAGCAGGTTGCCCAGAGCCAACCTCACCTGCAACGGGGCCAGGGATGGGGCAGCCACCGCCTCTGGGGGCAGCCTGGGCCGGGGTCTCAGCCCCTCAGCAGCAACAATTCCTCCCTTTTATCTCATCTCAATCTCCCTCTTTCAGTTCAAACCACCTCCCCCTGTCCTGGCCCGACAGGCGCTGCCCAAAACTGTCCCCATCTTTCTGACAGGGCCCTTGAAGTCCTGAAAGGCCACAAGAAGGTCACAGAACCATGGCATGGGTTGGGTCAGGAGAGACCTTGGAGCTCACAGAATCCAAGTGTTGCCCCAGCACTGCCAGGGCACCACTGACCCCTGTCCCTCAGCACCACAGCTCCAAGGGGGTTTGGAAACCCCTCCAGGGATCACAGGGACTCCAACTCTGCCCTGGGCAGCCTGGGACAGCCCTGGAGGGGAAGCAATCAACTCCCAAGAGCTTTGTCTTCTCTGGGCTGAACAACCCCAGATAAGACTTGAGGGCTAATGTTGGGCTCACCCTAAACGATGAAGCAGCAGCTCAGGTCTCCAGGAGACCCTGGCACTGACTCACATCTGGGGAAAGGGAGATGCTCCCCATGGGCAGCAGCTCTCCCAGTGTCAGATCCCAACTCACTGCACAAGAAAAAAGGGAAGAACCTTCTCAGAAGGGGCAGCTCCCACCATGCCGGGAAAGGCTTCTCAGTGTCCCCACCCTGTGTTTTAGAAGCCCACATGGTTACTAAGTCATAGAATCATAGAGCAGTGGGGTTGGAAGGGACCCCTGGAGGTGAGCGAGTCCAACCCCCTGCCCCAGCAGGGTCACCCAGGGCAGCCCACACAGGAACAGAGCCAGGGGGGGCTGGAAAGGCTCCAGAGAAGGAGACTCCACAGCCTCTCTGGGCAGCCTGGGCCAGGCTCTGCCACTCTCCCAGGGGAGAAGCTTCTCCTCGTGTGGAGCTGGAACTTCCCGGGTTCCAGTTTGCGACCATCACCTCTCGTCCTGTCCCAGGGCACCGCTGAGCAGAGCCTGGCCCCTTCTCCTTGCCCCCCACCCTGCAGATGTCTCCAAACACCAACAAGATCCCCTCTCGGGCTTCTCCTCTCCAGGCTAAACAGCCCCAGGGCTCTCAGCCTTTCCTCCCCAGAGAGATGTCCCAGCCCCTCCATCCTCCTCGCAGCCTCCCTTGGACTCTCCCCAGTATCTCCCCGTCCCTCTTGAACTGGGGAGCCCAGCACTGAACATCTGACTAAATCTTGGCCCTGGGGCTGAGCTCGGTGCCGCGCGGGAGTCCTCCTTCCTCTGCAGATTAACGCGTCCCCGGGAGGGGACAGCTCTGGCTTTGCAGCTGAAACCCCCCAGGAAACTCATCAGGGATGCGGAGAGAGACCCGGCTCGGTAATCACCGTCCCCGAGGACGCCGGGGCTGTGCCCACATGTGCGCGGAGAGCCCGGCCCTTCTGGTCACTCTGCCGCATCTCCCCGCGTGACGGATGGCGGGATGAAAAGCAGAGCCCCGAGGCTTTCAGGCGACGGTAGATTAATGATGACATGGCCTTGACCTCCCGAAGGTAAAGGTTACGAAACGCTCAAGGGTAACCGGGGCTTCCAATTTCATCCCCGGAGAGGGAATGACGGGGAGCGCCGGGGTTGTTCTGGGGAGGGCTCCAATCCCAGGACGCCCAGCTGTCACCCGCCACCTCCCTCCAAGGCAGCGCTGCCTATTTATTCCTCCCGGCCCCTTCCCCTCGCCAGGCTCCAGGTCCTTCCAGAGTTGATGCTCCCGTACTAGCGCCCGGAAGGAGACACGAAGCTCTGGCCCAGGCTGCCCAGGGCAGGGGGCAGTCCCCGTGAGCACTGGAGGGGTTTCCAAGCCCCTCATGGAGCTGTGGTGCTGAGGGACAGGGGTCAGGAGTGCCCTGGCAGCGCTGGGGCAACCCTTGGACTCCGTCAGCTCCAAGGTGTCCTCCAACCCAACCCATCTGGCGATTCCTTCCCCGTTACGCAGCCTGAGCAGCACAGCACGGGTGACGAGCTGACCAGCGGCTGCTTTCTCGGACAAACTTTCGAGGCACAGCTCCTCACCCTCACTCCAGATGCAGAACAGGCTGGGAAGGCAGAGCCCAGCCGGCTGCAGCGCTTCCCTGCACGCGGCACTGGGCCCGAGCGGCAGCACCGGCAGCTGGGGATCTCTCCACGTCAGGAGACCACGGCTTTCACCGGGAGGGGTTTATGCTGGCCCCAGACGGGCTCAGCAGGGGAGGAGGAAGAGGAGGAGAAAGTCACAGCCATGTGCTAAGAGTCCACCTGCACCGCGAGTTGAAAAGCATTCCTCAGCTTTGACGTCAGCGATGACAGGAGCACGTCGGAAACGGCGCGAAGGAGACGCGGTCCAGGAGCACCCCCTGGCAAAGGGCCTCAGAAGGGGCTTTTCATCTCTTTGCACCCCCCGACCAACATCTGAAACCCCATCTGGTGCTGACAGAGGCTCTGCCCACCCAACCTTCACTGGGGAGGGCCTCGAGATGAGGCACAGGCTCCAGGAGCGACAGCCGGCTCGGGAAGGGGCCCTGGCAGAGCTGAAGCTGCTGGGCAGAGCCAGAGCTTCCCTCGGACAGGTCCCACCCTGCTGCTGTCAGCAGCACCACCTGAACTGCAGGTGAGCCCCAAACCCGCCCCACTCAAACCCAACGGCGCAAAAACCCCAACGCACCGGCGGCATCGACCCTGCCCCAGCCCCAGGCACTGCACATCGAGCTGCTGGAGAGAGTTCAGAGGAGGCTTCTGAGATGCTGAGGGACCCGGAATGTCTCTGTGACAAGGACAAGAGGAGCCCTGGGGCTGTTCGGCTGGAGAAGAGCAGCCGGAGAGGGGAGCTGAGCAATGCTGAGCAAGAGCTAAAGGGCCCCAGGCGGGGAGAGGCTGGGGCCAGACTCTGCTCAGTGGTGCCCAGCACCAGGACCAGGGGCACCGGGCACCAACTGGGACCCAGGAGGAGAAAGTTCTTTGGTGTGAGGGTGGCAGAGCCTGGCCCAGGCTGCCCAGAGAGGCTGTGGAGTCTCCTTGTCTGGAGAGATTCCCAGCCCGGCTGGACCCTGGTCTGGGTGCCCCTGCTCTGGGTGCCCCTGCTGGGGCAGGGGGTGGCACCAGGTGACCCCCAGGGGTCCCTTCCAGCCCCCGCCACGCTGGGACTCTGTGAACATCACAACCAAGTCTTCCAAGAAGAGGAAGAGCCACTTGGTTCCCTCGATTCAGAGGATTAATCGGGTGCAGGGGGATCCTGGGCAGGACCCCGCGGGGCTTCCCTCACCCCGTGAGGTTCAACTCGGCCATCGCTCGCACCCTGCGTGCTTCACGGGGGGGTGGGGGCTGTTTTTACTTTTGTCCTCTGCGGAGAAGGGGAAACCCGACTTTGTTCCTCGGTGGAGGCTGGAACAGGCTCTTGGAGCCGCTCCTCCAAATTCCTACAGCCAAATGGTTCAAGAGCCCCTGAATGGGACATAATGACATCATTGATTGAATCATAATAGAGGGGGAAAGGGGCGGGGGGGGCAGTGGGGAAAAGATGTATTTGTGTTACAGACAAAAGCGAAGTTCTGTTTCACAGCGGGGACCAATGAAGAACCAGATGACTGGGCAGAGGGAGGTCAGAGAGTCCCCCCAGCGCCGGGGACCGTGTCCCCCCCGCCCCCCAACCCCCGGCCCGAGCCCCTCGCCACTCCCCGAAGGTTTGTCCTGGCCCGGAGTCTTTTCAGGAGGGGCCGGGATCAGGAGTCCCCTGACCCCGCCAGCGCTCTCGTCATTTGTTTTTGAAGTGACATCGTGGGGAGGGGGCTGAAAGGGGCTGGGGTGGTGGGGTGGGGATAACGGGCAGCGCCAAACTGCTGCCAGAGTCGGTACCGGTGCCAGCTGCAGCAACAGCGCGGTCACGACCGCTTCGGTTGTTCCATCAACAGCTTCTGCACTTGGCAGGGAAGATGTCACCACGGTTCTGAGACCGGGCGGTGGCTCACGGTGGTGCTGCCACAGCAAATGAGCCTCCTGAAGCCCCTCCGGCCCTTCTGGAGGGACAGTTGGACACCAAGCTGACGTTTCTAGTGGAAACGAAGTTCTGAGTTTCTTCAACTGCTGGCTTTTTATCCTCTCTGGGCAGAGAAAACCACCCATGACACCCAGTAAGCACTGAAAAGATAACGAAAACCACAGTCTTATCGGCTGAAGAAGGGCAGAAGATGTTCCCCTGTACCCACAAGATGTCCTGTGCCCACAAGATGTCCTCCTGTGCCCAAACACGAGAGTTCCAGTAGAAAGAGATGGAGATGACGCAGCGTACGGACCCCACCACCAACCCCGGAGAGCCGAGGGCAGGCTGCAGGTACCTGGCAGCGTCCCAGGGCTGCGGCCCCTGGACCCCCAACCTCTGCCCTTTGCTACAGAAGCCTCATGTGCAGGACCAGGAGACTCTGTTAGAACGAGATCACAACCGCCCCGGACAGGGGGGAACACAAACATCTCCCCCCCCAGGGGTGCTGCACCGTCACCAGCAACTCGCTCGGCACAACCCCCTCCCCACGGGGTCTCGCTGCCAGCACCCAGGTGTCGAAAGGCCCTCGGCTGCCACCAGCGTTCCTCACCTTGTCACTTCCCATTATCCTAAACCAGCGGGCCCGCACCCCGCGGCTCCGCGCCGAGGACAGTGACGTCACCGGCAAGGGGTCAGGGGCCGGTGGCACGCACCGCACCGGCCGTCCCCGCGGCACCCAGCGAGCCGAGCACGGAGCCAGGAGAGGAAAACAAGCGCTGGGAGGATTAGTGCTCTGGTTCTGCGAGTGCTCCCAGGGGACAGCTGGAAACCGGCCACCTCAACCTGCCCAGGGGCCCCAGAACCGCTGCTGCTCTGCTCCGCGGCTGGAGCGTGGCCAGGGAAGGGCAACGGAGCTGGGGAAGGGGCTGGGGAACAAGGGTGCTGAGGAGCAGCTGAGGGCCCTGGGCTGGTTCAGCCTGGAGAGAAGGAGGCTGAGGGGAGACCTTCTGGCTCTGCCAGCTCCTGGCAGGAGGGGGGTGAGATCTCTTGTCCCCAAGCCATGGGACAGGAGGAAATGGCCTCAAGTTGCCCCAGGGGAGGTTGAGGTTGGAGCTGAGGAACAATTTCTTCCCTGCCAGGCTGTGCCAGGCTGCCCAGGGCAGGGGGGAGTCCCCATGAGCCCTGGAGGGGTTTCCAAGCCCCCTGTGGAGCTGTGGTGCTGAGGGCCAGGGGTCAGCGGTGCTGAGGGACGGGGGCCAGCGGTGCCCTGGCAGTGCTGGGGCAACGCTTGGACTCCGTGAGCTCCAAGGTGTCTCCCAAGCCAGCCCATTCTGTGATTCTGCGATGGATCTCAGACCCAGAATCTGCCACCAGCTCTGGTGCTCCCGACAGTTGCCTTGTTCGGTGCCTGTACCTCCCGGAGCCGTTTCCACCCACGCTGGCCGCGTTCCTCCCCCTGACCTTGTCCGTACTTTCTGCACTACTCCTGAAAAG
Organism: Todiramphus chloris collaris; assembly: GCA_025345505.1. NCBI lineage: Eukaryota > Metazoa > Chordata > Aves > Coraciiformes > Alcedinidae > Todiramphus > Todiramphus chloris. The sequence continues at coordinate 126,524 of JANVCC010000204.1, forward strand.
TTTCCGTAACAAGTCCTGGATCATGGAACCATCGAACCCTTTGGGCTGAGGAGACCCTGCAGCTGACCCAGATCAAGACCCTTGACCCGGTGAGAAGATGAGGGGGGCTCAGCAGCTTTGCCCAGTTCGCTCTTTAAACCGGGACTGTTATTGAGTCTTCTCCCCCTGCCCATCCGACCCCGGCCCAGCCCCGAGGGAGCCACAAAATCCTAGAAATGACCTAGAGCGGCTCTCGTGCAACGCCTACCAACACGAAGGTTTAAAAGCACAACGCCACGGGAGCAGGTGACCTCCGAAGGCCCCTTCCTGCCCCAAACTGTCCGTGGTTCTACAGGGATTTCAGGGCACGGGGGCTGCCCAGGGAATCGCTCCCCGTGGGGTCTATCGCGAGGTATCGGCTCCTCCCCGCCCGTCCCGCGTCCCCGCGATGCTGCCCCAGGGGAGGAATCCTCTTCCCCGGGGCTGAGTGAGGCTGCCAAGGGCTCCCCAAGCCCCGGCGAGACGCTGAGCTCCTGGCACACGAGGAAGGGCAGGGGGACAAGAGGCAGACGAGCCGGGGATTCCGAGGACAAAGGGGACCTGGCCGCGACTCCGCACGCGGCGAAGAAGCTTTTCTGGGTATTCTGACCGCCAGGCACCGTGCAGGGGTAGCAGGGACGGGGGGAGAGGAGTGCGGAGGAAGCCACAGAAGGGTTGGTTGTCACCCGGAGGGGACATTTCTCTGCCTCAGCCCCAACAGAGAGAAAGCCGTGGGGACAGCGACAGGAAGAGGCAAAGCTGATGCCAGCCAAAGTGGGGTTTGGGGAGACAAAACCCCAAAGCAATCCATCGGGGGGCAGGCGCCTTTTCAAATGACGAGGAGCCACCGCTCCCAAGTGACAGCAGAAGCCATCTCTCGATGACAGACTGGCCACACCAGCTTCTCACACGTCCCCAGAGCAGCGGCCGGTGCCACCCGAGGCATCCGGCGCTGGAAACAACCCTCGGCCACAAGCCCTTCCTCCTCTCCTCTGCCAACAGCTCCCGCCTCCCACGCTCACTCGGTGCTTAACAGCTCCTCACCCGTGGGACAGCTGCGCCCGTCCCCCTGCCAGTGTCACCGCAACGGCGTCAGCACGATGGTGTCACAATGGCTTCACCACAATGGCATTAACAAGACGGCATCACTGCGATGGCGTCACCACGATGGCGTCAACAAGACGGCATCACTGCGATGGCGTCACCACGATGGCATCCCCACAATGGCATTGCCGTGATGGCTGATGGTGGGCACAGCCCTCCCCGTGCCACACGACCCCAGCCTCGTTAACCAAATTAAACCAGCGTCCATCGGCCGGGTTAAAGCGTCAGCTCGTCCCGCAGGACAATAAAATATTTCTATAAAGGGAGAAGCAGAGAGAACCTCCGTCCTTCGGGGGCTGTGGGCAGGAAACAGGGGCTGAGGATGAGGGAGAGGCCAAACGCCCCAGTCTCTGGTGGTCAGACCCAGTGTCTTCTGAGAGCCCCGAGCTGGACGACAGGGAACAAGGACCAGGACGAGAGGAACCAGCCTCAAGCTGCCGCCGGGGAGGTTGAGGTTGCAGCTGAGCAACAATTGCTTCCCCTGCAGGGCTGTCCAGGGCTGTGCCAGGCTGCCCAGGGCAGGGCTGGAGTCCCCGTGAGCCCTGGAGGGGTTTCCAAGCCCCCCGTGGAGCTGTGGGGCTGAGGGACAGGGGCCCGTGGTGCCCTGGCAGTGCTGGGGCAATGCTTGGGCTCCGTGAGCTCCAAGGTCCTTCCCAACCCAGCCCATTCCGTGGTTCCACGATTCAAGATTCGTAGGCCGAGAGCCCCGCTCCCTGCAGACAAGGCCAACTCTGCCTCCTGCCAGACACAGAAACTCCCCTCTGCCCTGAGAAGCTGCTGAGCTGGTGGTGGGACAAGCGCCTGGTGATGGGACAAGAACCTGGGTCCACACATCGAGATTCGAGGCAAAACTCCTTTGTTTTGTCCTCAGGTAAAGGGCTCAGGGCAGGGGGGACGACGGCTCCTTGCCCTGGAAGCAGAGCTGCTCCCCCTGGGGTTCAGCTCCTTGCTGGTGGGGCAGCTCGAGACCCCCACCTTGGGGAGGAGCCAATTATCTCAGCCCCCCCTTGGGACCGGGACAGCGCTGCAGGACTCGCTCCAGAGCGGCAGCGAGCGGCACGGCCATGGCGTCCCGAAGGCTCTCGCCGCCTGCACGCTGCCGCCGCGCTCCCCCCGAGCCTCGCGCGGTCACAGTGGAGAGAAAGAAGGGAGAAGGGCTCCCGGAGCTGCGGGGCGGGGAGCAGCGGCTCCCAGGGGGACACCGGCCAGCCCGGGGGGTTAAATCCAGCTGAGAGGAGTCAAGGGCTGGCAGCGCTGGGTCAGCGAGCGCGCGCTGGGCTGGGAGGCCACGGAGGGGAGCGGCCGAGCGCCAGGGAGAGAAAGCACTCGCTTGATTTATTTTAAAAATTAATTTGATGGCCCCGTGCTGCCTCCAGACAAACGAGCACCTGCCTCTCCCGCCCCAGCCCCGCTCGGCTCCCCGGGTCCCGCTTCCCCTTTGGGCAGCGAGGAAGAGGATGGGGATTTTCAAGGGGGAAGATTTCCACCCCGGAGGGCTGCCCGAGGGGGAAGGGGTGGGGGTTAGAGCTACAGCTGAACTCGCAGCTCCCAGCAGGCAGGAACCCCCCCAGCTGCGATCCTGCCGCCCCCCGCCCGGGCGAGAGGAGACAATGGCTCATTGTCGAGGGGTTTCTGCGGTAGGAAAAACCCCAACCTGCCGGGACCCGCGGAAACACCGCCGGCCGCCGCGTAACGAGAAGCCATAAAGAGCACCCAGGTGGGAGGCACAATGCGAGCGGCTCATTAAAAGTCACCGGCAATATTCCTGGCAATATTCCTGCCAGGAGCGGGGGAAGCCGCTGGCCAGCCCGTCGAACTCGGCTTCCCAAGGGAGATGCACAATAGAAGAAGGGGACGGGGCCAAGCGCGTCCCTCAGTGCCAGGGACACAAAGCCTGGCACCAGGTGATGCCAAGGGTCGGGCCACCAGCTCCTGAACGCGGGCAAGTTGTTTTCCCCAGCAGTTTCCCCCCTACGATGGGAAGAGGGTGGTCAGCGCCCAGCGGTTCTGGGAGCTCAGGCCCCGCATTTTGGGGGGGGCTGCATTGTGTCTGGGGGGTTTGCGCCACGTCGAGGCACAAGCCGTGAAGGTCGCTCCTCCCGTGAGCCCGGCTTGATTAAGCCACGGCCACGCGATGCTGCCCGGGGAAGGCCACGGCCATAAACGCTGACAAGGAATATATTCCTCCTGAAAAATGGGAGCTCCCAGTGACAGGGTTAATGATGTTTGAGCAGCCTCTCGCCCTCCGCTCCACAAATCCCAGCTCCAAGGCGCTGGCCTCCTTCCCCCACCCCCAAAGGGACCGGAGTGGGAAGGAAGGGGGTGGCGGGGGGAGGAACAGCGACCTCCAACGCCAGATATTTTCTACATCACTGAATTCCCAGGGCCGGAGGAATAAAGCAGAACGCTCGTAGGTGGAGGAACAGGCAGCAAAAAAGGTCAAATCCATCCCCACAAAAGCCCTCCCGAGGAGGAGGAGGAGAGGGGCTGATTCCGCAGGGACGGCGAGAAGATGAGCCTCCCCCAGCTTCCAGGGCTGCTCCTTCCCGCTCAGCACCACTCGGGGCTCGGCCCAGCCCAGGGGAGGCTGGTGGGTCAGGGACGCACCCAGGTTGTGGTAACCTCAGAGCAGATACTGATCCTTCCTTCTCTTTCCCCCCAGCAGGCTAAAACTCATCTTCCCCCCGCCCCCGCCCTTTGCCACAGGACATGCTCGGGTGAAGGATTATCGCCCCGGGAAGCACGGTGCTCCCCAGCACACACTCGCCCCATCGCCCCCCCAGCACATCCCACCAAACAGACCCCCCTCCAGCTCCAGCCCACCAAGGCCGAGCTAAACCAGCCGCTGGGCGCGAGGACCAGCCGAGGGGTCACGCTCGGCAGCTTCTACTTCTCCCCTGGCAAAAATAAACAGCTTGAAGAGCAAATCCATCCCCCCCTGGAGTTCATCTTGTTTGTACTTCAAAGGGCTACATCCTGCCCGGGAGCTGCGAGAGCTCGGTACGTTGGTCGTGGCGGAACCGCGCGCCCCATGCGAGTCAAAGGCCCAGAACGCCCTGAGCGCGCGGCCCCGGCCAGCTGAGCTGGAGGCCAAGGCACCTTCCTTACCTTCTTGGAGAGCGAGGAGACATTCAACCCAAACCTCTGAGCCCTTTCCTTTAATTTATCCATGTTCACCTACGAAGACACAGGAAACGGTTGATATTCTGATGTCACCAGCACAGGGACAGAGCAAGGGAGACTTTTCCAGGAGGAAAAGCCTCCCAGGGCGGACTTGGCGCCAAGCTGCAGACACAGCCCAGGGCCCCGGGACAGAGCCCGTGTCCCCAGCGGTGCCAGGAACGGCAGCTCTGCCCCTTCGCTCCCTCAGACCAGCAGAGAAACACCCCCGGGGCCATTCCCCTCCTGACAGGGTGGCTGCTTCAGGCTGTCACTGCGAGCCGGCTGTACCCGGTACTCAGCCTGTAGCAGGCGGCTGGATGCAGAAAGAAACCAGAGAATTGGCCTCCAAACCATCACGGCCCCAGCAGGGTCACCCAGAGGAGGCCCCACAGCAGCAGCTCCAGGGGGGTTGGGATGCCACCCCACAGCCTCCCTGGGCAGCCTGGCCCAGCTCTGGCGCCCTCACCGGGAAAAGGTTTCTCCTCCCGTGTCCACGGCCCCTCCTGGGCTCCAGCTCCAGCCAGGACACAGCCGGTGCCCCGCGTCCTGTCGCTGGACGTCCCCGAGCAGAGCCTGGCTCCAGCCTCCTCACCCTCGCCCTTTCCATCTCTGTCACCATTCCTGAGGTGCCCCCTCAGCCTCCTCTCCTCCCAGCTCCAGAGCCCCAGCTGCCCCAGCCTCCCCTCAGCAGGGAGATGTTCCCCTCCCTTCAGCATCTCTGGGGCTCTGCGCTGGGCTCTTCCCAGCGGTTCCCTGTCCCCCTTCAACCGAGGGGCCCGGAGCTGGGCACAGTGTCCCAGCTGTGGCCTCGCCAGGGCAGAGCAGAGGGGCAGCAGAACCTCTCTCCACCTACGAGCCACCCCCCTTCTGATCCACCCCAGGATGCCGCTGGCCTTCCTGGCCACGAGGGCCCATTGGTGGCTCATGGCCACCCTGCTGGCCCCCAGGTCCCTTTGCCCTGCGCTGCTCTCCAGCAGGTCAGTCCCACCCTGTACTGGTCCCTAGGAAGTTTAGGCTGAAGCTCCCACCCCCCGGGGCTGATCCTGCACCAGTTCCATTGCTCCCCCCACCCCAGGCAGGAGCCTCCACCCCCAGATCGCGCGAGCGGCAGCGGCTCCTTACCGTGGGTTTGCTGTCGGCGGAGAGCCCTGAAACGAGGAGGCAAGAACGAGAAACGGGTCAGGGAACAAGCACCAGGAGCAGGATCTTGTCTAAAAGCAGCGGTGAGAGCCCAGCCCCACCACAGACCAGTGAAGAGCAGCTGTCCCAGTTCTCCAGCACTCACCACAGGACCAGTTTCCCCATTTCTTCCCCCCCTCAAAGCAGCTTCTCCAGCTGCAGAGCCGCTGCGGTCCCAGCTCAGCAGGACAGCCCCGGTGGGGTCCAGAGCCAAAGGGGTCGGGCACGCGGTTCAAACCTGGCCAGCATCTCCCAGCTGCGCTCAGACTGACACTGGGAAGAGCACCTGAGGCTCCGAGGGACCAGCACACGTCCCAGTCCCCCCGACTGCACAGCCCCGCTCGGGAGTGGCGGGAAAAGGGGTGAAAGTGAAAACGAAGCGAGTCCCGCGGGGCAGTTTCTGTTACCCCCCAGCAACACCCAACTCCTGGCAGCCGGGCGACTCCAGGGGCTGGTCTGCGCCCCCCGCTCACCTTTCGTCGACGCCGCGGCCAGGCCAAACCTGCCGGAGGGAAACGGAGCTCGGTGAGGGGCACGGGCAGGGATGCCGGGCACAGGTACCAGTAGGCAGCGCACACTGGTCGGCAACCCCACCGCCCAGTAAACCGTCTGGTGAGACTGGGGCCCCTCTGCTTTCTGAAGCCCCATCCGCTGAGGTTCCCGGGGCTCTGAGCACCCAGCTCCGGCTGCAGACGGCCCCGCTCTCTGCAGGGGGGTTTTCAACATCCCTTCTCCCCCGAACGATTCCAGCTCTCCCCAGCGCTGCGGTGCCGCCGAGCCCCGCTCACCGCACACCAGCACAGACTGGGCCGGGAGAGCTCCCGAGCCAGGGCAGGGGAAGGGCCTGGCGGGGACTCACCGCGCTGCCCGCGCCGCCTTCTTGCTCTCCAGGCTCACGGGCACGTTGAAGCGCTCGGCCCTTTTCTGCATCCGCTGGAGGAGGAAGAGAAAGGACCCGGCTGAGGAAGGGTGGCGGGGCCAAGGGGAGGTGCCAGGGGCACCGGGGCTGGCAGCTGTAGCACCGCGGAATGGGCTGGGTGGAAGAGACCTCAAAAGGAGGCCAAGCATTGACCCCACGCTGCCCGGGCACTGCTGACCCCTGGCCCCCAGCACCGCTGACCCCTGGGGGGGCTTGGAAACCCCCCCCAGGGCTCATGGAGACTCCCCCCCTGCCCTGGGCAGCCTTGTGGAGAAGACATTTCTCCTCAGATGCAACCTCAACCTCCCCTGGGGCAACTTGAGGCCAGTTCCTCTCATCCGGGTGCTTGCTCCTTGGGAGAAGAGCCCGACCCCACGCAGGGGCTGGGTCAGCTCCATGGAGCTGGCAGCCACAGCTGCAGTCCGGCCTCGGCCCGGCTCAGAGCGTTTGGGAAGGACGAGAGATCACACCTCCCCACGTTAAATCCCCCCGAGAAGCTGAAAGGAAATATTTACCATTTTGTCATTACACCAGGGCCCAAAAATGCCTTGGGTGTTTCAGAGGTTAGAGAAACAGAGATTATTTTAAGGGAAACATTGACTTTAGCCGAGGCCCCAGCGAGGAGGGCGATGAACCACGTGCCTCCCAACAGAGGTGTCTGGAAGAGCCGGAGTTTGGAGCAGCTCTGCCAGCGGTGAAGAGAAGAATAAAAGGAGGGAAATGCACTTCAATGACTGAATTTCAGGCTGTGCTCACGGAAGGGTTGTCCACAATCATCTTCAAGGTCTTTTCCAACCTAAACGACTCCATGATGCCATGGCTCATGCTCGTTTCTCCCCAAGAGTCACCTTTCTGAGGAGCTTCTCCTCGCTCTTTGAGCTCGCCCGTGTCTCTGGTGCCTCTAACAGCCTCCAGCTTTGGGTCATGTGGGAAAAGAATTCCCTTTGAGCCTCAAAAATCACCTACAACGTCTTGCTGAGCCCCAGGGGATACTTGGTAAGAAACAAAACCCAACCAACCAAACCAAAAACCCCCAAGCCAACAGATTTCCTGAGAAATTTAGGAGCACGTGGGGGAAAGCAAAGGGCTCCACCGGTGCCAGCTCCTCCCTGACACATCTCCTCAGCAAACCTCTGTGGCTTTTACATGTCCGGAGCCACCGGGCTCGTGCCACAGCCCGGGGACCCCCGCAGCGGAACTTGGGACTGCTGGGAACCCAAGATTTATCCCCTGGAGTGGTGACGGGGGCGGCTTGAGCCTCTGCAGAGCAACCGGCACCGTGGGGGCTGCCGGAGCAGCAGGGAACTCACCTCCATCTGCGAGATCTCCGACGTGATCTTCACCACCTTCTTTTCCGTGATCCTGGAGGGGTGGGAAAGAGAGAAACCGGTCAGGAGGATCGGGGTTCTCCCCCCTCTCGGGGCTCTGGCAGCACTCCCTGAACCGAGGGCCTGGGCTCGGGACGAGAGCGGTGGCGAAGCCGCGTCACCGGCGCACGGTCAGGGCCAGGCACTGGGGCCGAAGGGAAGCGCGGAGCCCGCAGGGCCATTAACTGAAGCTTGGGGTGAATTCAGGGCAGGGAACGACCCCTGGGCTCCCCTGCGAGCACAGCCAGCACCTCCAGATTCCTGCGGCAACGCTGGGAAGCAAGCTGGGAAAGGCCCCCGAGCCAGTCACGCTCTTGCCCAGCTCCTCACATGGATAAATTCAGCAGGTTGGGGGCAAAAGAAACGTTTTGGTGACTCTGCAGTGGATGCTCCTCACTCCCAGCAGGACACAGAGGGGCTGGAGCATGGCCAGGGAAAGGGCTGGGGAACAAGGGTGGTGAGGAGCGGCTGAGGGCCCTGGGCTGGTTCAGCCTGGAGAGAAGGAGGCTCAGGGGAGCCCTTCTGGCTCTGACAGCTCCTGGCAGGAGGGGGGTGAGATCTCTTGTCCCCAAGCCATGGGACAGGAGGAAATGGCCTCAAGTTGCCCCAGGGGAGGTTGAGGTTGGAGCTGAGGAACAATTTCTTCCCTGCAAGGCTGTGCCAGGCTGCCCAGGGCAGGGGGGGAGTCCCCGTGAGCCCTGGAGGGGTTTCCAAGCTCCCCCTGGAGATGTGGTGCTGAGGGCCAGGGGGTCAGGGGTGCCCTGGCAGTGCTGGGACAACGCTTGGCCCCCAGGAGCTCCATGTTCTCCCCCAACCCCACGCTGCTGCCACCAGCGGGACCAGGGGACAAAGTGACCCGGGGGGTGAGATAAGGGAGGGGGCACAGCCTGGAGTTTAAACCCCCAAAGCAGAGCTCAGGCTCTGGCTGGGGAGGGAACAAAAGAGGACGAGACGAGATGCGGAAGGTCGCGGGTGGAAGGGAAGGGGCTGGTGCTGCTCCGACAGCTCCCATAAAGCAGCGGGTCCCAGCTCCCTCCTGAAGGTCCCAATTTAGACGAGCGTGCGGCTTTTGTTCCTGGGCCCTGTTCGCGCCCCGAAAGGTGGTAATGGTTTAATGGCACTGGCACAGGAAGCAATTCTGGCTGCGAGCGGGGCCGGGGCTGCCGGGTGAGCTCGGCGAGCTCAGCGCGCCCCCTCCTGCCCGCTGGCTACTGGCCTGAGGCTCGCTCTGGCCTCAGGGCTCTCTGGGGCTCACTCAGAGCCTGCAGGACTCGCTTACAGCCCTGCGGGACTCACCTGGGGCTCGCTTATGGCTCTCGAGGTTCGCTTGGGGCCTCCTGGGGCTCACCTATAGTCCCTTGGGGCTGATCTGGGGCACACTTATGGCTCTCGAGGTTCGCTTGGGGCCTCCTAGGGCTCACCTATAGTCCCTTGGAGCTTGCTTAGGGCTCACCTGTAACTCCTCGGGGCTTGTTTAGGGCTCACCTGCAGTGCCTCAAGGCATGCTTGGGGCTCACTCAGGGCTCGCCTATAGTCCCTTGGGGCTCACTTGGGGCTCTGTCCCTCTGGGGCTTGTGTCCAGCCCTCAGGGCTTGCCAAGTGCCCTTGGGGCTCACTCACAGCTCTCAGGGCTTGCCTGGACCTCACCTCCGGCCCTTAGGGTTCACCCAGGGCTGCTGGGGCTCACCCGGGGCCCATGGGGCTGGCCCAGGCCCCTCCTGGGCTCTCCTCAGCCTTGTCAGGGAGAGCGGCCGCCAGTCAGACCGCCCGCCCTGCGACCCCCCGGGTGACCCCCCCGGCACCATCACCCCCCTCCCAATGAGCCTGCAGCCCCTTCCAGCCCCAGCGAAGCTCCGAGAGGATAGTTACACGTCGGGAGTCTTGGCGGGAGGCTCTTCGACTTTGACAGGCGGCTCCGGCGGCTTCGGCTCTTCCTCCTGCAAAGCCGATGGGCAGAGAGGAGGGGGAGGGGGTCAGCAAACACCCCCCAGGTGGAGGGGGGGGGGTGGGGCAACGGCATCACTCAGACGCAGATTTGGGACCTTAGACAGCACCCGTGGCCCTCCCCACCTCCCAGCAGTGTTCCCGGTGTCTGAGCCCTCACGGGAGGCCTGGGCTTCACCAGGGGGAGGGAACAGCCCGAGGGGGACGTTCCCAGCTCACAGAGACTGGGGGGCACCCGTCACAGAATGTCACCCCTGCCCCCCGCCTGCCACTGCCAAGGGCCCGGCAGAACCGAAGGGCCCCAGGTGCGCACGCTGCAGAAACACCGCCAGGGCCCCAGGTAGTGGCCGGATCCACCCGCGCCGGGCCAGGGGGACAACTCACCTCGATCTCCTCTCCCAGCACGTCCTCCTCGTTCGCTTCTTCTTCAGCTGGAGAAGAAACAAGAGAGCGAGGGCAGCAGCCGGTTAAAATCAAACCACGGTACACTCCTTGGAACCCTGCCCGGGGGGGTTTCCTCTTCCACCCGGGGTTCCTTCAGACGCAGCCGGAAGCCACAGAGATCCCTCAGCATGGCCCCAGCACCGGGAGGAGCCCGTCAAGGCGCGGTCCTGGCCCCCCAGCACCCACCGTGCTCCTCCAGATACGCCTGGAGCCGGTTGATCAGATCCTGCTTGTTGCCCTTGGCCTCCAGCCCGCGGGCCAGGCACTCCTGCTTCAGCTCTGCCAGCTGCAGGGGGAGACAGGCAATTAGAGTTCATTGATTAAACTAATTAATCCCCCTACAAATCAGCTGAAGCGAGCGGCGGGCGGTTCTCGCCCCTTCCGATCACCAGCCGCGCTCCCGACTGCCCCCCGACGGGTTTCTCTCCCACCCCCGGAACACGATCGTTCTCCGGCGCCTCTCGCAGCCCAGACCGGCCGCAACCGAGGCGCTGGGGGTGGGGGGGAGCAGCGACCCCGGGCGGGGGCCCCCCCGGAAAGGCCGCGGGTTCCGGGGGTGGAGGCCGCGGGACCCTCCCGGGGGCAGCGGCGGCCCCGGGGCGCTCCGAGCGCTGGGGACGCGGCTCCGGGAGCCCCGAGACTCGCCCCCCACCCTCGGGCCTCCTCCCGGCTCGGCCCCGGGGCCCGCCGGTACCTTCAGCTTATGGAGCTCCACGGTCTCCGCCGCCATCTTGTCGCCCCCGCAGACCCGCTGCCGGCCCCGCCCCCGCCGCGCTCTCCCCGCGCCCAATCAGCGCCGCGCTTCCGGGCACCGGCCGGTTCCCAACACCGCGTCCCGTCATTGGTCGATTCTCACCCCGCCCCTTCCGCTTCGCCATTGGCCCGCCGGAGCGAGCGGGCGGGGGGGCGGGGGAGATACCGCTGAGCGACGGGCGGAGCGACCAATAGGAGGGGAGGGGCTGGGAGCGGGGAACTTCCTGGAGACGAGGCCGGGGCCCTGGCAACGGCTGCCGGGTGGGCCCGGAGGGGAGGGGGAAAAGGGCCCCGGGGACTGGGAGCCTGAGGGCGCTGCGGGAAAGGTGCCAGGGGAGCGGGCCCGGGGGGGTGAGGGGCCGGGGGAGCAGGACCGGGGCAGCGGCCTCCCCTGCGCCTCCGTCTCTCCAGGCTGAACCAGCCCAGGGCCCTCAGCTGCCCCCGGAGAACCCCCCTCCCCTCCCAGGCTGCATGGGCAGAGCTGCTGGGGGGGGGATGTGGGACGGGTCACCCCCTGGCACCCCCGTTCTGCATTTTACTGATTTCCAAAGTAATAAAGAGCAGGGTCCTCACGGTGGGACCAGCCCCAGCTCCCCCCCCAACAGCAACCAAAACGACTTCAAACCATCCTTTTAATTTAACAAAAGCGATAAGAAAAGAGGTTTCACAACCATTAAAACCCGGCTGCTCCGGGCTGGGAGTACAAAATCCTGAACGAAAAGCACCCGCGGCCCGACGGCAGCGGCTTCTCGGGGCGTTCTGGGGCTGGGGGAGCTGGGAATCAGCAGCTCCTCCTGGGGCTGTGACCCCCCCCCCCCCCCGGCCCTGGCCAGTGATCACCCAACGCTCAAAATACAACTCAAAAGATCCCAGCGGCCTCGCTTTTTGTGTTGAAAAATAATAACAACAACAACAGGTCCTGGCCTGGGCCCCTGGCACCAGGGGGCATGCAACAGACGAGGGTCTCACGGGTGAAACTGAGGCAGAAAAAGCCAAACTGGGGCCCAGTCGAGAGGAGGAGGAGCAGCTCTGGGTGCGAACCTGAACCTTTACAAGAACCCTGAAGAGATCCGGTGGCTGCTCCGTCCGTCTGTTCATCCCCTGCCTGCCCCTGGCCTTAACTTAGAAACAGAGACATTAATTCACTTTTAAACCCCCCCCCCCCTCCCAAAAAAATAAAGAAAAAATAGATTTGTTTTTATTGGAAAGAGCCCTTTTGGTGCCCGCTGGGGCCACCCCCTCAGCGCTGCAGCGGCCGCCGCAGCTTCTTCCGCCTCTTGTGCTTGGTGTCACCCTTGGGTGCGGCACCCTCGGCCCTGGGGGGTACCCCAGCCCCTGGGGGGTTGGGCGGCGGCGGGAAGGGCCCCCCCGGCATCGCTCCCGAGCTCCCCTGAAAGACGCGGTCGAAGAAATCCTGGAGCTCGGAGGCTGAGGGGGGGCCGCCCTTGGCTGCGCTCCTGCCGGGGGGGGACAAAGTGAGGGGTTTGGGGGTGTCCACAGAGCTCCGAGACTCCCACCCCGGGCTGGGGGACGGGGACCGAGCCCCAGCACTCACCTCTGTCTCCCGGGTGGCGCGGGAGCCCTGGAGCCGAAGGAGATGTGGTAGGGGACGCGGTGGGTGTCCGGCGAGATGCTGACGCGCTGGCAGCCAGCCCACTCTGCCAGGAGAGACACGGCCGCCGGTCACCACAGCCCGGGGATGAACCCCCCAGGTGGACGGGGTCCTGGGGGGCGCAGCACCCACCCGTGATGTCGTAGATCTTGCCGTCCATCATGGCGAAGTAGGTGATCTTCAGCCCCAAGAGGCTGGACTCGGCCCAGAAGTCGCCCTCCTCTGCGGGGTGCAGCCCCCCGCACTCGCCGCAGTACCGCCCGCTGCCGGGGTCCCGCTGCATCTCGAACCGTCTGCCGGGACGGCCCCCAGCCCGTCACCCCTCGCAGAGGCTTTTGGGAAGGAGGGGAGCAGGGACCCTGCGGCCGCCCCCCGGTGCCGTCCCCACCTGTGCTTGCCCTGGCACTTGCTGCACATCATGGTGTTCATGGCGTCCCGCAGGTCGTCCTGCAGCCGGCTCAGGAACTCGCTCACCGACCTCGTCAGCTCGGTCTCCGCCAGCCGCTTGCTGCGGGGAGGGGGGGGAAAACGGGGCTGAGACCCCGCGGAGGGCACCCCTGACCCCTCCCCCCCAGCCCCTTCGGCTCACATCTCATACTCCCGCCTCCTCTCCGGGGTGCTGACCACGTCCCAGGCCGCCCGCAGCACCTTGAACGCTGCCTCCGCCCGCGGGTGCTCGCTCTTGTCCGGGTGCACCTGTGCGAGGAAGGAAAAACCCCATGGTTCTGGGGTGAAAAACGATGGCCCGGGGTGCGGGGGACACCCCGAGCCCCACCTCCCCCCGCCACGCACCAGCACGGCCAGCCGGCGATAAGCCCTGCGCAGCTCGGCGTCCGACACCGTCGCCTCCACACCCAGCACCTCGAAGGGGTTCAGCTCCTCCTCGGGCACCTCCGCCATGGCCACCAAACGCGTCACCTCCTCCTCCGCGGCGCCAGGAGCTCCGCCAGCACGGCCGGGCACCTCCCCGGTCCCCGGCACCCCGGCCCGGACCCTGTCCCGCACCCACTCCCAGAGGTCCCGGCCCCAGCGGCTCTCCCCCAGTGACCCCCACGTCCTGGGGAGCGTGGCCGCATCCCGCAGCCCTGCTGCCCACAGCCTGCCACCCACCCGGCCAGGGCCAGCGCGCCAGCAGAGCCGCAAGCAGCCCACCAGCAGCACCAGGAGGAGGAGGAGGAGCGCCAGGAGCATCCAGAGCAGGCGTAGGAAGAGACTGGCCCCAGCTCGGAGCCACCGGGCCAGCCATAGGGAGCCGTTGCGAGCCCGCTGTCCAACATGCCGGCCCCAGCTCCGTGTGCCAGCCGGTGCCCAGCCCCAGTCGCCAGCCCTGAGGCGGCAGCAGGAGCAGAGCAGCCGCTCGCCGGCTGCCACGCCCAGCCGGAGAGCCTGGGCCAGCGCTGCGGCCAGTGGCCCCCAGTAGCCGGTCAGAGGCCCCCAGTAGCCAGCTGGTCCCTCTGCCAGTCCCAGCGACTCCGTCTCGTCCCCGTGGCTCCTCTTCCGCACCGGCCGCTGCCTTCTGCCTGTGCTGCCATCCTGCCGGCCGCCGTCATCCTTCTCCTTGGGGGCCGAGCGCTGCCGCTGCCGCCTGCGCAGCCTTCGGCCTCCCTTCCCCTCGCCGGCCCCATCCTCCTCACCCTCCTCTGGCAGCCCTGCAGCAGGGGCCTGGTAGCGGCAGGTGAGGCTGCAGGATCCGTCCCGGCGCTGGGGCGCGGCGCTCGGGGGGGTGGCCGGTGGCCCCCGGCAGCCGCAGGAGCATCGGGAGGCGTCAGGGCTCGGGAAGGACAGGTCACGGTCACAGTCATCGTCATCCTCCTCCTCCGGCAGCCAGACGCAGCTCCCGTTCCAGGCAGAGCTGCCCCCGCCGTCCCCGGGGGGCTCCCGGCTCCAGCCGGGGCCGTCGCCTCCTTCGCCCGCAGCCACTTCCCGGTACCGGGGCTGCTCCATCCTGGCGGCCCCGCTGGCCCCGGACAGGCCTAGGTCACGGCCATCCCACCGGGCCCTGCAACGAGAGAGGCGTCAGCGCGGCCCGCACCGGCCCCGGGACCCTCCCCACCGGCCCCGGGACTCCCCCGGTTCAGCCTCAGGATCACCCCACCGGCCCCGGGGGCCCCCGGACCCCTCCCCTCCCCCCGGAGACGCTTTTGGGCCGATTTCAGCCCCCAGACGCAGCTCCGGGCCCCGCTCGGCCGCCGCCGCCCCCCCGGAAGCGTCGGGGAGCCCGGGGAGGGCCCAGGGGCGCCCCCGGAGGGGGTCGCGGACTCACCGCCCGGTACCGGTACCGGCGGGGGGGGGGGGGCCCCCCCCCCCCCCCCCCCCCCCGGGGTCCCTCAACCAGCCGCGCTTCCGCCTTCCGCCCGCCGCCGCTGACCACTTCCGGGGGCGGGGCCTGGCGCGTAGGCGTTGTTCCCAATGCCCCGCCCCCTTAAAGGGGTAGCGTCCCCTCGCCGTTAACCCCGCCCCCGGCCCCGCCCCCGGCCCCGCCCCCGGCCGAGTCTCGGCTCCGCGGCCGGGCCCGGCCCCACCGCGACCCCCGGGAGCGGCGGCGAGCGGGTGAGTCCCGGGACGGGAGCGGCGGGACCCAGCGGCGACCCCCGCCCTGAGCCCCAGCAGCTCCCAGTGCTCCCAGTGCGGCAGCGCCGCTGCCCCCTCCCCGGCCCCCCGGCAGTTCCCAGTGCCCCTGGTCGCTGCCCCGCTGTGTTCCCAGTCCCCCCTCCCAGTGTCCCCAGTTCGCTGTCCCCCCGTAGCTCCCCGTCCCCAGTATGCTCCCCGTTCCCCCAGAACTCCCAGCTCGCTGTGCCCACCAGCTCCCAGTTCCCCCGGTGCCCTGAGCTTCGCTGTCCCCCAGCGGATCCCAGTTCCCCCCCCACGCTCCCAGCTCGCTGTCCCCAGTAGCTCCCAGTTCCCCCGTTTCCAGCACCCCCGCCCCAGTCCTCCCAGTACCCACCACTACCCGCAGCCCAGTTCCCCCCAGATGTGCCCCCCACCCCCGCCAGCTGTGTCTGTGGGGGGGTTGCCGGGTACCGAGGCTGTACTGGGTACCGGGGGGTCGGTGCCGGGTACCGGGAGGGGGCGGTGCCGGGTACGGGGATGGGGTCTCAGCAGCTCGCATCCCCCAGCCCCGCAGCCTCCGGGCCATGGACGCCGGTGCCCCCCCCACAGCCCCCTGTGCCCCGCAGCCCCGGGCCCCCTACGAGCCGCTCCCCGCTGCCCTCTGCGCCCTCGGGGCCCTTTGCGGGCTCGTCTGCGGCTGCTTCGGTGAGAGCCAGCGGCGGGGGGCACCGGGGGGCACCGGGAGGGGGTACAGCCGGGGGATGCTTGGGGCGCACGACAGGGGACAAGGAGAGGGGTGTTGCAGGGGGACAGCCGTGGGGCACCCCGTGTGGCATGGGCAGAAGGGGTGGCCCAGGGGACACCGTGGGGCGCAGGTAGAAGGGGTGGCACAGGAGACACCATGGGGCACAGCCTGAAAGTGTGGCATGGGGGACAACGTGGGTCACATCCAGAAGGGGTGGCACAGCCCTGGCACCCACGCCGACCTCCCCATCCCCTCGCCAGGCTACCGCTGTTTCAAGGCCGTCATGTTCCTGTCGGGGCTGCTCTTCGGCTCCGCCGTCATCTTCCTCCTGTGCTACGAGCAGCGGGTGCTGGAGACGGCGCTGAGCCCGGAGCTGAGCGCGGGCATCGCGCTGGGCATCGGGCTGCTCTGCGGCCTCGTCACCCTCCTGCTGCGCAGCGTCGGGCTCTTCACCACCGGGCTGCTGCTGGGGCTGCTGCTGGCCACCGCCGCCATGGTGCCGGCCGCCCCGGCACTGCCGCCCAGCCCCTGGGTACCGGCGGGCGGGCTGCTGGGGCTGGCGCTGCTCTGTGCCCTCCTGGCGCTGCGCTGGCCCAAGGCCATCACCGTGGCTGCCACCGCCGCCCTCGGGGCTGCCACCGTCGTGCTCTGCACCGGTTACTTGGCGGCCCCGCCGGCGGTGGCGGGCTGGGTGGTGGCGAGGCTGCGGCTGGCACCGGTGGGACCACTGTGCTGGCACGGCTGGGTGCTGCTGGGAGCGTGGCCCGCGCTTGGTGTCCTCGGCGGCCTCCTCCAGTGGAAAGTGACGGCCCAGGGCATCAACCATGGTGACGGTGAGCGGGCGGTGGCCAGGGGGCAGCCGGATCGGGGCCCAGAGGGTGGGGACGATGGGAATGGGGAAGATGATGGGGACAGGGACGGGATGGGGATGAGGATGGTGATGGGGACAGGATGGGGATGAGGATGGGGACAGGGACGGGATGGGGATGAGGATGGGGACAGGGACAGGATGGGGATGAGGATGGGGACAGGGATGGGATGGGGATGAGGATGGCGATGGGGCAGGGACAGGATGGGGTGGGGACAGGGATGGGAAAGATGATGGGGATGATGATGGGGACAGGGATGAGAATGAGGATCAGGACAGGATGGGGTCAAGGACAGGATGGAGATGGGGACAGGAACAGGACAGGGATGGAGAAGATGGTGACCAGGATAGGGATGGCCACAGGGACAGGGATGGCCGTGGTGATGGGGATGCTGGTGTCACGGGGGCCAGGAACAGCTGGGAGAACTAGGACAGGGATGCTGAAGGCCAGCAGTGTCACCAGGGTTGGGGACAGGAAGGGCTGTGGCAATAAAAACAGGGCCAGCAGCGTCACCGGGAACAGGAACAGCCGGGGGGTCGGCACTGGGAACACTGGTGTCACTGGCGATGGGGCCGGCGGCATCACTGGGAACAGGAGGAGCCACGGGGACAAGTGACGGCGCTGGGGACGCGCGAGGCTGCAGAGCAGACGGTGTCCCCAGCAACGGGCCCGGGGAGGTGGCCACGCTCAGCCCCCATCCCCCCGCAGCCGTCCCCAGCCGGCGGCAGAAGCGGCTCCAGCAGAAGGAGGCCAAGCGCCGGCAGAGCCCGGCCCCCCCCCGAGGGCACCCACCGCCGCAAGCCACCCCCTGCCCACCGCTGCGCCGGCGACGCGCTCGCCCCGGTGAGTCCCTGGCTGGCCCTGGTGACCCCATGGGTGGCCGTGGTGAGTCCCTGGGTGGCCCTGATGACTTTGGGGTGGCCCCATGACCCCATGGGTGGCCGTGGTGAGTCCCTGGGTGG
>JANVCC010000204.1:154573-171802 GCA_025345505.1 Todiramphus chloris collaris
CCCCCCGGTGTGTGGTTGCCCCCCGTGGTGTGTGATTGCCCCCCCCCGGTGTGTGGTTGCCCCCCCAGCCTCTCTCTTGCAGATCACGATCACCCACTGGAACCAGACGCCGATGCTGATGGGCCCCCCCCCCCGCTCCTCCAGCTTCTTCAGCCTCAAGAAGGGACCCCCCGAGGCCTGAGGGGTCTGGGGGGGGGAGGGGGGGGGGTGAAAAGAGTCGTGTGCCCCCCCCCAAGCTGTACCTGGGCAGGGGACACCGACCAAGCCCCCCCCCCCCCGTGTGTGTTCCTGGCCCGGGAGCGGCTGTGCCCCCCAGCCTGGCACCCAGGGGTGCTCGGAGCCAGCGGGTGCCTCACTGGGGTCCTGGGGGGCTGTGCGAGCTCCCCCCCCGCTGTGTGCTGTGGTGGCTGGAGCCCCCCCCTATTTATTACACCCTCCCCCACTTTATTACACCCCCCCCAACTTTCAAGTGCCTCTTGCAGTAATAAAGCTGGTGGTGAGATGGGCACTGGTGGTGCTGAGGGGGGGGCTCGGCCACAGGACCCCCCCAACTCCACAACCCCCCACCCCCCAAAAAAACCTCCACACCAGCAGGTAAAGCCCCCGGCTGAGCTGAGCCTTTAATCTCGATGACATCGAGGCCGGGACCACTCCCCTGCGTCCCCCCCGCCACCCCCCCAAGTCCGGGGGCCAGGCGGGGGGGGGGGGGTCTCTAGACGGCGTTGGCGCGGAGGAGGGGGCTGCTCTCGCCACTGGGAGCCCCCCCGAAAGCCTGGTGCAGGAGCAGGCGGAGGCTGGAGCCGGGGGGCAGCCAGCCCCGGGGGCGGGGGGCCGGGGGGGGCCGCGGGCAGCAGCGCGCTGAACCTCGCCCGCCTGCGGGCAGAGACCGGCGAGGGGCTCAGTGAGTGGGGGGCACTGCACGGTGTCCCCCCCCCCCTCCCGGTGTCACCCTGACAGTGTCCCCTCCCACCCCCTGGTGTGGCCCCCCACCCCCTGCTGTGCTCCCCTCGCCCATGTCACTGCAGCCCCCCCGGTGTCCCCCTCACCATCACGGAGTTACCCCCACCATGGCAGTGGCCCCCCCCCTGTGACTGTGGCCCCCTCCCCTCCACGGCATCCCCTGCCATGCCTGTGCCCCCCCACTCGCCACGGTGTCCCCACCCCACGGCATCCCCCTTAATATCACAGCGTCCCCCACCTCACGGTGCCCCCAGCCCCCAGCGTCCCCTCGCAGCATCCCCCCCATGCCCCCTCACGGTGCCCCCAGCCCCAGCATCCCCTTTAACATCACAGCGTCCCCCACCCCACGGTGCCCCCAGCCCCAGCATCCCCTTTAACATCACAGTGTCCCCCACCCCATGGTGCCCCCAGCCCCAGCATCCCCCCACCTGTAGGTGTAGGCAGCGGTGCCCAGGGCGGCGGCCACGAGCACCAGCCCCACGAAGAGCGTGGTCCTGCTGGCAGCTGGGGCAGCGCCTGCGGGCAGAGCCAGCTCAGCACCCCCTGCATCGGTCCCGGGACCCCCCCCCAGGTCCCCCGTCCCCTCTCCCACCTCCGACGGTGACGCGGGTGCTGGCCACGGCCAGGCCGTTGCCGTTGGCCAAGGAGACGTTGAGGCAGTAGAGGCCGGACTGGTTGAAGTCCTGGCGCAGGACGAGCTGGCAGCCGGGCGCCGGTGCCACGGCCGAGCACGTCTGGGTCTGCGCCGTCTGGCACTCGGCGTCCGCCACCACCGTGCAGACCTCTTCGGGCAGGCTGCGGGGGGAGGGGAGGGGGGGTCAGACCGCCACAGACCCCCCGGCCCCAGCCCGTGGTCCCCGTCCTCACCTCCCCTCGCACGTCACCGTCAGCTCCACGCTGCTCTCGCTGCCCTCGGGCACCACCGGCACCACCTGCACGATGGCCACGCTCTCGATCCCCTCTGCAACAGGACGTGGGTCACGGTGTGCTCGGGACCCCCCCTCTCCCCGGGACCCACCCCCAGACACCCCCTGGTCCCCGGCGCTCACGGACGATGTCGAGCTGGGTGGAGAAGGTGCCGTAGCGGTAGAGGATGCAGCCGGTGGAGTCGGCGCCCGGCGCCTGGCGCTTCACCAGCACCAGCGGCTCGGCAGTGCCAGCTGTGGCTGCAGCTGTGGCTCCAGCTGTGGCTGCAGCTGTGGCAGCAGCGAGGGACACGGCGGTGGCTCCCATGGTGGCTCCAGCTGTGGCTTCAAGCAGGGACTCAGATGTAGCTCCAGCTGTGGCAGCCGCTGTTGCTCCCACGGATGCTCCTGCTGCAGATCCAGCTGTGGCTCCAACTGTGGCAGCCACTGTTGCTCCCACGGAGGCTTCTGCTGCAGATCCAGCTGTGGCTCCAACTGTGGCTCCTGCCACGGCATCAGCTGTGGCATCAACCGTGGCTCCTGCCGTGGCTGCATCTGCAGGAGGCAGTGACAAGGCTGGGGAAGGGTGCGCGGGGCACCGAGCCTTGAGGACCCCCTGGCCATGGCCCATCACCCCCAGCCCCGGGGGGGGTCGCACCCACCTGAGGCCACCGTCCCCTCCGCGGGTGCCAAGGTGCCCGATGTGTCCCCAGCTGGGGTGACCGAGGAGGGGAGCGGGGTGTCTGCAGAGGCTGCGGCAGTGGGGTCGGTGCCCGCGTCTCCGCCAGCGGCATCCGCCGGGGTGCTGAGTGCCACGAGGATGGGCGCGGTGACGGCAGCATCCGAGGAGGCAGCGGTGGCAGGGTCCAAGGGCTCGGTGACGGCGGGGTCTGAGGCCACGGCCACCGATCCTCCTGTGGGCTCCACCGGCGAGACAGTGGCTGCGGGTGCTGCGGGCAGAGCGAGGATGAGGAGGGCACCCTTGGCAGGGGACACTTCAGGGACCCCCAGGCAGCCGGTCCCTTGCTCCTTACCGGTGCTGGGTGCCCCCGCGGTGCTGGGTGCGCCCGGCGTGGTGCCAGCGGGTCGCGTGGCCGTGGGTGCCACCGAGGGCGGTGCCCCGGTGGTGGGGTCCACAACGGGGGGCGGGGAGGTGCCACAGGGGCTGAGGGGGATGGCGGCCTGGAGCACCAGGCGGGCGGTGAAGGTGCCGGTGTCCAGGTAGGTGTGGGTGACGGTGGCACTGCGGGAGATGAGGGTCCCGCTCTGGTCCCCAAAGTCCCAGGAATAGGAGACGTCGGCATCGCGCAGGTAGCGGCTGGGGTCGTGCAGCCGCACGGTGAAGGCCACGGCACGGTTCCGCACAAAGCGCCCGTCACCCTCTGCGCTGTCCTGGACTTGAGCCATGTCCACTGCGAACGGCACCTGGTCTGGGGGGCACACGGACACGGTCAGATCACCCGGCCCCACCGTGGCGTCAGCCTGCAGCTTGAATCCTGGGTCAGTTTGGGCCCCTCGCTCCCAGCAGGACACGGAGGGGCTGGAGCGTGGCCAGGGAAGGGCAACGGAGCTGGGGAAGGGGCTGGGGAACAAGGGTGCTGAGGAGCGGCTGAGGGCCCTGGGCTGGTTCAGCCTGGAGGGAAGGAGGCTCAGGGGAGCCCTTCTGGCTCTGACAGCTCCTGGCAGGAGGGGGGTGAGATCTCTTGTCCCCAAGCCATGGGACAGGAGGAAATGGCCTCAAGTTGCCCCAGGGGAGGTTGAGGTTGGAGCTGAGGAACAATTTCTTCCCTGCAAGGCTGTGCCAGGCTGCCCAGGGCAGGGGGGGAGTCCCCGTGACCCCTGGAGGGGTTTCCCAGCCCCCTGTGGAGCTGTGGTGCTGAGGGACGGGGTCAGTGGTGCCCTGGCAGCGCTGGGGCAATGCTTGGACTCCATGAGCTCCAAGGTCTCTCCCAACCCAGCCCATTCCCTGATTCCACAACCAGCCCCAGCACCCACCAGTGACGCTGAACTGGGTGCTGGCGTGGCCAATGGGGATGAACTTCTGGCGGCCGCGATAGTGGTAGACGACGACCTCCATGGTGTAGGAGCCCAGGGGCACCCCCACCGTGCTCACCGTCAGCCGGGACGCGGCACCGTCCACCACCTGCCAGTATCGCCCTGCGGGACGGGGACGGGGGGATCAGGCGGGCACCTTGGGGACCCCTCGAGCCCCGTTGGGGTGGGGTCGGCGTCGTCCTCACCCCACGTCCACCAGACGTAGACGAATTTTCCACGCTTGCCACCGGCATCGGCGGGAAACGGCCGCCCGTCGGGGAAGACGCCGTCCGAGCCCTCGGCCGGTCGCTCGGGGAAGACGGGCTCGCCCTGGGTGACGCGGGTGCCTGCGGGGAGAGGAGGGTGAGGGTGGGGGACGTGGGGGGCGGGCTCCGGGTGCCGGGGAGGTGGGTTTGGGTGGGTGCCGACCGTTGACGGTGCAGTTCTGGCTCCAGACGATGCGCCCGTCGGGCAGCACCGCCTGGGTGCTGGGGAAGCGCAGGGCGATGGAGAAGGTGGCGTCAGCACCCGCCATGGTGGGAGCGTCGTTGCTGATGTCAAAGGTGACGTCGCCGCCTGCCAGGCACGAGGAGGGCGGCTCAGGGACGGCGCCGAAAGCCAGCGCGGTCCCCGGCGCGCCCGTCCCGGCACCCACCTCGCCAGCAGTCCCGCTGCCGTGACGTCCCCTCCTGCCACGGACGGTAGAGCCCCGAGTCCCAGCTCGGGAAGGGCGCTGGTCGCCCGCTCCAGGGCTGGCTCCGGCCACGGCTCCGGCCGCCCGTTCCTGCAGAAGAGCGAGAGGTGCCCGGAGAACCCATGTTGAGTGCCACCGACCACCCCGAGGCAGCGCAGAGACCCCCGGGGCATCGGATGGGGGTGTGGGTGTCCCCTCCACCCCTCTGTGACTTCGGGGACCTTTGGGGACTCCGGGAGACACGTGATGGGCTCGGGCCAAGCCGCGCACGGGGCAAAGCCCATCACATGGCGCCGGGCGCTGCCCAAAGCCCTTTCATGTGACTCTCAGCTGAGCCGGCACCGGCGGGATGGGGCGGGTGGGAGCCATCCCCGCGTCCCCCCATTTGTCGGGGGCTGCCGGGTTCCCCCCGCTCCCTCCATCCTCGCAGACAGGCAGTGGTCCCCCATTTACAGACCCTTCGGGAATCCCCTCCCTCGCTTAGAGGCTGGGGGGGGGTCTGCTCTCAGAACTACCGGGGTGATGGGGATGGTCCGGCCAGAAAGGGGGCTCAAGGGAGCCAAGGGCAGCCCCCCAGATCGCTTGAGACCGCTCGTCAGCCAGGACCATCCCAATTAATCCCATCTCAGGGCCTGGATTCTGCCTGGACCCCCCCCAAATTCATGTGAGTCCCCCCAGAACCCACTTACGCCGCTGAGCCGTAGCCAAGACCAGGAGGGTCCCCAAGACCACCATCGCCCCGTGCACCCGCATGGTCCCACCGTCCTCGTCTCCAACCGTGCTCGGGCAGAGAAGGCGACGGGCACTCGGGGGGATATAAAAGGGGTTCTCATTTGCATAATCCCACCCCCCAAAATGAGCCTCCCCCCCCCCGGAGTTGCGTTGCGTAGGGGACACGTGTGTGCATGTGTGTGCTGGCCAAGGTCACACGCTCCAGCTCTGCCCCGGGTGGGTCGGGGTGTGGGGGGAGCGGGGATTTCTGGGGTTATGGGGGATGTGGGACCCCCACCCAGCCTGGGGGTGCTGCCCCTGTGCTCAGCACCATCCCAGGGACCCCAGGGACATGGGCTGGGAGCAGGGACCAGGGGGGACCCAGCGAGCCTGGAGTGCCGTGATGTGTGGGATGGGGGGGTTGAGGTGGGGGGACCCCAATCTGACCCACGGGGACCATGATACTGTACGTGGGGGGATCCCGGTGACACACAGAGCCGGGGACCCCCACCCTACACATGTGGGGGACCCTGACCCCACATCTGGGGGGGGCTGATGCTGCACGCATGGGGGGATCCCGATCCTGGCCCCGCACATGGGGGGGGGGGGGGCGGCCCCGATCCTGACCTGCACAGAGGGGTCCCCAGTGATGCACAAAGATGGGGACCCCCCACCCTGCACACACAGGGGGGACCCCCACCCCACACTCAAAGGGCTCTGGTCTTGCAGGGGGGACCCCAGTGCCGCACGCGGAGGGGACACCCCGCTCCCCTCGCGCGCGTTGCGGGGACCCCGATTCCACAGGGGGAGGGGGTCCCGACGTTGTCCACACGAGGGGGCCCCCTCCGGTCCTGTCCCCCCCGCAGGTCTGGGAGTGGGGGGGGGGGAGGGCAGCAGTCGCGAGACCGCCTTCCCTGTCGCTTTAAGGGATCTCCCGCGCCCGCCGG
Organism: Todiramphus chloris collaris; assembly: GCA_025345505.1. Lineage (NCBI taxonomy): Eukaryota > Metazoa > Chordata > Aves > Coraciiformes > Alcedinidae > Todiramphus > Todiramphus chloris. The sequence continues at coordinate 160,825 of JANVCC010000204.1, forward strand.
TGACGTCAGGACGCGCCCGGCCAATGGGGCGGCGCGGGGGTGGGCGTGGCCGGCGGAAGGCGGGAAGGCGCGCGGGGCGGGGCCGCGGGAACATTGTTGCGCGCGGGGGGGAAGCGGCGGGAAGCGATCGTTCCGCCCGCCGCGCGCGCGCGCCACCGGGACCCCCGGGGACATCCCCCCCGCCCCCTTCCCCCGGGGGACTCCCCCCCCCCCCTCCCCCGGGACCACCCACGTCTCCCCTCCCCCCCTCCCGCCACCGCCTCGGACGCTCCCCGCGTCCCCCCCCCCCCCCGCATTCCCCGGCCCGGGGCTGTCCCCGGTCCCCCGGGGCCGGTGTCGCCCCGGGGCCCCCGTCCCCCCCGGGCCCCCCATGGAGAACTTCCAGAAGGTGGAGAAGATCGGCGAGGGCACCTACGGGGTGGTGTACAAGGCCCGGAACAAGGTGACGGGCGAGGTGGTGGCGCTGAAGAAGATCCGGCTGGATACGTGAGTGGGGCAGGGGGCGCGCGGCACGGCGGAGGGGGCACCGGGCTGGGGTTCACCCGCTGTCCCCGCAGGGAAACCGAGGGTGTGCCCAGCACGGCCATCCGGGAGATCTCCCTGCTCAAGGAGCTCAACCACCCCAACATCGTCAAGTAAGGGGGGGGACACGCGCGTGGGGGGGGTACGGGGGTCCGCGGGACCCCGGGTGTGATGGGGCTGGGGGGTGGGGATCTGCGGAGCCCCACGATGGCCCCGGCTCGGTCCTGGGGGTGCTTCGCCTGGGGCGGGGGGGGCGTATCGGGTGCTCCGTGGGCTGGCCGGTGGCCGTGGGGTGCTCGGAGGCTGTGGAGTGGCCATGGGGTGCCCGGTGTCCGTGGGGTGCCTGGTGGCTGTGGGGTGTCCGTGGGGTGCCTGGTGGTTGTGGGGTGGCCGTAGGGTGCTCAGAGGCTGTGGGGTGACCATGGGGTGCCTGGTGGCTGTGGGGTGCTCAGTGGCTGTGGGGTGGCCATGGGGTGCCCGGTGGCTGTGGGGTGCCCGTGGGGTGCCCCGCGGTGCCAGCCCAGGTGGTGCCCGCTGCCCGCAGGCTGCTGGATGTGATCCACACGGAGAACAAGCTCTACCTGGTCTTCGAGTTCCTGCACCAGGACCTGAAGAAGTTCATGGACTCCTCGTCCCTCAGCGGCATCGCTCTGCCCCTCATCAAGGTGAGGGGAGCATGGGGGGCCGGGGGGGGCCGACCCCATTTAGGGGGGGTCCCTGCTGAGCCACTCACCCCGTCCCCGCAGAGCTACCTGTTCCAGCTGCTGCAGGGCCTGGCCTTCTGCCACGCTCACCGCGTCCTGCACCGCGACCTCAAGCCCCAGAACCTGCTGATCAACGCCGACGGTGCCATCAAACTGGCTGACTTTGGCCTGGCCCGCGCCTTCGGGGTGCCCGTCCGCACCTACACCCACGAGGTGGGCACGGGGACTGGGCACGGGGGGGATGGGGACCGGGGCATCCCCGGCGCTCATGGCGTCCCCCTCCCTGGGCCTGCCGTAGGTGGTGACGCTTTGGTACCGCGCGCCCGAGATCCTCCTGGGCTGCAAGTTCTACTCGACAGCCGTTGACATCTGGAGCTTGGGCTGCATCTTTGCCGAGATGGTGGGTGACCCACGGTGGGGGTTCCCAAGTGTTGGGGCTCCCCCCCGACCCCCCGCCGGGTGACCCTGGGCATCGGGGTGCGCCTGGGAGCTGCCCCTGACCCCGCGGCTCCTTGACGTCACCGGGACGCGGGGGAATAAAGGGGCTTTGTGGGGGCCGGGGAGGGGGGGGCCAAGCGTCATGTGCCACCCACCCCCCCCAACCGCCCGGGGTCCGCGTCACGCGGCCGACCGCAGCATCCGGGGAGCTGGGGACCCACCGCCACCCCGGGGTGGACGGTCACGAGGGGCCGGTGTGAGAGCTCACGGGGTGGGGGGCCACGCGCCGGCCCCGGCCCGCGTCACCGTGGGGGTGCGATCGGTCACCCGGGGGGTGGCTGACGCTCCCACCCCCCCCAGATCACCCGCCGTGCCCTGTTCCCGGGGGACTCGGAGATCGACCAGCTCTTCCGCATCTTCCGCACGCTGGGGACGCCGGACGAGGCGGCCTGGCCGGGGGTCACCGCCATGCCCGACTACAAGCCCAGCTTCCCCAAGTGGGCCCGGCAGGATTTCGGCAAAGTGGTGCCGCCCTTGGACGAGGAGGGGCGGAAGCTGCTGGCGGTGAGCGAGGGGCTGGGGTCGGGGTGGGGGGGGACAGGAGGGCAACAGGGACCCCCAACCTCACCCCCCCGCCTCTTCCTTCCCCCAGCAAATGCTGCACTACGACCCCAACAAGCGCATCTCGGCCAAGGCGGCGCTGGGCCACCCCTTCTTCCGCGACGTCACCAGGGCTGTCCCCCACCTGCGCCTCTGAGCAGCGCCCCCCCCCGACCCTGGACACCCCCTGCCCCCCCCAGCCCCGCCTGCCACCCAGGGCCTGGGGGGCTCGGGGTGGGGACGTCCCCCTGCCACAGGGGCTGCCAGAAGTGACAGCCCTCCCTGGGGGGCCGGGACCCCCCCCGGCACCCAGCCCCCCCTGTTGTGTGTTGTCCCCCCCCGGGCTGCCCCCCCCAGTGCTCCTCCAGCGCGGGTGCTGGGGGGGTTGTGTCCCCCGCTCCTCTCCCGGACTTTTGGCACTTGCAGCTCCGCCGGGGGCCCTGGGACCAGCAGCGGGGTGGGGCGGGAGGAGGGGTCGGCACCTTTGTGCCCCCCCCGTTTTTCTTATCGATTTTTTGTAAGTTGTGCAGTTTGGTACAAATGTCGCTCTCTGTGTCTGGCACCGGGGGGCGGCGGTGGGGACGGGGACACGAGGCGGGGACCGGGGAGGGGGTCACGGTCAGGGCCGCATCACTGCCACCCCCGGCCCCGAGTGGCACCGGGACCCCCAACCCCCCAGGGGCCAAGAGCCGCCCCCGGCTCTGCGGCCCCGCGCACAGCTGGGGGGGGGGGGGGGGTGTGTGTGGGGTGTGTGTGTGTCCCTATGGCCCCGCCCACCGACGCGGTAGCCACGCCCCTCCCTGTGGAGCGCCGCTATTGGCCAGGCCGGGATCCGCTCCCAGCCGCCGCGTGGGGGGCGGGGGGGGGGGGGGGGGGGGGGGGCAGAGGTCGCGGCTGCCATTGCCCCCGCGGGCCGTCAATCACGGGAAGGGCCTCCCGTGATTGGCCGTGAGGCGGAGCCCCGCGCCCCGCGTTACTCATCGCGCCGCTGGCCGCGGGTTGGCCGGGCCTGGCCCCTTGTAGCCCCTGATTGGACGGCGCGGCAGCTTCCCGCGTTCCGATTGGCTGCTGCGGCTCCGGAGGCTTCCCCCTCGGATCACCTTATTTGTGGTGGGTGCCGCCCCACCACGCGAGGAGGCGCCTCCCGTTTGCCTCGGGTCCCGTCACTCACCCCAAGCCGCACCCCCGCCATGACGCTCTTCCCCGCCATTGGCCGATCCCGCTCCTCGCCTCTATTGGCCACCCCTCTGCCCATCCGCTCGCTCGCTGCCGCCGATTGGCTTCCCTGCGAGGGGCGTGGCGGTAACGAGCGTCCCTCCTTCCCCATTGGCCCAGGCGGCAGGAAGAGGCGTGCCCGCCGCTCCCATGCGCGCCGCCGATTGGCGGGGCCGCCTCTTGGTCCCGCCCGCGGCAGGAGGGTTTGGTTGAGCCGCTGTTTGTGCGCTCGGGGCCGCGACGGGAGGGCCGGGCCGGGCCGGGCCGCAGGTACCGGGGGCGGGGGGCGGCCCGGGGGCCGTCGTGGCGGCGGCGGCTCCGGGGCGCTGGCGGCGGCCGCATTCGGGGCCCGGGCGGGACTCGCGGCGTCGCGGGCCCGGGGCCTCGCTCAGGAGAGGGCGGCGGGAGGGTCCCCGCTACGGGTCCGCCCCCGGTGCCCGAGCCGGTGCCGGGCGGGGCGGGGAACGGGGCTCTGCGGGGTCCCGCTGCCCGGGGGCTCCCGCTGCCAGGCTCCGTGCTGCCGCTCGGCCCCGCTCCGGGCCGCCTGGGGCCCGGGCCGCCGGGGGCAGGCCCCGGTGTCACGCCAGGTCGGGGCGAGGCGGGGAGCGAGTCACGAGCACGGAGGCCCCTTTGGAGCGGTACCGGCCCCGGCCCGGGCAAGGCCGAGCCGTCCGGGGGCCGTGCAAGGCTCCGTGAGCCGCTCCGGTCCCTACCCCCGGTTCCTGGATCCGCAGCAGCGGCGTTTTCCCCTTTCCCACCCGGTTCTGCACGGGACCCGCCGCAGAGCCCCCGGGACGGGGTCTCTCCAGTGCTTTCACCAGAGCTTCAGCTCCTTCGGCCGCTGCCGGGCCGGAGGCACTGCCCGGGCGTGAGGTTGGGTGGCAGAGCCGCTCGTCCCTGTCCCCGGCACCTGGCTCTCGGTTACCGAACCCACTGGGGCGGGGATGGGGCGGAAGGCGGGAGGAGAGCGGGGCCATAAACACCGTTTTGCCCCCGCCTGGAGCTCCTCTGCCAAAGGGCATCTCCTGCATCTCCTGAGGTGGCACCGGGCTGGAGCCCTCCAGTCCACCTAGGACTCGTCGTTGGCACCAGAGCGGAGCCTCCTGGGAGGGTGGGCAGCGGCTTTGGGGCGCCTGCTCAGTGCTGAGGGACGGACGGACAGATGGAAGGACGGACGGATGGATGGAGCGCGGCCGAAGCTCGGCCCTCAGTTGTGCCCCAGCCCCACTGTGCGATGGGCTCATGCCTCACGGTTGGGGCAGAGCTGGGTCTGTGCTGAGCGCCAGGACCCTGGCCCGGCCTACCTGCAGGAGCCTGCTGGGGACGGGCACCCGACGCTGAGAGCTGCCCGATGGCCCTGTACGATGCTCCTTGGTGTCAACCACCTCCACACACCGGAGCTCCCCCAGGCACGAAGCCCGGGCTCCCTCCACAACCAGGACCCTGCGCGGCAGCGACTGGGCTAACTGGTGTGATGCCGAGGCCCTGGGCGCTTGTTTGAACGCGGTTGGGCCGTAGGAAAGGCATCACCAGCAACAGGAAAGCCGTTAACCCGGGCGGGCTGTCGCAACCCAACCCTGCCCAGGGTGCCCCTGCTCCTGGCTCTGCCCGCTGATCCCGCTGTCCCCCAGCACCGCGTCCTGGCGAGGCTCCTGGAGCGTTTGGGGCCCGCTTGGAGATGGGGTGAGGCGGCCGCGGACTCCTCTCGGGTTGAGCCGTTTGCCGGGGAAGCTGCTGCCACAGCCGGTTCCTCCCCGTCGGTGCTGGTGGCTCAGCCAGAGGCCGATGGTCATCACCGGTGACACGGCCGCGTGGCAGAAACAGCCACAGGCTTCACTGGGCCGACGGATGGTCGCCTCGTGCCTGGAAGATCTGGTCCTTCTGGGGTCCACGGAGCTGCTGATGCCCCCAGACCCAGGTTCGGCCGAGGGGAGCCGGACTGGGGTGGGATCTCGCAGCCGCTGGGAGCTCGGCGCGTCCCTTGGCGCGGCACTGGCTCCAGGGGTATCCGGGAGGTGCCTCTGCGCCCAGCTGAATAGAGGGGTGAGGATGGGACCATCCAGCCCCAGCTCGGGGCTGCTCCTGGCAGCCGGTGGCTCTGTGGGGACCATCAGTGGCTCCATGGGATGACGATGGCTCCGTGGGGACATTGATGGTCTCATCCAGGAGCTCGCTTGGGGTACCCACCTGAGTTTGTGTGGCTGGGGTCCTGGGGCTGGGCCGGTGCCGCGTGAGCTGCGGTCACCCAGTGTTTCCCGCCGGCTCGTCCCCGCTCACGTCTGCAGGAGGCTGGGGAAGGGAACTGCCCCAACCCACTGTCCGCTGGTTGGTTCTGGTCGCTGCTGCCCTCGTCCTGGCCCCGTTGGTGCCGGTGAATCTGCCGGCTCCCGACTCTGACCCCTGCATGCTCCAGGAATCCCTGACCCCGGCTGTGCCGTGACCCTCGGGTTTGGCTCCTCTCCCTGTGCCCCTGACCGGAGCTCAGGAGCTTCCCGGCAGAGCCCGGGGCATTGGTTTCCATCTCCCCCCAGCTCCCGGCCACGCTGCCGTCGGGCCCGAACTGAAGCGGTCGAGGCCCGCAGCCGCTCCCCGGTGCTGTGCGGCGTGTGCCAGCGCGGTGGCCGCTGCCGGGAGGGATCCAGCGCTGCTGACTCACTCCCGGCACTCGGATTAGCTCCTGCCCACCCCTCTGCGCCCCGGGAAATCCCTCCGGGAGTGGAGCCGGGGGAAGACCCCACACTGGGGGGCGGGGAGAGACGCCCGGGAGCATCCGCGCCCCGAGGAGCGGGGTGCAGCTCGAGGCGGAGGGGACCTGGTGCCCGGGGACACACACGTGGGGACGTTGTGCCGGGTGCGTCCCAACGGCTCTTTCCTCTTCCCAGCAGCAGCCGAGCGGATCGAGGGCCTGCCCCTAGCACCCTGCCCCCAGCACCCTGCCCCGCGTGGCCGCCTCGGTGCCTTCCCGGCTCTCCGGTTAACGGCGCGTGCGGCGCCAGCAGCACCCCGGGCCATGACCAGCCGAGGAGCCGCCAGACCGAACGGGCAGTCCCAAGCCAGTAAAATCTGTCAGTTCAAACTGGTGCTGCTGGGCGAGTCGGCGGTGGGGAAATCCAGCCTGGTGCTGCGCTTCGTCAAGGGGCAGTTCCACGAGTACCAGGAGAGCACCATCGGGGGTGAGTCCAGCGCCGGCTGCGGCACCCGCGGCTTCTGTCGGCACCGGTTTGGTTTCCCGCGTGCCAAGATCCTCGCCGAGCCCCCTGGGTTCTGACAGCGTCTCCTCCCCACCCCCTCTGTCCCCGGCAGCGGCGTTCCTGACACAGTCCGTCTGTCTGGACGACACGACGGTGAAGTTCGAGATCTGGGACACGGCCGGGCAGGAGCGGTACCACAGCCTGGCCCCCATGTACTACCGGGGGGCACAGGCTGCCATCGTGGTCTATGACATCACCAACCAGGTACGGGGGTCCCGGGGGGTCTGGGGGGTCTCGCCGGGCCGGGCCCAGCCTGCAGCTCCCACCTCTGCTGGCAGGAGACGTTCGCGCGGGCGAAGACATGGGTGAAGGAGCTGCAGAGACAGGCCAGCCCCAGCATCGTCATCGCCCTGGCCGGCAACAAGGCCGACCTGGCCAGCAAGCGCATGGTGGAGTATGAGGCGAGTGTCGGTACTGGGCTTTACTGGGGCAGGGGGAGCTGCCCCAGAGCCTCTCCCCACGCAGGGCTTTGGGGCTGTTGAGCCTGGAGAGGAGGCGGCTCCGGGGAGACCTGGCTGGGGCCTTGCGGTGCTTGGAAGAAAGGTGGGGATGGACTTTTGGGCAGGGCCTGTCGGGCCAGGGCAGGGGGGGATGGTTTGACACTGAAGGAGGGAGATTGGGATGAGATAAAAGGGAGGAATTGTTGCTGCTGAGGGGGTGAGACCCCAGCCCAGGCTGCCCCCAGAGGTGGTGGCTGCCCCAGCCCCTGAGGTTGGCCAAGCTCTGAGCACCCTGCTCTAGCTCCAGACGGCCCCGCTCCCTGCAGGGGGGTTGGACACCACGGCCTCTGCCGGTCCCTTCCCCCCCAGTGTGGTCTGGGACCCTGATCTCACCTGGCTGCTGGTGCCTCTTCCAGGAGGCGCAGGCCTACGCAGACGACAACAGCCTGTTGTTCATGGAGACGTCGGCCAAGACAGCGATGAATGTCAACGACCTCTTCTTGGCCATCGGTGAGGCTCTGGGTGAGGCTGGGGAGCCGGGGGTGGGTCAGCTGCCCCGGGGGATGTTGAGGTTGGAGCTGAGGGACAATTTCTTCCCTGGCAAGGGTGTCCCAGGCTGCCCAGGGCAGGGGGGGAGTCCCCGTGAGCCCTGGAGGGGTTTCCCAGCCCCCCGTGGAGCTGTGGTGCTGAGGGCCGGGGGTCAGGGGTGCTGAGGCCCAGGGTCAGCGGTGCCCGGGCAGCGCAGGGGGTCAGGATCTGACCGGTCTCTCCCAACCCAAGGGGCTGTTTCTGTGCCTCGTTGAGGGCCCGTTTCCCTCTCCCCCTCCAGCCAAGAAGCTGCCAAAGAGCGAGCCCCAGAGCGCGAGCGCGGGCGGCCGGAGCCGGGGGGTTGACCTGCACGAGCAGAGCCAGCAGAACAGGAGCCAGTGCTGTAGCAACTAACGGGCGGCCGCGGCCGGGGCTGGGGGAGAGCCCAGGCACCCCCACCCCCCACCCCCTCCCTTCCCACGCCTCACACCTCCATAACGGCACACGAGACCCCTCGGAACCGACCCGACCCCCCCAGCCCCGAGCTCCCCCTAACTGCACTTTTTAACGCTTCCATCCCCCCGCCGTCCCCGTCCGAGGGCAGCGGAACCAGAGCGGCCGGGGACTCGCCTCCAGAGCAAGGAACGAACAAACTCTTCCTCACTTTCTGTGACGGGCAAAGAGCGGCCTGGTCCCGGGGGGGTCGGGGTGTCTCTGCCCCCCCCTCCTCCTCCTCCTCCCACCCCGTCTCTGCGCCCCGGTCGATCCGGTTCCGTTACCAGGGCCCGGTGGGAGGTGGCGGTGGCGGCAGCGGCCTCGCGGGGTCACTGCCCCCCCTTTCTGCCCGGGGGTGCCGTGGATTTCTTTCGGATTGGTTTTTTTGGTTCTTGGTTTTTTGTTTTGTTTGGTTTCTGTTTGGTTTTTTTTTCCTTTCTCCCCCCCCTTTTCCTTCTCCCTTCCGGGGGGGCAGAAAAGCTGCAGGGTCCATCCCCTGGGTGCCCTTCGGGTGTTTCGCTTTCTCGCTGCCGGAGAATCAGAAGTGCCTGGGGGGGGCGGGGGGGGGGCTTTTTATAGGGGCAGGTTCGCACTTTAGCCCCGGGAAACATCCCCTCGAGAGGCACCTTTGGCTAGTAATGGGGTTTTTTTTTTCTCTCGTGGTCCCATTTGTGGGGTGGGGGGCGGGGGGGTCACGGGGGCACTACGCTGACCTCGCTTGGCTTCTGCTGTTCCCCTGGGAGCTGTTTCTTTTGGGTTGGAGGAGCCCCCAGGATGGGGCCGGGTGCCCTCGGAGACCCTTCCCCAGCCTGGCTCTGTGGGGGGAGGCAGGGGGCACGTCTGGGGGGGCTGTGGCACGAGGGGGCACCCCTGCCCAGGGACACGTCTGCAGAGGGCAGCAGCACCCAGCCCCCCCCGGCCCCCTGCTGCACTGGGGCTGGGGGGGTCAGGGTCAGACGGGGCTTCCCAGGGGGGTCCCTCGGGGGGGGGGGGGGGGGGGGTCTGGGAAGCCCCTGGCCTGTGGGACCCTCTGGCTCCCAGAGGGGCTGTGGGACAGAGGGACCCATCCCCTCCCCCCCCAGGGGCAGATAAACCCCTCCCCCTCCCAGGGACGTTCTGGCTTCACCGGCAGAGCCACGGTTGGGTCTCTCTTTGTGCTGGGGTCCGCTGACCCGACCCCCCCCATCTTTTGGATCAAACGGGGATGCTGCAGCTTTTCACCTTTTTTTTTTTTTTTTTCCTTTTTTTTTTTTTTTTTTTCCCCTTTTTTTTTTTTCTTTTTTTTTTTTCCTTTTTTTTTTCCTGCATTTTCTCCGATTATTATTATTATTATTGTTATTATTATTTGCTTCGAGAAAGCTCCTCCATTGCATTTAAATAACAATCATGGTAACAAGAACTCAACCGATGTATTTAATGTAAGTAAAACCAAAACAAACAACAAAGAAAAAAAGAAAAGAAAAAAAAAAAGGAAGGGAAACAACCCTCCGTGGGCTCAGGGGGGGGTCGGGGGTCGGGAGGGGGCGGGAAGCGGAGGGGGTTGGCTCGGTCACCACCTTCCCCACCTGTTGGCACCGGGAAGGAGCCGGAGCCGGTGCCAAGAGCCGGTGTGAGGCCCCAGCCCTGCCCTGATAACGCTTATCGCAGCAGCCAGCTGGGCGGCGGCCCGCGGGTGGCACTCGCCGCGGGCCCGCGGAGAAGAACGGCACCGACCCCCCGGGACCGGCGGCGGCGCTGGCCCTTTAAATCCTCCCCCTCCGCCCCTTTAAGCCCCCTCCGGTGGTGTTGCCCCTTTAAGCCTCCTCCGGTGGTGTTGCCCCTTTAAGCCTCCTCCGGTGGTGTTGCCCCTTTAAGCCCCCCGGTGGAGCCCCACCGGCCGCAGGTCGAGGCCCCGCCCACGCCGCCGGGCTCTGGGCTGGGGAGGGGGCGTGGCCACGGGGCTCGCCCCCCCTTAGGCCACGCCCATTGCCCCCCTCTTAAAGAGGCAAGAGACCGACGGGGACGTCGCGTTACCGAAGCCGTAGCGCAGGTACGCGGCGGAGCGAACCGGGAGCGGGCTGGGGGGGGGGGGCACCGGAGCAGCGGAGCGGGGATGCCCCATGCGAATCCCCGGGGCCCGATTTCCCCCTGGGTCCGCGGGAGCTTCCCGGTAACGGTGCCCGGTCCCCGGTAACGGTGCCCGGTCCCCGGCCCAGCCCCTCTCTCCCGCCCAGGTGCCGCCGCGATGCTGCTGCTCCGAGCCGTCGCCGGGCGCAGGTAGGAGCCGTCCCGTCGGGGCTCCCCGCGGACCCCGGTTCCCTCCCGAACCCGCCCGACCCCGGGGCCGGTCCCAGCTCCGCTCTCCGCTCCCCGCAGGCTCCCGCCGCTGCCGCTGCCCCGTCGGGGCTGCTCCCGGTTCCCCCCCGGCAAACCGGCCGCGGGGGGACACCGAGGGGCTGCCCCGGTGCTGGCGGCACTGCTGGGCCTCGGAGCCGTCTTGGCCTACGGAGAGCGGCGGCGGAGGGTGAGCGGAAAGGGGGGGGAGGGACCGGGACGGGGGGGTGACGAGCCCCGGGGTGGCGGAGGAGCGCCGGGACTGGGAGATCCCGGCACCGGAGCGGGGTGCTGAGGCCCGGGGGGTGAGCAGCTCCGGGATGCCCGGGTCCTCCAAGGGGGTGGGCACCGGGACAGCACATCCAGGGGTGTAGCACCGGGGGTTGGGCAGCACCGGGACAGCACATCCAGGGGTGTAGCACCGGGGAGGGGGCAGCACCGGGACAGCACATCCAGGGGTGTAGCACCGGGG
>JANVCC010000204.1:186802-201542 GCA_025345505.1 Todiramphus chloris collaris
CTTGAACTGGGGAGCCCAGCACTGGACACAACGCTCCAGCTGTGGTCTCCCCGGTGCAGAGCAGAGGGGCAGGAGAACCTCCCTGGCCCTGCTGCCCACACTCTGCTTTCTGCCCCCCCGGAGCCCCCTGGGCTTCCTGGCCACCAGGGCCCCTTGCTGTCCCGTGGAGAACTTCTTGTCCCCCGGGCCACCAAGGTCCCTCTCCATGGGGCTGCTTCCCAGTGGGCCGATCCCTCCCCTGTACTGGTGCGTGCTGGTGTTCCTCCCCGGTGCAGGACTCTACATTCCAAGCCCCGCTGTAAGGAAGAGGTGTTTCCAGCTCTGGCTGTGCAGTCCCTGCAGTCACCGAGCCGGGCTCGGTGCGGGTTTGCCCCCCACCAGTGATCAGGGCCGGGCCCAGCGCTGCTTCTCGGGGTGCGCTGGGGTTGAACCGCGCTGGGCTCTGCGTGGGGAGAGGGGCGGCAGCGTGGGGTGCTGGGCAGGGGCCGCCGTTTGCCGCCTGCAGACGCCTCGGTTTGCCTGCCTTCGCTCAGGGGAAGAGGGGATTAGAGCTGGGCCTGGCGTGGATTGAGCAGAAACTCAGCGATTACCTCACCCGGCCCCAGCGATGGAGGAGGAGGAGGAGGAGCTGGGGGTTGCTGGGCTGAATGGCTCAGCGGGGAGGAAGGTCAGGAGTTGAAGTTCGTTGGGAGGCAGAGAGGAGCTGAAGTTCGTTGGGCTCCGGCGCGGTGACAGAGCCAAGCAGGGCACCTTGCACAACTCCCCTGCCCCTGGAAATCGCGTTGCGTCCAACAAAGTTCATCCCCGGAGCTGTGGAGAGACCCCCGTGCCTGGGCAGAGCCCCTGGGTCCCTGGAGGGGCTGGCACCGGGCTGTGCCCGGGGCTGCTGGGGGTCCGGCTGCCGGGACGGCTCCGTGGCGGCTTCGCTCGGCTTTCCGCCGCTCGCTTTCCTGGCTGGGGGTCCCCGGTACCTGGGGAGCGGTGACTGCGCTGCCCGGCCAGGCCCAGCGGGTCAGGGCAGCCTAAGGGAGAGCAGCGCAGGGGCAGGGGCAGGAGCAGGGCCGCTGAGCTGCCGCGGCTGCGAGACAAGCGGAGGAACCAAGCAGCAGAGCTCTCGAAGCTCGTTTCTGTGGAACAGGTTTAACGAAACGAGCTCTGGAAACAGAAAAAGTTCACGTGCGTCGCGTCGCGAGGGAACCGAAAGCCCCGAAACACCTGGCGAACGCCAGATGCTTTGGGTTTTTTTCTCCTTTGAATTCTTCACAGAAAAACAAGTCAGTTTTGAAACCGCTCGGGTGGAGATGGAGCCGGAGCCGGTGCCACGGGGGGGTAGGAACGAGGTGGGGGCGGCCAGAGCCCTCCCCCCGCTGCGCCCCGTCCGTGGGGACGAGTCCAACCCCAGCCCCGGGCCTGGGGACCGCTCGGGTAGCGGCCTGGCCGCGGGGCAGGGAGGGCTGAGGGCCGGGGTCCATCCCAGCCGGGACGGCCCCGTGCCAGGGACCCCCCCCCAGGGCCAGGTCCCGTCCCCGCTGTGGGGTCCCCGCTGTGGGTCCCGCGGGGTCCTCGTTCCAATCCTCTCCCGGAGCCCTCGGAGCTCTGCCTTCGCGTGGCAGGGGCTGGTGGGTGCCGGGGGTTCCCAGGTCGTTGCCCCCCGGCTCTGCTCCCCAAACCTGCTCTGCTCTGGGAGGGTCTAACCTGCGCAGAGCGTTGAACGCACGGGCTCCTCGGGGCTGCAGGCAGACAGACAGACAGACTGAACCCTCTCTCGCCTGACGTTCAGGTTTCCATTCGGTCGGTGGGTTGGTTTTGGTTGGTTTTTGGGGGTTTTTTTAGAGCACACAAACCATGACCCAATATTTCCTGAGCTCTCGAGTCTGAGCGGTTATCAGCGCGGGGAAACGGCCGCGGGACCGTGAGGAGCAGGCGCTGGGCGCTCCCGGGGGTGGGCAGCTGCTGCAGCGCTCGCTGGCGGGCACCTTCCCAGGTCTCCCAGTGCCAGCCCCACTGCCGCACGTCAGGAATAGCACCAGCCCCATGTCGGGGGGGTGGGGTTTGGAGGGGGGGTCCCGGCCGAGGTCTGTGTGGCTCCAGAGAGCCCGACAGCGATGGCTTCCAGGGGGAGCACGCGGCAGAGCGAAGGTTCGTGCTGGCCTGACCCTGGGCACCGGGGGCAGCTCAGTTCTCCCTTGGTGCTTCCAGGCAGAGGGAGAGCAGGATCCCTCAGGACAAGCAGGAATCCCTTGGGATGAGCAAGGATCCCTTGGGAAGATCACGATCCCTTGGGAAGATGACGATCCCTTGGGATGATCAGGATCCCTTGGGGAGAGCAGGGACACCTCGGGATAACCAGGGATCCCTCGGGGAGAGCAGGATCCCTTGGGACAACCAGGGATCCCTCGGGGAGAGCAGGATCCCTCAGGGAGAGCAGGGATCCCTCGGGACGAGCAACATCCCTTGGGACCCAGAGGCTGGAGCGAGCTGGCAGAGGAGAGAGCACCTAGCAGGCCGCTGCGCCCCTGCCTTGATGCTCGAAGGCACCGAGGAGAAGTGAACTCCTTCGTGTTTCACTTGCATCCGAGCTGGGGGGGATTTGAACCTTCCTCCAGCCCCTGGAGACTGGCAGCGCCCGGGAGCAGGCTGGCAGTCGTGCAGCGAGGTTCTTCCGGTGCCGGTGTCTCCTGGCAGCTGTCGGTGAGCCCTGGTCTCACCGTCGGGGTTGAACCCACCACCAGGAGGGTCTGGGTTTGTGTGTGAAGCTGCCCTGGGAACGCTGCCTAAAAGAGTTCCCGGCGAGGCCGTGGGCTGGGGCCGCTGGACGCGGGTGCCGAGCACCGGGAAGGTGCCGAGTGCCTCTTGCCTGGGCCACCCTCCTGCTCCAGAGCTGCCTCTCCAGGTCTGGATGCGCCGGGGGAGTTCAAATCAAGACTCTTTGGCTCCGTCTCTGGAGCTGGGGACCGAGGCGTCAGCGTCCCCGTCCCTACTGGGAGCCCAGTTGGGCTGGTGCTGGGGACGAGGCCATTCTCCCTCCGCCCGTCCCGCCGGTCCCTCGGCTCCTGCGCCCGGTCGCTGAGCCCCGGGGCGACCGCCTGGCCCCGCAGCACCCCCAGCACCCCCCTCCCCTGTCCCCGACCCGTTCCCAGGCGGCTCGGTGCCGTCCGCCGGCCGCGGCCACGTGTCCCCCGTGCCGGGGAGCAGGTTCCCGCTCGCCGTGTGCCGCCTGACTGTAAAATGACGGTCGTTTTCCCTCGCTTCCAGGAATCTGCTCTTCCTGGAAGGTGAGTGGCTGCGTGCGCCCTGCCAGCGACGCAGCCGAGCACACGCAGCCTGGGCTCCAGCGCTGTTTCCAAGGAGTTGCCTCTGATAACACTCCAGGGTATCTCCAGCAAGGTAGAATAATGCGAGTTAAACGGGAGTGACGGGGAGGGCGGAGGGAGGAAGGATCCTGAAATAACTCGGGGCCGTCTCCGCTCGCTCTCCGCGCGTGAGGAGCAGGGGCTGCGCCCGGCCGGCTGCGCAGGGGGATCTACAGGGGGGCTGAAATCCCCAGGGAGGAGGGGGAAGGAAAGGCCTGACCCTCCCCCCGCCGCCACCCCCGAGTACGAGCGAGGTGGGCTCAGGAGGCCGCTCGGCGAGGCCCTTTGAGAGGGTCGCTCTCACCTCCCGAAGGTTTTTCAGGCTCGGGACATGCCCCCGTCCCGCAGAGCTGGCCCAGGGTGTAGCTCGGCTCCTTCCCTCCTCAGGGCTCCTTCCTCACCCTCCTCATTAACCTCTCCTGCCGTGGCTGGCGGCTCACGACGGGCTTCGCGTGACTCAACCCGCTCACCGGCCCCGCCGGAGCGTGGGGAGGGGGAAAAGCGTCCTCAAAGTCTCTGCCACTGACCCCGGGAGGAAAGCAACCCCCTTTCAAACGCTGCCGGGGGGCCGGGGCGGGCGAGGATGCTGCCGGGGGGGTCCCAGCTGGGGCTCGGCGGTTGAGAAGACGCCGTCTCGCCGAGGGCAGTCGCCTCGGACGGTTCCCGTGCCCGGCGAGGCCGATGAGCTCAGCGTCCCAGCGGTCGTCAGACAATGGGATGAACTGGGCACGGGGAGCACCGAGAGGAGAGTTTCTCCAGATGCAAAGTATTTAGAAATAACATTCCCAGCTGCGCTCGAGGCGCCCGCGGAGCTTCCGCGCTTTCTGCGGAGAAACTGGAGCGGCCCCGGCCGCTCGGCATCGCCGGGGTGGGCGGGCAGGGACCGGGGCTTTTCGGCGCGCTGCCGGCCGGCGGATCGCGCCGGAACAGAAACCTGCAAGCCCCTGAAGGGGAAAAAATGAGTCAGAGCGAACGCCTGGGCCTCGAGGTGAGCTGGCAGGCAGCAGCAGCGCCGGATTCACCTCGCCGGGGCCCGCGAGGGTCCGTCCAGGGTGGGCTCAGCTTCCCGCGGGCACGAGTGCCCTCTGGGGAATTGTCTCTCGAGCAGGGAGCAGCGAGGAGGGGACCCCGGGACCCGGCGTGGTTGGCCGACCCCTCTGCCCTTCTGCGAGCTCTCCGCGTGCCGGCGAGGGGACAAAACACCAGGGCTGCCGATGGCACCAGTTCCCAGGGGCTGGCAGCCTGGGGGACGGTGCCCTTGGGGTCTCCCACCCCCAGAAGGGTCCGTCAGCACCTCAAGGTGCTGGGGGAGGGCTTGGCGCGGTGGCGCCGGTGACCAGCCGCGTTTCAGGCCTTGCTCACGTGTGTTTCCCTCCCAAAGGCAGCGGGGATTCCTCTCTGGAGAAGGAGTTCAGCTCGGCCATCGTGGGACCCGTGGTGAGCACCCCTAACAGCCAGCACTCCTCCCCCAGCCGCTCGCTCAGCGGTGAGTACAACGGGCAAACACCGCGCCGAGGGCTCCGCTTCTGGCCCCAGACCTGCGCTCTGGGGCAGGACAGGAATTCTGACTTCCCACGGGGACAGATTTCCCTCCCAGTCCCACTCTTTGGCCCCTCACTCCCAGCAGGACACCGAGGGGCTGGAGCGTGGCCAGGGAAGGGCAGCGGAGCTGGGGAAGGGGCTGGAGAACAAGGGTGCTGAGGAGCAGCTGAGGGCCCTGGGCTGGTTCAGCCTGGAGGGAAGGAGGCTCAGGGGAGCCCTTCTGGCTCTGACAGCTCCTGGCAGGAGGGGGGTGAGATCTCTTGTCCCCAAGCCATGGGACAGGAGGAAATGGCCTCAAGTTGCCCCAGGGGAGGTTGAGGTTGGAGCTGAGGAACAATTTCTTCCCTGCAAGGCTGTGCCAGGCTGCCCAGGGCAGGGGGGGAGTCCCCGTGATCCCTGGAGGGGTTTCCCAGCCCCCTGTGGAGCTGTGGTGCTGAGGGACAGGGGTCAGCGGTGCTGAGGGACAGGGGTCAGCAGTGCCCTGGCAGTGCTGGGGCAACGCTTGGCCTCCTTTAAAAGTCTCCCAGCCAGAACCGTTCTGTGATTCCATTCTGTGATTCCTTGTTTTCCCACTGATAAAACCCGGCTCTGGTCTCTGGGTGCTGCTCCCAGGCACCAGCCAGGGCTCAGCCTGGAGTTTTCCAAGGCGGCTGTGGCAGCACCGAGGAGTTGGAGTCATTCCCTGTGGTCACGAATTCCACCTTGACTTTCCAGCAGCTGCATGTCCCCGAGCGTCCCTGGTCAAGCTCTGGAGGAGCTTGGGGATAGGCTCTTTCTGGCACCCGTGGGAATCGAGGTGCCAAATCCAGCCCCTCTCGTGTGGTATCAGTCTGTCCCTCGTGCTGACGTGCCGTCCGCTCACGGATTGATGAGGAACGGGATGTTTCCCTCGTGCCAAGGAGGAACGTGGCCCCAGATGAGCTCGGCACGGGCTCTGCTCGCCGAGATGCCGTTTCCATCGAGCTCCCTTGGGCTGCATGCGCTCCTGAGTCGTGTCAGTGCGTGAAGAAGAGCTGAGCCCAGAGAAGGTGGCTCCCGAGTCGTATCTGTGTGTGAAGAGATGCTGAGCCCAGAGAAGGTGGCACGTCCCGCTCAGAGTTGTGCTCTCGCTGCTGAGGAGCCCGCAGTCGGGCCGTTTCTCTCCGCCTGTCTCCACCGACAGCGACAAGAGCGGCACTGCTCCCCTCCTCCCTCACTCTGCTCACTGACCTTCTCCGAGGCAGAGGAACTCCCTGGTCATTTATCCACGGGGCTTCCAGCAGTTTGGTGCTGGGGACCCCTCTTTAGCCCCTGCTCATCTGGACCCCTCTTTAGCCCCTGCTCATCTGGACCCCTCTTTAGGCCCTGCTCGTCCCGAACCAGGAGGAAGTACCCCCCAAACACAGCATTTTCAGAAGCAGCGATGTCCTGAATCGGCTCCATTGCCTTTTTCCCCCATTTTTTCCTCGCTATTTGTTATATATTTGCCCTACAAAACCTCTCGAAGCTCTGCAAAGAAAGGGAACCTTGGCTCCGAGAGGCAGCGCGGCCTTTTCGCTTGATCAGAAGCAAAAGGAATCGAGCGCGTGGACTGCCTGGGAGGACAATAACGATCCCTTCCCCTTTAACAGCAGGACGCCGGTGATGGTATTGCCTCTGATCTGAGTTGACTTCACAGCTGGTTCACCCAGCGAGCGCCGTGCCCCAGAGGAGCAAGAATATTATATAACCTGCTCTGCCAGCAGACTTCGCTCCGGCGAGGCCGGACTCTGCGTTGGTTCTGAAAGGAGAATTACAGAACAATAGTTGGCCTCCCTTCCCCACCCAGGGAAAAGTAAAAGATAAGTCCCTGGGGGAATGGGAGAGAAGGAGAAAAAAAACAACAACAAAACAAAGCAAAAAAAAAACCCAACCCCAACAACCAACCCAAGGAGGAAAATCAAAGTGCAGCAAACGTCGACTCGCGCCGGCAGCTCCCGCCAGCCAGAGAGGAGCATTTCGCTCCGGTTTTGCACGCGGAGGTGGCTGCCTGCCCGCTCTCCTGCCCGCTCCCTGGGGAGCACCGGCCGGCACGGGAAGAAAGTGCCCAACACCCCCCTGAACGCCCCGGCCACGGCCTCCTCCCGGAGCCTCCTCCCAGGCTGCTGCCAGCGCTGGCTTTGGCCGGCGGCTCAGCGGCCACTCGGACAGCGGCTCCCGGTGCCAGGGCTGGGGGTGTCTGTGCAGTTCCCATCGCCCGGAACCTCACAGGGACCCGGGAAGGGAAGGAGGGGAGCCAGGGCCAGGATTCCTGCGCTCTTCACCCGGCAATAAACCTCGCTCAGTCGCGGGTGAATCGCTTCCATGCTGCTGCTCCTCGTTAATCCCCACTTAGCAAAGCCATACCTAGCTCTGTGGCAGAGCCAGAGCCCTCCTGCCTGCCCGGCGCCCAGCGGGAGCTTCTCCTCTCCGGTGTTCCCCGGTAAGCGCCCCGAACCTCCCTGCTCACCCGGGACAGTCCCTCCCGGCCGCAGCCGATGGGAGAGTTTGTCCAGGCCCACCCTCCGGGCTCTAAAGGTCAAATCCTCTGGCCGGTTCGGTACCCAGGATGTCACCAAGGTCCCCTCACCTCCCCAGGACGAGGGTTTGGACTCTCCCAAAGAGCCGAACGAGTCCCGGGGGTTCATGGGCCCCAGCGCTGGGAGCTGCTGGGACTGTGTGTGGCTGCTCGGCCATCGCCTGCCCTCCGGCACCGTCTCCTTTGTGTATATAAAGTTCAGCTCCTCCAGCCCCCGCAGTTCTCTTCAGGGACTGGGAAGAGCCTCCTGCTTTAAACGGAAGGAATAAGCAGCTGATGTTTCAGGGGACTCTGTAAATCTTTCGCTCAAGCCCCCGGCTGGGTGCGTGGCCGTGCGGGTGACCCGCGCTCAGCTTCCTCGCGTCCTCACCTTCCTCCGGCCTGCCAGCTACGGGAGCAGGCAGCGGCCGGGCTCAGCCAAGGAGCCTCCCCGGGGGATTCCCTCTGGCTCCCGGCTGCTGGCAGTGCCTCCGAGTGGGAGGAAACTTTCCAATTGGATCATTTAAAGCCTGGCTCTCCAAACAGGCGACTTCCCAGCGAGGCTGAGGGCATCCCGGCGGCGGATCTCCCTCGAGCAGAGGGTACAGCCGGCATCACGAGGTGGGGCGACCGCGCCGGTGCTCGGCCGGGTGGACGGGCTCACCGGGACAGGGTCCCCCGCCCCGTCCTCCCCTCTCCCGGTCCCCGCAGGGCCGCAGCTCGCTGGCAGCGGAGCGGTCGCCCGTCGTCTCGTCTCGGGGAGTGTTTGATTTGTGGCATTCCACAGATCATTAGAGCAGCCGGGAATGTAGGTCAGGGCTGGCGCATCCCCTCGCCAGCCTCCTCTCCCGGTGCCGCAGGAGGAAGGAAAGGTAGCGGCAGGGAGGGAAACCTGGGGGCTTTGCCGTGGCCGCGCTCCCCGACATCGCCCGGCCTCGGGGGCTGCCAGAGCCAGTTCCTTCACCTCCTGCCCTGTCTTTGCTCCTGCCGGGGCTCCTGGGAGTCACCAGCTCTCGGCTCCGGAACCTTCCCCTGGTCCCTGGCACCGCTCACATCCACACTGCTAATTCCACACAAGATCTGTCAGAGTTTGGGTCCCCTGCGTTCGTCCCCTCCCCACGTTCGCCGCGATTCCTGCGGCTCCTTGGCGGTGGAGGGAAGGGGAAGAGGCAGAGCTGCCCATGGGGAGCCCGGGCCGGGGCTCGACGTGCCTGGGTCAGCACGGGGGGTTCTCAGGCAGCACTGTCCTCAGTTCCCTCTTTCTGCCTTTAGAGAGCTGATGGAGCGCAGCAAAGATGAGACCTTGTGGTGAAGCAACAGCTTCTCCAGGGAGCCGAGAGTTCCCTGCTGGCCAAGGGGCTCGTGTCGGGCTCCTGGTGCCGGCAGATTTTCAGCCTGTGCCGATTCAGAGTCAAAACTCGTTGTCTTTCCTTCCTCTGCGGTATTTTAAAGGCACGAGGGGTTTGCCTTTTCCCCCTCTGCCTCTGAACCCGGGGAACTAAAGGTGGGATTTTTTCGGTCGTCCGGGATGCAGAGCCATCGCCTTCGGACCGTGCCACCCTCCTGAGGTCCGGGTCTGGGCTCTGCTCTGGAGCAGTCGACCAAATACGTTGGGCGTTTATTGCGAATAAACCGCGTAAGGCGTCACGGTGGCTCTGCCCGGCGCGAGTCCGGCCTCGGCCTGGCTCCCAGCTCCTGGAACTGCGGAGCTTTCTCTCTGAGCGCTGACCGCGTCTTGTCCCTTCTGTCCCCCTCCCCGCAGCAAACTCGATCAAGGTGGAGATGTACAGCGATGAGGAGGGCAGCCGGCTGCTGGCACAGGACGACCGTATGCTGGAGAAGGACGACAGCGTCATCGTGGAGGACTCGCTTTCGGAGCCCCTGGGCTACTGCGACGGGACGGGCCCCGAGCCGCACTCCCCTGGGGGCATTCGGTTGCCCAATGGCAAGCTGAAGTGTGACATCTGCGGCATGGTCTGCATCGGCCCCAACGTGCTCATGGTGCACAAGCGCAGCCACACTGGTGAGGAGCGGCCCCGAGGCCGCCGTTGGGCTCCAGGTCTCAGAAGCCGGGTGGCCAGCGGGTGCGGGCTGGGGGTGCAGGTGCCGTGGGAGGCAGGCGTTGGGTCTAAGGCCTTCAGCCTGGAAGATGCTGGTGAGGAAAGGTCCGGGACGGTGTGCGTGGCTGGGTGGTTGTTCCTCACCACTCCCCGAGCTCCAGCAGCGGGTCTGTCACTCCTTGGCCTGGGGTCACATCAGGAGCACTGCGTGTGGCGTTAGCCCAGGGCTTGCAGGCTGCTCAGCGCTGCTGAGGGTATGCTTTGACTGCAGGGGTCTGGTGAGGAGCGGCTGAGGGACCTGAGCCTGGAGAGAAGGAGGCTCAGGGGAGCCCTGGCTCTGACAGCTCCTGGCAGGAGGGGGGTGAGATCTCTTGTCCCCAAGCCATGGGATTGGAGGAAATGGCCTCAAGTTGCCCCAGGGGAGGTTGAGGTTGGAGCTGGGGAGCTGGGGAGCAATTTCTTCCCCTTGAGGGTTGTCCAGGGCTGTCCCAGGCTGCCCAGGGCAGGGGGGGAGTCCCTGTGACCCCTGGAGGGGTTTCCCAGCCCCCCGTGGACCTGTGCTGCTGAGGGACAGGGGTCAGTGGTGCTGAGGGACAGGGGCCAGTGGTGCCCTGGCAGCACTGGCGCAACGCTTGGACTCCGTGAGCTCCGAGGTCTCTCCCGACCCAATTGGTTCTGTGAGTGCATCTGGTCCCCGGAGCTGTTGGCTCAAGAGCTGCCCCTTGGCACCTTTGGGAAATGCTTTTAATCGGGAGCTTTTCTCTGCTTTTGCAGGTGAAAGGCCCTTCCACTGCAACCAGTGCGGAGCCTCCTTCACCCAGAAGGGGAACCTCCTGCGTCACATCAAGCTGCACTCCGGCGAGAAGCCCTTCAAATGTCCCTTCTGCAACTACGCCTGTCGCCGGCGGGACGCGCTGACCGGCCACCTCCGCACGCACTCCGGTGGGTCCCTCCGGCCGCCCGCGGCACCGAGGGGGAGGTGGCGGCTGGGAGTGAGCGCGTGGGGGTGGCACAGAACCCGGGGTTTGAACCCGGCCTCCAGTTCTCCACTGGCAGCAGCCACGCTCGCTCCCGGCTCCCTGCGGTCCCGTCCCGGCGCAGAGCCTGTGCCGGGGTCCGGTGAGCGGCCTGGAGGCTCCGCTGACCGCAGAGGAGCCCGTGGGGCTTTGTGCCGCCGTGTTCAGTTGTTCCCAGGGGTTGTTTTTTATCTCTCTCTTATACAGATAAATGTTTAATAGATTTTATTGAGTTAAGACAGGTCCCACCCTTGGGTGTGGAAACCAGTGGAAACCAGCGCCGAGGGGCGGGGGGAGGTTTGTTTGCGCGGTGTTTTCACATTGTCCCTTTTCAAAGATGACATTTGAGATGTGGGTTTTTTCACCCGCCCGTTCCGTGATGCAACAGCCAGTGGGGGCCACGGGCGGGAGCCACGCTTCCCTGCCAGCCTCCCCGCTCCGCGCTGCTTCTCCCTCGGTCCGGTACCGTCGCGGTCCCGTGGTGCTGCCGATGCTTCCCGAGTGCTCAAATGGCTCCGGGCGCCTGCGGCTCTCGCCTTGCGAGTGCTGCCTGGAAGTGAGTGGCGGCTGCTCCCTTGAAGGAGAAACCTGTCCCCTGAAGAGCCTCTTCTCATCACAGCCTTGCCTGGGAGCCCCGAAACCCATTCCCCCCTCGCAGCCTGGCCCCAGAGCCTCCCTTCTCTCGGTGTTTCTGCCCGTCTCGGTCGCAGGGCACAGTGCTCTGGGTTGAATCTCCCCTCTCGCTGCCAACAAATCTTTGCCGTTTCTCCTGGGAGTTCATCTCCCTCCTGTGCACCCACCTGAGGCTTTCTGGGTGATGCTGGAGGGGAACCCGTGAGCTTTGACACCTCCCCCCGACCCGGAGCGAGGGGCTGAGCCTGGAACGGGGCTGCCGCTTCTCGCCCGGCGTCTCCGCGGGAGAAGGCTGGAGGCGTTGCGGCAGCTTCCCGGCCATTCTGTTTGCTCTCCGGGCTGCCCGGGGCCAGAGCTGCTTCTCAGTGGGCACCGGTCTCAGCCTCTTGCCTGGTCCTGCAGCCTGGCCAGAGCACGGTGGGTTTGATCCCGAGGTGATGGGGAAGGAGCCGGTTTCACCCCGGGAGAGGGGGTGACGTTGGCAGCCTCGAGCTCGGCCGGTTTATGGAGAGAAGTGCTCAAGAAATCCTTTCCCCACATTCTTCCCTTATCTTTAATGGGGGGGGGGGGGGGTAAAAAAGCCATAAGGCCACAGCTGAGGGCAAAAACCTTCGTGTCGTTGACTCCAGAGAGCAAAGAGCGGCCGCTTCTCCTCCCGCCCCGCTCGGAGGGTGAGGAAGGCTGGCGGGTGAGGAAGGAAGGCCGGGCGATGGCGATGCCGGGCCAAGTGCCGCGGCGGCTGCTTGGACCAGCTGAGCTGTGGCCGTGCGTCCCCGGGGCCGTTGACCATCCCTGCGAGTCCCTTGAGTCCGGAGCCATCGGCATCACCCGTCTGCCTCCCCTTCGGCTGCCGGCGGCTCTCCCGAGCAGTGCCCTGTCGTGGGCAGCACCGCGTCGGCTCGGCCCCTGCCCGGGGATGCTCGGCACGTGGGTTTTTGGCAGGGGTGGGCACTCTGGAGCTGGATTTCGGGCAAAACCAGTATTCCTTCTGGGGTGTCTGGAGCAGAGTCCCCTTAGGATGGTCTTCCCGTTGCCTCTGTGTTGGGGGGCGGGGGTTTTGGGGTGTTTGGGAGCCCCGGAACTGCCCAGAGCTGGGGGTGCAGAATCGCTCCCGGAGCCCTTGGTCGTGTCGCACGTGGGTCGAGATCCACCGCGTGCCGCTCCCCTCCGCCGGCGGGTCCTTGGCGGAGCTGTGCCAACACCTCCCCGCCACCACCTCGGGTCCTTCGGTCGGGAGAGGCGGGAATGGGACATATCAAACAGAAATTAGCCTTCGTGGGAGCTAATTACTGAGAGAAGAACCTGCTTTGAATGTGGATTTCACAGGCGCGCGTCTGGCGGCCGGGCTGCCCGGGTGGAAGGCGGCGGGGCTCGGCTTTCCCTCCCGCTGCCTTAACGAGAGGCCCGTGCGTTTCAAGCCGGCCCCACGAGGGACGCGGAGCTTTCATCTCGGCAGATGCGCCGTCCAAAAAAAAGTGAGGTATTAAAATCGAGATCAAACGAGCTGCCTCGCTCTGAAATAGATCAGAGGCTGTAGCCCCCACCCGGGACTGCCCGGCCGAGCTGCCAGCCCCCCGAGACCCTCCCCCCCAGCCCCCCGAGCGCAGCCCTTGCCACTTGCAGCCTGGTAGAGAAAGGAACCTGGCGGTTGTGTTTGGCAGGAGGTGGTTGTTTGTTTGGCTCGGGCAGAAGAAACTTCTGGTGGGGCCTGAGGGTGAGGGGAGCGTTGGCCATGGGTGCGTTCTGGGGGGAACGTGGGTTTGTCGCATCGGGGATCTCGCCGGTGCTCATAGAGGAGGGAGAGCCTGGGGCCAGACTCTGCTCAGTGGTGCCCAGCGCCAGGACCAGGGGCACCGGGCACCAACTGGGACCCAGGAGGAGAAAGTTTTTTGGTGTGAGGGTGGCAGAGCCTGGCCCGGGCTGCCCAGAGAGGCTGTGGAGTCTCCTTGTCTGGAGAGATTCCCAGCCCGGCTGGACCCTGCGCTGCTGGGCCCCTGCTCTGGGTGCCCCTGCTGGGGCAGGGGGTGGCACCAGGTGACCCCCAGAAATACCGTCAGGGTGTCCATGTGGAGCTGCCCAGCTTGGCAAGCCGACCCCAGAGCCAGCACGGGTGTCGGGAGCTTTGCGAAGCCCAGAGAGACGCGGGGGGTTGGGGTTGGTTTTATTTTGGGGGAACAAACCCGGGCCGTGCAAGGAGCTCTTGCCTCGCAGGGCTGTGCGGGGCTGGAGGCCGAGGGGCCGGTGCGGAGCGCGGAGCAGAGGCTGTCGCGCCCCAGTCGCTGCCTTGGAGCAGCGGGGTCCCGGCGCTCGCTCTTCTCTGGGTGCTCTGGAGGCCGGGGGCATCCGCGGGGAGCAGGGCCAACCCCTCCGCAGCCGCTGCGCCAAGGGCGGGGAGCGGAGAATGGCTCCCGTCAGCGGCTTCTCCACGTGGATTTCCAACCCGGAGCCTTGGTGCTGAAATCCACGGAGGGTCCCGGACTCCCGGCTCTGCCTGGGGCTTGGCTGGGCAGGGGGTCGGGTGTGTGGACAAGGCCAGTCCCCCCGCTTGGCTGGTGCCCCTGCTTGGCTGGTCCCCCAGCTTGGCCAGTCTCCCCATTTAACCAGTGCCCCCGCTTGGCTGGTGTTTGGGCAGGATCCGGTAGCAGCCACTACAGGAGGTGCCGTCCCCCCGTCCCGGCCACGGTGCAAAACACGTCACCTGAGTCCTGGTATCGGAACTGGGGCCAGGGTGGGGGGGAAATGTGAATTCACCTACAGCCCGAAAATGATGTGGGTTTGTTGTTTTTTTTGCTGGGTTTTTATAAAACAGCAGTTAAAGGTTAAACCACAACCTGCAAAAAACCCCAGAACAGTCCCGTAAACCTGACAGGAACAGAAAGAGCCAGGGCCGGGCGGGTCCCGAGCAGGCAGCTCCTCGCTGAGCCTCGCGCCGGGGCCGGATGGGCGAGCGTGATGCCAGTGGCTACTGGGGGGCTGATGTCTTGGGCACCGCATCCCAGCTGGAGCCCAGCAAAACTGGCTCCCAGCAAAGCTGGCTGATCTGGGAGCATTAAATCGTGCTACTCACCCCAGGCTCCCTGCCCCGTGTCAAGAAGAGGGTGGGCAGCAGGTCCAGGGAGGTTCTCCTGCCCCCCTGCCCTGCCCCTCTGAGGCCACATCTGGACTCCTGGGGCCAGTGCTGGGCTCCCCAGGTCCAGAGAGCCCAGGAGCTCCTGGGGAGAGTCCAGTGGAGGCTGGGAAGCTGCTGGGGACCTGGAGCATCTCTGTGCCCGGGACAGGCTGAGGGACCTGGGGCTGTGCAGCTGGAGAAGAGCAGCCGGAGAGGGGAGCTGAGCGATGCTAAAGGGCCCCGGGGGGGAGAGCCTGGGGCCAGACTCTGCTCAGTGGTGCCCAGCGCCAGGACCAGGGGCACCGGGCACCAAGTGGGACCCAGGAGGAGAAAGTTCTTTGGTGTGAGGGTGGCAGAGCCTGGCCCGGGCTGCCCAGAGAGGCTGTGGAGTCTCCTTGTCTGGAGAGATTCCCAGCCTGGCTGGACCCTGCTCTGGGTGCCCCTGCTCTGGGTGCCCCTGCTGGGGCAGGGGCTTGGACTCGGTCATCTCCTCATATTGAGCTGGAACTTCC
>JANVCC010000204.1:215088-227504 GCA_025345505.1 Todiramphus chloris collaris
CCCCCCCCCCCCCCCCAGCTCGCCAGGCCCCCTCCCCGGTGCCCCCCCGGTGCCCCCCCGGTGCTATTCCTGGCGGCGGGGGCCGGGGGCCGCGGTGGCACGCGGCAGATAGCGGGCGACGTTCCGGAGCTGCCAGCGGGGCCCCTGCGCTGATAACGCCCGGGCGCGACACCGCGACGGCGCCCGGGGGGGGGGGGGGAGCCCCCGGCCCTCACCCCCCGCGCACTACGGGCAGGTGCACCCAAGGGCCGGGCACCCGCAGCCCCCCGCCTTCCCCCGTGCCCAGCGCGGGTCCCGAGCTCCGGCGGGACCCTTGGACGGGTCCTTACCGAGCCACCAGCGCCGCTCAGAGCGCTGCTCGTTCCCCATCCCGGGGGTCCCGCGGGGAGGGGGGGGCGAGGGGAGCGCACCCTGCCCCCCATCAGCCCGGGACCGCCCCAAGCTGCCCCCAGCGCCCCCTGGTTGTTTGTGGGGGGGGTCTCGGGTCCCCCCTCTCTGGGCCCCGCTGTGCCCATCCCCGGGGCGTTGGGGCGGGGGCCTCAGCCCAACGCAGCTGGGACCTTTTTATAGCCCCTTCCCTGTTAAAATAGCTCCGGGACGGGGGGGCGCTGGCCCCGCGCCCCTTCCTGTGCCTGCACCGGGCTGCCCGTTCCCTGCGGCCCCCCCGGGGGGGCTCGGGGCTTTCGCTGCCCCCGCGCCCGGGACAGACAAAGGTGCCATTGACCCCCCCCCCCCCCCGGGCCGGGGCCTGAGTCTGAGTCACGTCTGCGCTCGGCCGGGGCCGGGGCCGCTCCCCGCTCTGCCCCGGGGGTCCCGCTGCTGCCGCCACCGCTTTCGGGGGGCTCGGCCCCCCCAGCCCCGCTCGCCACAATCGCCCCTTTGTGCGACTGCGGGGAGGGGGCCGCATCCTGCCCCGCGCACAAAGGGGCCCTGTCCGCCCCGGCGCGGGGGGAGGCCCGGGCAGGGCTCGGCCCCGGGGTCCCCTGGGCACCCGCCCCCACCCCCGGTCCCAGCGGACCCCAGCCCCGGGCCGGGGGTGCCGAGGCCGGAGGGGCCGCGCTGGAGGCCGGGTCCGAAGTCCGGGCGTCGCGGGCGTGCCGTGCGGGGCCGTGCGGGGCCGTGCCCGCGGCACCCGCCTTGCGCAACCCTCGCCCGGCCGGTTTGGGTGGCGGGAGGGGGGGGGAGGGGAGGGGAGGGGAGGGGAGGGGAGCAGCCGTCACCCCCACACCCCCCCGGGCACCGTCGGCTGGGACATCGTGGGGCAGTGGAAGGGGCACGCTGGGGGGACAGGGATGCTCTGGGGGGGATAGGGACACTATGGGGGCGTCAGGGACGCTCGGGGGGCGTCAGGGATGCTCGGGGGGGACAGGGATGCTCTGGGGGGGTCAGGGACACTATGGGGGGGTCAGGGATGCTCTGGGGGGGATAGGGACACTCTGGGGGGGGTCAGGGACACTCTGGGGGGGGTCAGGGATGCTCTGGGGGGGTCACAGGGTCACCACCATGGCCTCTCAGAAGAGCATGGGGGGGACGAGCTCACCATGGAGGGGTAAGGGACACTGGGGGGGGGACAGGGACACTATGGGGGGGGGGGGGGGGGGCCACCACCCGGGGGCCAGCACAGAAGGGACAGAGACAAGACAGGCCAGGGGGGGACATGGGCACCATGGGGGGAGGAAAGGGCCCCCACGGGGGACACTGCTGTGGCCACTAACGGGGGGACGTGGCCACTGTGGAGGGACACGGAGACCATGGGAGAGGTGACGGGGGCACCATGGGGGGTGACAGGAGCACCGTGGGGGGTCATGGGGCCACCATGGGGGGTCACGGACCCCTCCCAGGCAGTGGTGGCTGCAGTGGGGGACAGGGTGCTGTGCCCACAGTGTGCGCGGGGACGCTGAACGGGCTGAGCGTGACGGGGGATGCCCAGCACCAGTACCAGACGCTGCACAAGATGTACAACAACTGCGAGATCGTGATGGGCAACCTGGAGATCGTCCTCATCGACCACACGCAGGACCTCTCCTTCCTGCAGGTGGGGGGACGCGGGGCCGGGGGGGGACACCGGGGCTGGGGAGGGGTCCGTGCCCCCTGGGCTGACCCCCTCCCCTGCCCTCTGCCGCCCCACAGACCATCCGGGAGGTGACGGGCTACATCCTGATCGCCATGAACGTCTTCTCGTCGCTGCCGCTGCAGAACCTGCGCGTGATCCGCGGCACCCAGTTCTACGAGGAGAAGTTCGCGCTCTTCGTCCTGCTCAACTACAACCCCAACACCACCCACGCCCTGCGCCACCTCGGCCTCAACCAGCTCACAGGTCGGACCCCCACCCCACCCCCACTCCTGGGGGCTGGGACCCTGCCCCAAGAGGTGCCACCCCTCGCCCTGTCCTGTTGTCCCCATCCCAGGGTGGTGCCCCCCCTGGGGCTGCGCTGACCCCTCTGCTGTCGCCATGCCAAGGTGATGGTGCCCCCATCCCAGAGCGGTGCCACCCCGGGGCTGTTCTGTCCCCTCTGTGGTCCCCTTCCAAAGCAGTGGTGTCCCCATGGGGGGTGTCCCTCGAGCCGATCTGAACCCCATGGTCCCCACACCAGAGCTGTCCCCTCCCCTCGGTCGTGGGTCTGGGGTGGGGTGGGGGTGTCCCAGCCCCTGTGTCCCCCCTGGTCCTTCCCCACAGAGATCCTGGCCGGCGGGGTCTACATCGAGAAGAACGCGCAGCTCTGCCACGTGGAGACGGTGGAGTGGAGGGACATCATGCGGGACCCCCGCCTGGAGCCTGTTGTGGGGGACAACGGCAAGGCCTGTGCGTGGGGAGGGGACGCACACGGTGGGGGGGGGTGGGGGGGTGGTGGTGACACCCCCTTGGCTCCGGGGGTGACCCCGCAGCGCTTGCCCGCAGGTGCCCCGTGCCACGAGAGCTGTGACGGCCACTGCTGGGGACCCGGCCCCAAGGACTGCCAGAAACGTGGGTACCGGGGGGATCGGGGAGGGGTCCCGGGGGGTCCAGGGGGTGTCCTCCCCCCCAGCTCAGTCCCGTGTCCCCGCAGTGACGAAGACGATCTGCGCCCCACAGTGCAACGGGCGCTGCTTCGGGCGGGAGCCCAACGAGTGCTGCCATGAGGAGTGCGCCGGGGGCTGCACGGGCCCCCACCAGACGCACTGCTTTGTACGTCACCCCCCGCCACCTGCGTGTCTGTCCGTGCGTCCCTCTGTCACCCACCATCACTGTGTCCGTCCATCCCTCCCTCCCTCCCTCCAGCCAGCCCTGTGTCCATCTGTCTGCCCCCACCATGGGGAGGGAGCTCGTCCATGTCCCTGCAGGGCGGGCACTGGGGGCAATGCTGGTCCCATGGGGCAGGGGGAAGGTGTCTCTGTGTCCGTCCATCCGTCCACCAACCCTCCATCCACTCACCCATCCACCCAATCGTCCGTCCATCCATCCATCCGTCCATCCATCCATCCATCCATCCTCCCATCCATCCTCCCATCCATCCTCCCATCCATCCTCCCATCCATCCTCCCATCCATCCTCCCATCCATCCATCCATCCTCCCATCCATCCATCCATCCTCCCATCCATCCATCCATCCATCCATCCATCCATCCATCCATCCATCCTCCCATCCATCCTCCCATCCATCCATCCTCCCATCCATCCATCCATCCATCCATCCGTCCATCCATCCATCCATCCCTCCACCCTCCCGTCCGAGTGTCCATCTGTCTGCGCCATGGGAAGATTCTCCTCCCTGGGCTGGGCTCAGGGTGACGCGAGAGGCCCCCCTGCATCCCCGTGTCCGTGGGTCCCTGTGTCTGTCCGTCCACATCACCGTGCCCTCTGACCCGTCCGCCCATCTGTCCGCCCCGCAGGCGTGCCGGCACTTCAACGACAGCGGGGCCTGCGTCCCGCTCTGCCCCCAGCCCCTCATCTACAACAAGCTGACCTTCCAGCTGGAGCCCAACCCCGACACCAAGTACCAGTACGGGGGCATCTGCGTCCGGAGCTGCCCTCGTGAGCTGGGGCACGGCCGGGGGGGGGGGCGGGGAGAGGGGCCTGGGGGGTCCCAGGTGGTCCGGGCTCTGACCGCGGGGGTCTCCCCGCAGACAACTTCGTGGTGGACCAAAGCTCCTGTGTCCGCGCCTGTCCCAATGACAAGATGGAGGTGGAGAAGAACGGGCTGAAGATGTGCGAGCCCTGCGTGGGGCTGTGTCCCAAGGGTACGGGGGGGTGGGAGGGGTCCGGGGGGGCGCTGGGGACGTGGGACGAGCCCTCACTGTCCCCGTGCCCGTCCCGCAGCCTGCGAGGGCACTGGCGCCGGCAGCAAGTACCAGACCGTGGACTCCAGCAACATCGACACCTTCGTGAACTGCACCAAGATCTTGGGCAACCTGGATTTCCTCATCACCGGCCTGGAGGGGTGAGAGCTGGGGGCCTGGGGGGGCTGGGGGGGCTGGGGGGTGCGGCCCCCTCCTCGGCTGACAGCTCTGGCTCCCCAGGGATCCCTGGCGCAACATCTCTGCGCTGGACCCCGAGAAGCTGAACGTCTTCCGGACAGTGCGGGAGATCACGGGTGAGTGGCCGGGCTGGCGGTGCCAGGACCCTCTGCGGTCCCCTGGGGACAGACACCCTGACCGCCCCTGGGGTCACCCCCTGGGGACACCCTGACCGCCCCTGGGGACACCCCCTGGGGCCACCCTGACCACCCGTGGGGACACCCCCCGGGGACACATTTACTGCCCCTACGGACACCCCCTGGGGCCACCCTGGCCCCCCTCCCTCCTCTCCCCCCAGGGTACCTGAACATCCAGTCCTGGCCCAAGCACATGCACAACTTCAGCGTCTTCTCCAACCTCGTCACCATCGGGGGACGGAGCCTCTACAAGTGAGTCCCTGTCCCCACAGCCCCCGCCCCAGCAGCTCCCAACCCCCTTCTGCGTGTCCCGTGTGTCCCCCACCGTGTCTTCCCCGTCCCTGTCTCGCAATACATTGTCCCCTGTCCCTCTCTCCTCACACCGCTCTCTGTCCCTGCATCTCCCGTCCCTGTGTCCCTCGTTGTCCCCATCCCTGTGTCCCCCCCATGTTGTCCTCTTTCCTTCCATCCTCCCATCATTTCCTGCCCCTGAGTCACCTCGTTGTCCCCTGTCCTGTTGTCCCACATCCCTGCCTCACCCTGTTGTGCCCATCCCGTATCCCCTCATGTCTGCCTGTCCCCATCCCCCCCGTCCTCATCCTCCCATTGTCATCCCCCTGTCCCTATTCCCACGTCCCCGTCCCCATGTCCCTGTCCCTATGTCCACATCCCCGTCCCCACGTCCCCATCCTCACGTCCCCATTCCCATGTCCCTGTCCCCACGTCCACATCCCTGTCCCCATCCCCACATCCCCATCCCCACATCCCCATCCCCATATCCCCATGCCCACGTCCCCATCCCCACCCCTGTCACCCTGTCCCCGTGCCCACGTCCCCGTCCCTGCGACCCCGTCCCCGCATCCCCCCGGGGTTGGCCGTTGCCCTCCACCCCACGGCGCGTGCCCCTCGTCCCGCAGCCGGGGCTTCTCGCTGCTGATCATGAAGAACGAGAACGTGACATCGCTGGGGCTGCGCTCGCTGCGGGAGGTGAGCGCGGGCAGGGTCTACATCACCGAGAACCGCCGGCTCTGCTACCTGCACACTGTCCAGTGGGCTGCCCTCAGCCGCCGCCGCGCCGACCTCGACATCCGCAACAACAAACCCCGCAGCAAGTGCCGTGAGTGCGGCCGCGGGGCTGGGCTGGGCTGGGGGGGTCTCCGGTGCCCCCGTGCTGAGCCCCGTCCCGCCCCGCAGAGCAAGAAGGGAAGGTGTGCGACCCGCTGTGCTCGGCCGAGGGCTGCTGGGGCCCCGGCCCCGCGCAGTGCCTGTCCTGCCGCCACTACAGCCGGAGGGGTGTCTGTGTGCCCGCCTGTCACTTCACTCAGGGGTGAGGGCACCGGCGGGCATCGGGCTGGCGTTGGCTTCGTGGAGAGCATCTGAGCGGGGTCGGCACTGGGGAGAACGTTGGGGTGGGGTTGGCATCGTGGTGGGTGTTGGGATGGGGTCGGCTCCATGGAGGGCACAGGGGTGGGGTCGGCTCCATGGAGGGCACCGGGCTGGCATCATGGGGTGCGCACCAGAAGATCAGCTCCAGGCTGGGCGTGGGGAGCTCTTCTCAGTGACATCCAGGGACAGGAGAAACCTTTTCCCGGTGAGGGTGCCAGAGCTAGGCCAGGCTGCCCAGGGAGGCTGTGGGGTGGCATCCCAACCCCCCTGGAGCTGCTGCTGTGGGGCCTCCTCTGGGTGACCCTGCTGGGGCAGGGGGTTGGGCGAGATGGTCTCCAGGGGTCCCTTCCAGCCCCCACCCCTCTGCGATTGACCCCGGGGCAGGCAGCAATCCCACCAGGGTGGGATGGACCCTGGCATGGCACTGACCCTGGGGTGGGATGGATGCTGTGGTGGGAGCTGGGGGGGGCACTGGGGTGGGGTGGGACCCCAAGGCAGGCACTGGTGTGAACTGGGCCACCGGGGTGTGCTGGTGACCCTCCCTTGTCCCCACAGGGAGACGCGGGAGTTCGCCCAGGGGGGCGAGTGCTTCGAGTGCCACCCCGAGTGCGAGCGCATCGAGGGCGACGTCACCTGCAACGGCTCGGTACGGCCCGGCCGGGGACCCGCGGCCATGGTGCCGGTGCCATCCCCGCGGGTCCTCACGCTCCCTCCCGCTCCGCAGGGCGCTGACACCTGCACCCGCTGCGCCCACTATCGCGACGGACCCCACTGCGTGGAGAGCTGCCCCGAGGGCATCCTGGGCGAGCGCGGCCCCATCTACAAGTACCCCGACGCCAGCCGCGAGTGCCGGCCCTGCCACGAGAACTGCACCCGCGGGTGCG
This sequence comes from Todiramphus chloris collaris, assembly GCA_025345505.1. Classification (NCBI taxonomy): domain Eukaryota; kingdom Metazoa; phylum Chordata; class Aves; order Coraciiformes; family Alcedinidae; genus Todiramphus; species Todiramphus chloris. The sequence goes on from JANVCC010000204.1 coordinate 221,990, forward strand.
CCGGGGAAGGGGGCTCCGGGACCCCACCGCAGCCGGATGAGGGTCTGTCCCCCCCAGCCCCGTGCCCGGCTCACCCCTCACCCCCCACCCTGTCTCCGTCTCTCTGCAGGTGCCTGGGGCCGCTGCTGCGGGACTGCCTGGGGGAGGCTCTGCCCGTCTCCAGGTACCGTGGGGAGGGGATCTGGGGGTCCTGGGGCTGTGTCAGGCTGGGCCGTTCCCCTCCGGGGCCGTTCCCAGCCCACCCGGGCGCTGGGGGTTTGCCTACCCCCCCTGCTCTGGTGCCACCCCATTGCTGCGTGTGGCCTGGGGGGCTGAGCCCTGCCCGGTTGGTGCCACCAGCCCCGGGGGATGCAGCACATCCCCTGTCCCCCCACCCGGCACCGCCAGCTCAGCCCTGGCCCCGTCCCGCTTCACCCAGGAAGACACCGACGGTGATCGCGGTGATGGTGGTCGGGGGCATCCTCCTCTCCTGCTCCTGCGTCCTCCTCGCCCTCCTCTACTGGCGGGGCAAGAAGATCCAGAAGAAGCGGGCAATGCGGCGCTACCTGGAGAGGGGGGAGGTGAGCGGGGGGGTCACAGTCCTGGGGGGATCTCTGGGACCACGGGGAAGGGATTCGAGAGGCGGGAGGGATGTGGGACCCGTCCCCACGCCCGCCTCCTGCCCGGCAGAGCCTGGAGCCGCTGGACCCCAGTGAAAAAGCCAACAAGGTGCTCGCCCGCATCTTCAAGGAGACGGAGCTGAAGCGGCTGAAGGTGCTGGGCTCTGGTGTCTTTGGGACCGTGCACAAGGTGAGCAGGGTGGGGGCTCGGCCAGGGGGCTGGGGGCTCAGCTGGGGCCAGGGGGCGCTCACTGGGTCATCCCCCCACCCCCCCAGGGCATCTGGATCCCCGACGGGGACTCCATCAAGATCCCGGTGAGCATCAAGGTGATCCAGGACTGGAGCGGGCAGCAGTCCTTCCACGCCGTCACCGACGTAAGCCCGGTTTGGGGGGGACACGGGGGACTGCTCCTGCTCCCCGGGGGTGGCTGGGCGGGCGGGGGGCTGTTTGGCCGCGGCTGACGCTGTCCCCCCAGCACATGCTGGCCATCGGCAGCCTGGACCACGCGTACATCGTGCGGCTGCTGGGCATCTGCCCTGGCCCCCAGCTCCAGCTGGTGACGCAGCTCCTGCCCCTGGGCTCCCTCCTCGACTACGTCCGCAAGAACCGCGACACCATCAGCCCCCAGCTCCTGCTCAACTGGTGCGTCCAGGTGGCCAAGGTGAGTCCCCAGGGTGGGGAAAAGAGAGCATGTGTGTGTGTGTGTGTTTGGGGGAGGGTCCCCACGGCTCTCCCGGCCCCGCTGACCCCCCGATCTGACCCCCAGGGTATGTACTACCTGGAGGAGCACCGCATGGTTCACCGCAACCTGGCCGCCCGCAACGTGCTGCTCAAGTCGCCCAGCCAGGCGCAGGTGGCCGATTTCGGCATCGCCGACCTGCTCTACCCCGACGACAAGAAGTATTTCTACAACGAGGTCAAGGTGGGCGCCCGTTGCCACCCCCACCCGTGACGTGGGGCACCCCTTCCCTGCACCATGCCCCTGGTACCCGCTGCTTCCCGCCCTCCCCACCTCCCCATTCCACCACCCAGGCTCGTCCCAGCCCCTCCGTGCCCCCTGCCCCACAGGGTGTGCCCCCCCGCCATGGGTCCCCGTGGCCCCCACCTATGCACACCCCCCCACCCCCCCACTTCTCCCCACAGACGCCCATCAAGTGGATGGCGCTGGAGAGCATCCACTTTGGGAAGTACACGCACCAGAGCGACGTCTGGAGCTACGGTGGGTCCCAGCTCCCCCAGCACCTCCCAGTGCCCCCCTCCCAGCGCCACGGGGCTCACGGGGGACTGTCCCCACAGGTGTCACCCTCTGGGAGATGATGACCTTTGGGGCTGAGCCCTACGCCGGGATCCGCCTGGCCGAGGTGCCCGACCTGCTGGAGAAGGGCGAGCGGCTCTCGCAGCCCCAGATCTGCACCATCGACGTCTACATGGTGATGGTGAAGTGTGAGTCTGGGGCACTGCCCGGGGAGGGGCCTGGTCCTGTGCCCAGCTCTGTCCCCGGCCCTGGGGCAGGGTCCTGATCCCTTCCCCATCCCTCTTCTCATACTTGGGGAGAGGTCCTGGTGCTGTCCCCAGCCTCAGAGCCAGGTCCTGATCCTGTCCCCAGCCCTGTTCTTATCCCTGGGGCGGGGTCCTGGTCCCAACCCCATCCCCAAAGCAGGGTCCTGGTCCTGACCCCACCCCTGCCCCACCCTGGGGTCCACGTCCCGGCCCTCAGCGCCCGCTCCCCCCAGGCTGGATGATCGATGAGAACATCCGTCCCACCTTCAAGGAGCTGGCGAATGAGTTCACCCGCATGGCCCGGGACCCCCCGCGCTACTTGGTGATCAAGGTGAGCGGGACCCCCGCCCCCCCAGCCCCGGCCCCCCCTCTCTGGCCCCCCGGGCCCTGACCCGACCCCTGCCCACCGCAGGAGAGCGGGGCCGCGCCGCCCGCCGAGCCCCCCACCCTCAGCGACAAGGAGCTGGACGAGATGGAGACGCTGGAGCTGGAGGAGGAGGAGGAGCTGGACGCCTCCTTTGGCCTCACCCCCGGGCTCTACCCGCAGAGACCGCGGGGCAGCTGCGCCCGGGTGAGACCCCGAACCCCCCCCGGGACTGGGGGCTCTGGGGCTGGGTCCTGGGCATCGCCCCGGGCTGGGTGGGGGTCCAGGGATGTGGCACAAGATCTTCCAGCGACCCCCCCCCCCCCCATCACCGCCCCCTCTGAGCCCCTGGGCAGCCCCTGGGTGACCCCGCTGGGTCTCAACCCCCCCGTGTCCCCCTCCCGCAGAGCCCCAGCCTGCTCAGCCCCCCGGCCGGGTACATCCCCATGAACCAGCCCGGCCTCGGCAGCGGCCGCCAGGTACCCGCGGGGCTGGGGGAACGGGGGGCTGGGGGGGCGAGGGGGGCTGGGGAGGGGCGAGCGGGGCTGGGGGGCTTATGAGAGGACATAAGGTGCTGGGAGCGGGGCTGGGGGGTGACCGTGGGGGGGGCACAAAGAGGCACCGTGAGATGCTGGGGTGGTGGGAGGTGAAGTGGGGGGGGGGGGGGGGTGTCCCGGGGGGGCCCCCCCGGCTCAGCCCCGTGCCCCCCAGGGCGGGGGGTGCCGCCCCCCCCGGCGCAGCCGTCAGGAGTCGCTGGGCCGGACGGTGTCGGAGTCGTCGGAGGGTCGGGGAACGGCCTCGGAGCTGGATTTAGGCGAGGGGGGGTCGCTGTCGGGGAGCCTCTGCCGCAGCCTCCGCTCGCGGGGGGACAGCGCGTACCTGTCCCAGCGGGAGAGCTTCCCCCCGCCGCCCCCCAGCACCGAGGGCAGCGAGGAGGACGCCAACGGCTACGTTACCCCCAACTGCGCCGGACGGGGTGAGGGGAGCGGCCTCGGGGTGGGGGGGGGTCCATCCTAAAGGGTCCGGGTCTGGGGTCTCCCTCCTCCTCCGTGGGGGTGCCGGGAGCCCGTCCTCAAGGAGTGGGGGGGGTCCCCCATCCCCTCAGGGTTTGGGGTTCGGGAGTGGGGGGCTCATCCTCGTGGGGCTGGGGGCGGCCCCTCCCCAGTGTTAGGGCTGGGGGGACCCATTCGCTGGGGGCGGGGGCATCGCCCTTTAGGGTGTGAGGGGGGTGGGGGGGACGAACCCGCCTGTGGCCCAGGCGAGACCACCCACCCCAAACTCGGACCAGCCCTTGTGGGCACAAAGGGGGGGTCTGGGAGAGCTGCGGGGGGTCGGAGGGGGGGGGGACCTGGGCAGCATCTGACCCCCCCCACCTCACAGAGGCGGACCCCGTGGCGGAGCCGGAGGAGGAGGAAGAGGAGGAGTACGAGTACATGAACCGCCGGGCCGGGGGTCCCGCGGGGGCCCCCTCACCCCGCCCGGCTTCGCTGGAGGAACTGGGCTACGAGTACATGGAGGTGGGCTCGGAACCGGGAGCCCCGCCGGGCCGGGGGCTGCAGAAGGAGGAGGAGGAGGCAGAGGAGGAGGACTACGAGTACATGAACAAGCAGCCCCGGCTGAGCCGCTCGCTGGGCAGCGTGGCCGGGGGGCCGGGACCCCGGCAGGACGGGTACACCGACATGCGCCCCGGGGAGGCGACGGCCGCGACCCCCGCCGAGGAGCAGGGCTACGAGGAGATGGAGGCCGTGCTGACCCCCCCCTGCCTCGGCTGCCGCGGCCCCCCCGGCCCCCCCGGCCCCTGCATGAAGCCCCTCCGGAGTCTGGAGGCCTCGGACTGCGCTTTCGACAACCCCGACTATTGGCACAGCCGCCTCTTCGCCAAGGCGGACGCGCAGCGGACGTAGGGGACCCCCCCTCCCCCCCCGCAACTCCCACCCCCCCGGGCCCCTCCCTGGGGCTGTTTACACTGGATATGAAGGATTCCCCCCCGGCCGAGGCTGCAGCGCGGGCAGGGGGCTGAGGAGGGGGCTGCGCCCACCCCCTCCACCCTTCCAAAGCCTTTCCCGGGTAAGCGGGGGGCTCGTCCCCATGCCCCCCCCCCGCAAAACAAGGTGCCCCCCGGGGGCAGGGACGCTGGGTCGGACCCTGTCCGGGGGTCGGGGTCCCCGCGTGGGGCTGTCTGGGGGTGCAGGCAGCCGAGGCTGGGTGGGAGACGGGGCACGAAGGACCCCAGACCCATTTTCAGGTGTCCCCGTTCCCCGCTGGAGAGAAGGGTTATGGGGGGGGTCGTTGTCCCGCTCGCCCTCCCCCCCGGGGGTACTTGGCGGCGCGTCCCCGGTCAGCGGCGGGGCGGGGGCCGCAGCGTCCCGCGTGGGTGAGGGGCCGGGGTGAGGAGGGGGCTGCGCAGCCGCCCCGCGCCCGGACCCCGAGAATTCCCCTGGCCGCGGGAGGGGGGGGGGCGGCAGGCGGGACCCCCAACTCCGGACAGCGCCCCGCGCGGGTCGGGCCTGTAAACGCTGAATAAAGAGAACGGGAATTTGCCCGGGAGTGACGGTGCTGCTGAGGGGGGGAGCGGAGGGGAGGGGAGGGGCAGCGGCTGCCGCGGTGCCGGTGCCGCCATCAGGGGCGCGTTTCCGGGAGCCGCCATTAGCCTATACGTCCCAGTGCTCCCCGCGCAGAACCCGCTTCCGGTGGGAGCTCTCGCGAGAGCCGCGGTGCCCGCCGGGGGCCGCAGTCCGCGATCGGCGCGGGACGTTACGCTCCGCGGCCCCTGCCGCGGGGGCTGCCGGGAGCTGTAGTCCCGGGGGCGGTGGGCGGGGACTCGGCTTCCCAGCGTGCCCCGCGCGGAGCCCGCGCTCCTGCCCTGCTCGCGCTCTCGCGCTCGGGTCTCCTCGGTGGCAGCGGCGGCAGCGGCGGCAGCGGGGGGGGGGGGGGGGGGCGGCGGCGGGGCCGGCGGGAGTAGCGCGGCTCCGACCATGTCGGGCGAGGAGGAGGCGGCGGAGCTGACGATCGCCGAGGACCTGGTGGTGACCAAGTACAAGATGGGGGGGG
>JANVCC010000204.1:267273-277474 GCA_025345505.1 Todiramphus chloris collaris
GGGGGGGGGGGCGCAGGGCCCCCCCCGCCCAGGGAGACCAACGCTTAAATAAAATCCAGGATAATCATAAAAAAAGAGCAAAGCGTGGGGGGTGGGGGGCAGGGGGGTGGGGAAATGGGGCTTTCTTTGGGGGGGGGGTCCTTGCGGGGCGGGAGGGGCCGGTCTCCCCGGGCCGGTGGCAGGGCTGGGGGGCGAGGGGAGGGGGCTGTGGCGTCCTGGGCCCCGGGGGGGCTTCACTGCGTGGGGGGCACGGGGGTGGCCGTGCTGGGGCTGGGCGCGATGGGGTCCGTCTGCAGGGGGGGGCCTTGGTCTGTGGGGAGAGAAAAGAGAGAGGTGGGGGGGGGGGAGGGGGAGTGTCACACATCGGGGGGAGGGGGCGCGCCAGCAGCGCCCGGGATGGGCAGAGACCCCCCCCCGACCCCCACCCCAGTTCCCACAGGCGGGTCCCGCTCCCGAGGGGGCAGCTCCTGGGGGGTTTCCCATCCCTCCCCCTCTCCCCCCCCTCCCCCAAATCCCCATCCCATGGGGGGGAGCCCCCTCCCCACGCCCTCCCCCTCCATGTCTCACCTGCGAGGAGGCCGGGGTTGGGAAGGAGGCTTCCCTGCACGGCGGCCACGATGGCGGGGCTGTGGGCAGCGGCCGAGCCCCCCGCCAGCGGCAGGGCCGGGCCCGGGGGGTGGGTGGTGGGGGGCAGCCCCCCGCCCCCGGACGACATGCTGCCGGCGAGGGCCCCATGCAGCGGGAGGGCGGGCGGGTTAGCGGGGAAGGGGGCGCCGAGGGGCTCGCAGGGGGGGTTAGCCATGCTAAATGGGATGGCGGATGGAGGCAATCCCAAGGGCAAGGCCGCGGGGGCATTACCGGGCACGGCGGGGTGGCCGCTGCCACCCAGGCTCCCGGCCAGGCTCTGGGATGGCGGCTGCTGCCCGGGGAACGGCGCCGGGGCTGCGGGGAGGAAGGGTTCAGGGGGGAGACGCTGGGACCACACCCCCCCAGCTCGGACAGCCTTTGGCACCGCTGCCCACCCCACAGTTGGCACCACTGCCCACCCCACAGTTGGTACCAGTGCCCACCCCACAGTTGGTACCAGTGCCCACTCCACACTTGGCACCAGTGCCCACCCCACAGTTGGTACCAGTGCCTACTCCACACTTGGCACTGCCACCCACTCGCTACCACCCAGCCAGCCCCTGGCACCACCACCTACCCCTGATACCACCCCCAGCCCCTGGCACCAACCCTCCCCAGCCCCTGGCACCAACCCCCACCACCAGCCCCTGGCACTGACACCTACCCCTGATACCACCCCCAGCCCCTGGCACAAACACCCCTATCCCCTGGCACCACCACCTACTCCTGGCAACCCCCTAGCCCCTGGCACCAACACCTACCCCTGATACCACCCCCAACCCCTGGCACCACCACCCAGCCCCTGGCACCCCCCAGCCCCCGATACCACGCCCCAGCCCCTGTCCCCCCCTCACCGTGCGGGACGACCGGGGCTCCCGGCGGCGGGGGCGGCTGCGGGGGGGGTGCCCCGGGCAGCGGCTGCCCCACGGGCTCGGCGGGTGCCACCATGGCAGGGGCAGGCGGAGCGCCCAGCGGGTGGGCGGCGGGGGCCAGGGGGGTGCCGGCGGCGGGCAGGGGCTGCGCCCCGGGGGGCAGCGGGGGCGGCTGCTGCTGCTGCTGCTGCTGCTGCAGGTGCTGGAAGTGCTGCTGCCGCGCACGCATCTCCGCGTACTTGAGCTGCTCCATGTGGAAGGCCTGCCGGTCCGCCAGCAGCTGCTGCCGCTGGTATTCCAACTGGGGGGCAGCGCTGGGTTAACTGGGGGGGCTGCGCAGCTTGGGAACCCCCCCCCCACCCCACCCCGGCCCCCCGCCGCTCACCGCCTCGCGCTCCCGGTCCATGATGGTCTCCAGCTCCTCGAAGTGCCGCAGCTTGATCTCCAGCTTCTTCATCTGCGTCTCCACCAGCAGCGCCACCAGCGACTTGATCTTGCGCTCCTCCACCGCCGCCAAGTGCTGGGGGGACGCGGGGGGTCAGCGCCCCCCTGCAGGCAGCGCCCCCACCCCACCCCCCCGGCCCGGACCCCCACCTTGGCCTTGACGGCGGCGGCGGCCAGCGCGGCGGCGGCAGCGGTGGACAGGTTCCCCTCGCCGATGTCTCGCTCCACCTTGGCCTTGCGCTCGGCCTCGGGCTCCGGAGGCTCCTTGGGCGTCTCGTCCGGCCCCTCCTTCGGCTCCTTCTCCTTCTCCGGCTCCCCTGCGCCGGGGCGGGGGGGGTGTCGGTGGGGACGGAGCCGCGACGGGCTCCGCGTGCGTGTGCCCCCGAGGGACCCCCGCCCCGACTCACCCGCACCGTCGCCGTCACCCTTGTCGGGCTCCTTCTCGCCCTCCGCCTCCTTCCCCTTCTCCTCCTCCTTCTTGGGGGCCTCTCCGGGTTTCTCCTTCACCTCGTCCTCGGCGGCACCGTCCCGGGGCTCCTGGGGAGGGACCGGCCCTCGAGTCCCCGCGCCGGCCACCACTGCCCCCTGCCCCCCGGCCCCTCCTCGCTACCTTCGCCTCCTTCTTCTCCTCGCCCGGCGCTGCCTCCGCCCTCGTCTCCTCCGCGCCGCTCTCCTCTGGGGACACAACGTCGGGTCAGGGTCCCCAGGCTCGGGTCTGGCGGAGCCCCCTTCCTGTCCACATCCTGTCCCCATCCCTGTCCCCATCCCTAACCCTGTCCCCATCCACGTCCCTGTCCCATCCACATCCCCTTCCCCATCCTCGTCCCATCCCAACCCCTCCCCGTCCCCATCCCCATCCCAATCCCATCCCCATCCCCCTCCCCTCCCCGTCCCTATCCTAATCCCAGTCCCATCCCCATCCCGTCCCCACTGACCGGCGCGCTCCGGCTCGTCGGAGGTGGTGCCGGCGATGCCGCTGCTCTCCAGCCCGAAGGCCGGGTCGGCCTTGCCCGTCACCTTGGCCGCCTCCTCCACCTTGCGCACGTGGGCCTCCACCAGCGCCGTGGGCACCTCCTCCTTCATCTTGGAGAACTCCTCTGTGGGGGCAGGGCCCTCAGCGCGGCCACCCCTGCCCCCTCAGCCCTCGCCCATCCCCATCCCCATCCCCCCGGGCTTGGCCGGCGTCCCCACAGCACCGGGCCTGCCGCTATCGGGTGAGTGCCCCATGGCATGCAGCCCCCTCCCGCCCGGAGCCACCCTGGCTCCCCGAGGGGCCCCTACAGATGCAGGTGGCTCCCCATAGGATTCATCCCGTTTCCCTATAGGACTTGTCCCCTCTCCCCATAGGACTCGTCCCATTTCCCCATAGGACTCATCCCTTCTCCATCTCCCCCTCAGACCCACCCTGTCTTCCTGGAACACTCCCTATAGGACTTAGACCTTCCCCCTATAGGACTCTTCTCGTCTCTCCCTAGGGCTCGTGCTGCTTCCCTATGGAGCTCCCTATGAAACTCCCTACCGGACCCTATAGAACTCCTCCGGTCCTTCCACAGGACCCCCCCCAGGCCTCATCCCTCTCCCCACAGCACACATCCAACTCCTCGTGAGACTCGTCCCACCAACCCCCAGAACTCCCTACCGGACTCCTCCCAGTCCTCCCAGTGCCCCCAGCCCCCGGCGTTACCCAGGGCGGACTTGGCGGCGGCGGAGGCGACGCGGGGGTCGACAACGGAGGCCAGGAAGGCGACGGTGCTCATGACGGGGTTGCCCGACTGGCTGAAGGGGATGGGCTGATAGGCCAGCGGCCCCAGGGACGCCTCCGAGTCCTCCAGGTAGGGATCCTCGATGGGCAGGCGCAGGAAGTGCAGGATGCACTCGTCCTGCGTCCGGCTGCCCACGTGCTCCGACACCTTGTTCCAGTCGTCCTTGTACATCTCCAGGGCCTGGGGGAGGTGGGCAGGGGGAGTCGGCGGGGTCCGGCAGACCCCTTTCGGCCTCTCCCTTGTGGGATCGTGGGATCTTGGACTGGGGTGGGTGGGAAGGGACCATCAGAGGTCAGAGGCCAACCCCCCTGCAGGGAGCGGGGCCATCTGGAGCTCGAGCAGGTTGCCCAGAGCCAACCTCATCTGGGATGGGGCCAGGGATGGGGCAGCCACCACCTCTGGGGGCAGCCTGGGCCGGGGTCTCACCCCCTCAGAGTGAAGAGCTTCTTCCTAATTTCCCCTCTCAGTCTCCCCTCGGGCACCTTGAAGCCACCACCCCTCGTCCTGGCACTGCAAGCCCTGGAGAAAGCCCCTCCCCAGCTTCCCTGAGCCCCCTGGCAGCGCTGCCAGGCCCCCAGAAGGTCTCCCCTTGGGGAACCCTCTCCAAACTGGGCCCCACAGAGAATCCCAGACTGGGCTGGGGGGGAAGGGACCGGCAGAGGCCGTGGTGTCCAACCCCCCTGCAGGGAGCGGGGCCGTCTGGAGCTAGAGCAGGGTGCTCAGAGCTTGGCCAACCTCTGGGGTTGCCCTCTGGGGGCAGCCTGGGCCGGGGTCTCACCCCCTCAGCAGCAACAATTCCTCCCTTTTATCTCATCTCAATCTCCCTCTGAGTTCCACCCATCCTCCTTGTCCTTGAGCAGAGCCTTGAGAACCTCGAGCAGAACCTCGAGCAGAACCTCAGGCGGAACCTCGAGAGGAGGTTCTGAGAGAACCTTGAGGAGAACCTCAAGAGGAACCTGGAGAGGAACCTGGAGAGGGGAACCTCGAGCAGAACCCTGCGCAGACCCCACTCACCTCCAGCAGCAGCAGCGTCTCCTGCTCCGTCCACTCCCGCGTGGCGCTGGCAGCGGCTTTGCTCTGGGGGGGGGGGGACACGGGGGGTGAGCGGCAGCAGGCAGGGGGCGGCGAGGGGGACAGGGAAGGGGACCTGGGGGGTGCCCACCTTGGAGGGGACGTTCTTCTTGGTGTACATGTCGGTGCGGAGGCCGAAGTTCTGCATGTCGGCCGGTTTCTCTTTGCTCTTGTCGGGGAAGCTGAGCATCTGCTGCGAGGCCGAGGTCTGCTGCCGGGGGAGGAGAGGGGACGCTGGGGACGCGGGGACGGGCGGCCGGGACGCCGCTGCGTGTGCCCTCCCCGTCCCAGAGCGGCCCCCATCCTCGTGCCCCGTCTGGTCGCGGTGTTCCCCCCCGCGTCCCTGCTCCCCGGGGCAGGGCGGCATGCGGGGCGCGAGGGGGAGGAGGGAAGGAGCCTTCCTCGGCCAGCGGCGGGGGGGGACGGACCCCAAGGAGCCGCCTACCAGCTCCGGCTTCCCCTTCACCGGCTCGGGGACCAGCTCCTCCATCTCTTTGCTCTTTCGGCCCGTCTTGGCGTCGCCGTCGCTCTGCCGGCCCTGAGGCACGGATCGAAGCTGTGCCACCCCCCGCCCCACCCCGCGCCCGGCCCCCCACACACCGGGGAGGCCGAGGAGAGGGGGGTGGGGGGGACGGGTCGGGGGACGGGGGACGGGGGGGACGCGCGGCTGGGCGAGGAGCGGCCACCCCCTCCCCGAGGGCCCACCTGGGGTGTCTTGGGCTGCAGCGGCACCAGCCCCGAGGGGGTATCGGCCAGGACGTGGAAGTGGGAGGTCGGCGGGGGGCCCATGGGGGTCGGCCGGCTCTCGGCGTCCACTTGGTAGTTGATGAGGCCCCACTGCTCCAGGAAGGCGTGGACCCTGCGGAGAGCCGGGGGCTCAGAGCCCGCCGGGGGCCGCCGGCCGGTCCCGCTCGGCCCCACGGGCGCCGGACCCACCGCATTATGGCGCAGACGTCGCCGGCCAGGTTGCGGCGGCAGGCGGTGGAGGTCAGGTACTCCTGCGGGTTCAGCCGGTACGTGTCGATCATGAAGTTGCGGTAGGCCAAGTATCTGGGGGACGGGGGCCGGGGGTCAGGGCTGGCCGCGGCCCCGCCGGCACCGGCAGGACGGGGAAGCCAAGGGGGGGTGAGGGGGGCGCGGGCGGGCCTCACATTTCGGGGGTCTTGGATTTATTTTTGCCGTTGAAGAACTCGGGCAGAGCTCGGCGCTCGATGGCGTGGACGCTGCGAGAGGAGACGCTGCTTGGGGAGGGGCCGGCACCGTCCGGCTGGTGCCCCGGGCACCATCCTCATCCTCGGACACCCCAGTTGGTGTCCTGGGCACCATCCTCATCCTCAGCCACCCCAGTTGGTGCCCCAGGCACCATCCTCATCCTCGGCCACCCCGGTTGGCGCCCCGGGCACCATCCTCATCCTCAGCTGCGCGGTACCTGTTGTAGTCGAACCAGGCGGCGTAGCTGGGGATGATGATGTGGTGGGTCTGCTCCGTCACGTTGTCCTCGTGCAGGTCGGGGTTCTTGGCCTGCTCCCCCTTGCTCCCGGTGCCGTTCTCCTCCTCGTCCTGGCAGAGACCAGAGCCACGTGGGCAAGGGGGCCCTGAGCCCCCTTTCCGCCCCCTTCCTCATCCTCACGAGGGCTGGGTGAGGACGCCGGCCCAGGGCAAAGCCACCTGCAGCCCCAGGGGGAGGGGAAGGGCAGAAAGGGGCCTTTTTGTCCCCAGAAAAGGGGGAAGGGAAGAGGGATAGTGAGGCAACCACCCAGCGATGGTGACCCCCAGGAGGCGACGGCCCCAGCCCCACCTTGCCGGCCATCTCCATGCTCTCGTCCTCCTGCTCATCTGGAAGAGAGGAGACGGGGCCGGTTTGGGCACTGCCGGGTCTGCGGCACCGGGGGCTGTGCCGCGGTGCCCGTCCCCAGCCCCCAGACTCACCCAGGTCTGTCATCGTGCCCCCCTTGACGGGCGCCGACTCCGAGTCCTTCTTGGTGTTGACTGTAGGGGGGGAAGCGGCGCTGAGCACCCCAAGGAAGGGTCCCCCGCATCCCGGCCCACCCTTGTGACGGGGGGACCCCAGGGGGGGCTGCGGGCCCCCGCCCTGACCTGTCTTGGGCAGGGTGACCTCCTCCACGTTGGGGACGGGCGAGGGCTCGTCCATGTCCTTCGTCAGGTCCTCCTGCTCCTCCTCGCGGTGCCCGCGCTTGGACTTGTTGTAGGGGGTGGAGGGTCTGCGAATGGAGAGACCCCCCCCCATGTCCCCGTCACCATCGCACCCCACGGCCGGGGTCCCCGCAGCGCCTGGCCCAGGGCAGGATGTGACCCCAGCCCGGGGCTCACCCCTTCTTCGCGTTCTTCTTCTTGGCCTCAGGGGTGGGCGAGGGGGAGGGCGAGCGCTTGCGCTTCTTGTAGTTGCCCCCCTTCTTGTCCCGCCGGTCCGAGTCGGGGCTGTTCACCTGGGGGAGGCACGGCGGAGTCGTCGGGTCCACCCACCCCCGGCCCCCCGCTCCCCGCAGCTCTGACCCCTGCCCTGACCTCATCTGTCAGCGTCTTGGCCGAGATCTTCTTCCTGCGGGCCACGGGGCTCTTCTCATCCGTCACCTCATAGTCCTCCTCGTTCATCCACTCGTTGAAAGTGTCCGTGTCCAGGATCCACTTGGCGTGGACCTGCCAGGCAGGGGCCGGGGGTGTCGGGCAGCCGGCAGGGTGGGGAGGGGGCTGCAGCCACCGTCCTGACCCGGGGGAGCCCCGTTACCTTCCGGGGCTTCTCTGGCATCGGGGCGTCCTCCACCGAGGCCTCGATCTCGCTGGCGGGGATCCAGGTGTCGTAGCTGCGGGCGCCGGGGAGGGGGTGAGAGCGGTGCCGGCACTGCCAGCGGGTACCCGCGGGCACGGGGGGCTCCGTCAGCCTCCCCACAGCCCCCACCCGGGCCCCCTCACCTGTCAGGGTAGTAGCCCCAGTGCAGCAGGACCTGCTTGTCGCGCTTCATGACCGGCCGGACCCACTCTTCTGCGGGAGACACGGACCCTCCGGGAGCTGCCCGCGACGCCGAGGGCGGCTCCAGCCCCCAAACCTCCCCCCCCAAGCCTCCCCTGAGCTCGGAGCAGGGGTTTGCCCATGCACCCACCTTCCTCCAGGTTCCCGGGGACGGGGCAGACGACGTGGGACGCGTTGCTCTTGTCCTCGGTCACCGTGCCCTGCGCGGAGAGCCAGGGAGCGGGGCCAGGGCTGAGCGCTGGGACGGGGCGCTGGTTGGGCCCCCCAAGTGCCCCCCACCCCGGCGCAGCCACCGACCTGGTGCCTCTTGACGATGTCTTTCAGCTTGCTCAGCAGCTTGGGCTCGATCTCCTGGTGCAGGAAGATGTTGGGCCGGGCCAGGCAGTTGTTCTGGGGAAGGAGAGCAGAGCGGTGAGCGGGTGGGGGACAAAAAGGGGGCTGGGGGGGGGGGTCAGGGGCAGCGCCTCTCACCTGCACCAGGGATTTCTCGATGGTCATGAACATCTCCACGTTGCGATCCATGCGCGAGGGATTCTGGAAATCGAAACGCCGCCTTATTGGAAGAAAAGAGCGACTCTCATGAAAGCCACAGCTCAGGTCTCCTCGTCAGCACCCAAAGCCTCGGGGGGGCAGGGGGCACACGGGGACACACGGGGACACAGACACACAGCCACGTGCGTCTGAACCCCCTCAGGGGCCCACGGCAGCAGGAGAGGGGGAAAACGCCCCGGCACCTGCTTGCTGCGGAGGTGGGTGCCCTACAACCAGCCCACCCCCTGCGCGGCCCCCGGCTGAGGTCACCCCAGGGCGTTCCCGTGGAGGGGACCCCCCCTCACAGCCCCCCTGGCCCCGCAACCCCCACCCTGGCCCCCTCCCCGCTCCCCCCATCCCCTGCTCACCATCCTTGGTCGCTCTTGAATTTATAGGCAGCCGCCAGGATGTGGCACAAAGCTCCTCCCGCCTTGAAATCCAAGAAGCATTTTATCTGGAAGGGGAAGAAAGGGGTTGGGGGGCAGCTGGGGGGGGGGCTGCACCCCCGCTGGGGAGGGGACCTGGGCAGGGGCCACCCCCATGTCCCCCCTCCTTGGGGTGCCATCCCCAAGCCTGGGTGCCACCCCTTTGCTGGGCTGTCCCTGGGGTGGGATGTGGTCCCTGTGTCCGGGGGTCCCCGGGGCGGTGTCCCCAGGTCCAGGAGGAGCAGCCAGGTCCTTGGGTGCTGTCCCAGTGCCGAGGTGCTGGCCCTGCTGGGACGCTGTCCCCTGGGCGCTGTGGCACCGGCTCTGCCCTGGGGGCACTCCCAGCAGGACACTGCCCCAGCGTCACTGGGAACTGTCCATGGGACACGGGGGCACTATCCCTGACCCCGGCACTGTCCTGGGTCACACGGTGCTGTCCGTGGTCGGGCGCTGTCCCCGGGTCACCGGGGCCTCGTCCCCAGGTCCCTGGGTCACTAAGGTCTTGCCCCAGGTCTCTGGGTCTCTGTCCACGCTCAGGGGTCACCAGGGCCTTGTCCCCAGCTCTCTGGGGCTCTGTCCCCGCTCAGCCCAGGTCGCTGGGGCCTCTTCCCCAGGTCATCGAGGTGCCATCCCCATGCCTTTGGGGTGCCAAGCCTATGTCTTTGGGGTGCCATCCCCATGTCTTTGGGGTCCCAACCCCATGCCTTTGGGGTGCCAAGCCCATGTCTTTGGGGTGCCAACCCAATGCCTTTGGGGTGCCATCCCCTTGTCTTTGGGGTGCCAACCCCATGTCTTTGGGGTGCCATCCCCATGTCTTTGGGGTGCCAAGCCCATGTCTTTGGGGTGCCATCCCCATGTCTTTGGGGTGCCATCCCTGCCTGGGGCCTTGTCCCTGGGTTCCCGGGTGTCACTTGGCCGCATCCCCCCCGTGTCCCGGTCCGTGCCCCCGCCCGGGGCTCACCGGCAGCTTGGTGAGGGGCGCGTTGCTGACGTGCTTCCCGAAAACCTCCTCCTGGAACTGCAGCAGCTGCACCACCAGGCTCGACAGCGACTTGTTGGTGGGGGGCTCGGCCTGGATGTACTGCGGGGGGCGGGGGGGGTCAGCGGGGCCCGGGCACGGGCGCGAGGGTTGCGGGGAGGGGGGGATGGGAAAGGGGGGGGGGGGGGGGGGGCGGCGATGGCGGCGGCGGGGCCGTGACAGGCCGGGCTCGGCAGGGGGCCGGTCCCGGCGCCTCCCGCCGCCCGCCGCCACCCACCTTCTTGTAGTTCTTGCCGAGCCAGAGGCGGACGTTGTCGAACTGGCTGACGGTGTCCGAGGCCTCGTAGTACTTGACGTTGGGGCCGCCGTCCTTCTTCCGCACCGCCATCTTCCAGCGGGCCGGGCGCCTCCCGCCGCCTCCCGCCGCGCCGCGCTACCGCCCCCTGCCGGCCCCGCCCCGGCACCGGCCCCGCGCTACCGCCCCCTGCCGGCCCCGCCCC
>JANVCC010000204.1:292474-313617 GCA_025345505.1 Todiramphus chloris collaris
GCGGAACCAGCCCAGCGCTGGGGTGGCAGTCACTGGAGGCAGGGTAATGGTTTGGGCTGGGAAGCGAGCGGTCTGGGGGGGGGGGGGGCAGTGCCCCAAAAAGCGTGTCCTGGTGATGGGAACAGCAGCGGTTTTGAGCGGCCACCCCCGGTCTCCACCTCCGCACCTTCCCCCTCCTCTCCCTCGGCAGCAGGAAAGCGTTTCGCTCTTCCCAAGTCCTCAGATTTCCTCCACGCCGTGCGCAAAGATCATGACGAGCCCCGGCTCGAGCACCATGTCCTCGCCCATGTGCTGGTTCTCGCAGGCCATCACCACCACCGCCTGCTTGCCGGGGATGCGCTTGGCCACATAGTTCTCGTAGTAGCGCCGGTTCATCTGGCGCGTCTCCAGCGTGGCCAGGCCCTGCGGCCAGTTCCGCTCGTGGGCGTTCTCGATCAGCTCGTTGATGATGGACGTGGGGCAGCCGCTCTCCACCAGCGAGCGCTTGATGACGGCCTGGAGCACGGCGTCCGGCGTGGAGATCATCCCGCCCCACCGCGTCACGCGGGCCGGCTGCAGGGAGTTCACCCACCTGGGGACAGACGCGGGGACCGAGGTGTCGGTGCTCCTGGCAGCTCCCGCGCCCGCAGAGCTCCCTGCCCTCGGGAGCCCGACGGGGCCGTCTCCCTTTCCCCACCCCCCCGGCTGGATTTCCCCCCTGAGCAGGACCCAGCCCTGGCACTCGGCTCCGCTGCTCCCTCAGGAGAGGAGAAGCTGCTTCCTCCGGCCTTTCACAGGAGGTGGAAGGAATCTGGGAGCTTCCTGCAGGATGCAGGTGGGAGAATGAAACCGCTCCCGAGCCCTGGTGCCAGTGGCTCAGGGGAAATCTCAGAATGTTTCTGGCTGGGAGGGACCTTTGAGCTGATGGGAGTCCAATCATTGCCCTGGCACTGCCAGGGCGCCACTGACCTCACCAGGGCACCACAGACCCCTCCAGGGCACCGCTGACCCCTGGCCCTCAGCACCACAGCTCCACGGGGAGCTTGGAAACCCCTCCAGGGATGCTTCTGGGAAGCGTTGCCCTTTGCCTCAGAAGGCCTCTCACCCTCTCGGACCCCTGGGCAGAGCTCGGCTCCCCCCGCCCCCCGCCCGGCCTCCCCCGCTGCCCCCCGTGAGCAGCCCAAGGTGCTTACTCCAGGATCTCGTTGTACTCGATGGTCTCCTCCAGGTTCTGCAGGTTGGGGTTGACGCTGCGGATCGCTCGCATGTAGGCCTTCAGCAGCTGGATGTCCCGCTTCTGCAAGGGGCAGCGCACGGCGGCGTTGGCACCGCGGCCACGCGGCACCAGACCCCAGGGAGCACGTCCCGGGTCAAACCGGGGCAGACTGACCCTCCCCGGCAGAGACCCCCGCCGCCAGCCGGCCCCGCGCACGCCGGGACCCACCTGCTCGGCCAGCTGATGCTTGTGCTCGGCCGAGGTCTTCTCCAGCTCGGCGATCCTCGTCTGCTGCTGCTGCACCACGGACCGCAAGTGCTTGATGCAGTTGTGGTTTGGCAGCTCATCTTTGGGCATTTCCAAGCTGGGCAGCGTTACAAAAACAAAGGCGGAGGCCCCGCGTTAGGGAACAGTACACACCAGAGCACTCGACACCAGCACGTGAACGGTCTCTGGGACAAATCCAGCCCCGCAGGACCTGCCAAGAGGCCCGGGAAGCCCAGCACCACCAGCTCCGGTAGCCGCAGCAAGGCCCAGTCCCAAGCCACGCAGGACAAGCCACTGCCAGGCCGGTGGGCGAGAGGGATTCTCCTCCCAGTGCTCAGAACCGGGCCCCACACTGGGACCTGCTCCCATCCCTGACTTCACCCGAGGAGATGGGATCGTCTCCGAGCCAAGAGCCCGGCAGCGCCGGGGTGGCGCTGCTCACCGCACGCGAGTGGGAAGCGCAGCGGCCCCGAGAGCACCGGTGCCAAGGCAGCCTGGCCACCCACCGCTCCTGGCGCTCGGGGACACGTAGGAGGGAGCAGAGCTCACGCTGGGACTTGTCCCCGGGTGCTGGAATGGCTCCAGGCAGACTCACAAAAGCTCCAGTGCCCCGTTTCCAGCAGCTGCCCCACACCAAAGCCCCGAGTCACGAGCTGAAGAGCGAGAGGCTCTGAAGGGAGTCCACAAACCAAGGGGTCTGACTGAAAAATCCTTCACCGCCCTCCCCGCGGCACCGTGGCCTTCGAAGCCCCCCGAGCTCTGCGCCCGGGGGACAAGAGGCTGCTGGACACAGAACCCCGGCTTCCTCCCCAAGCCTGCGGCCCCAGCGCTGCCCGCAGTGGGTGGCAGAGCCCCCCCGAGGGCTCCTCACCCGCATCCCTGCTCGCACGTCACCGGGCGCTTGGGATTGTGCTCGCAGTCGTTGAGGTGAGACATCAGGTTGTCGAGTCGCACGACGGCCGTGCAGCCGAACACCGCGTTGTCGCAAGTGATCTGCAGCTTGGAGAGCATGTTCCGCATGATCCGCGGGACGGGGCGGAGGTGGGCGACCGTCACCACGCTGCGGTCCACGGGGCACGTCTGCTGCTGGGAGAACCACTGGGTGATGCAGGCATTGCAGAAGGCGTGTTCGCAGTGGGGGGCCTGCGGAGAGGCACAGGGCACAGCGCACGTCACAGGGAAGCCCAGGAACCCCGACCACGCTGGGGGGGAAGGGGCCGGCAGAGGCCGTGGTGTCCAACCCCCCTGCAGGGAGCAGGGCTGTCTGGAGCTAGAGCAGGGTGCTCAGAGCTTGGCCAACCTCAGGGGCTGGGGCAGCCACCACGTCTGGGGGCAGCCTGGGCTGGGGTCTCACCCCCTCAGCAGCAACAATTCCTCCCTTTTATCTCATCTCAATCTCCCTCCTTCAGTGTCAAACCATCCCCCCCTGCCCTGGCCCGACAGGCCCTGCCCAAAAGTCCATCCCCACCTTCCACACCAACCCCTGCAATGTTCCAGGCCGGGGCAGAGCAGCTGGAAACTGCCCGGAGGAAAAAGCTGGGAGTGGAGATGAGCCGTTCTGTGCCCAGGTGGCCAAGAAGGCCACCAGCATCCTGGCTTGTGTCAGCACCAGTGTGGCCAGCAGCACCAGGGCTGGGCAGCGGGGAGGCTGCAGCGCTGGAGTCCCCGTGGTCCCTGGAGGGGGTCCAAGGCCGTGGAGATGGGATGCTGAGGGGCCAGGACAGCTGGGGACGCTGCAGTTCAACCCCGTTCCAGGGCAGAGGAGAACGTTTCTCGCTGTATTTACACAGCTGGGCTCTGCTCTCGCCTGCGAGCTGCAGCTGGAGGAGCATCAGGGTTGGGGCAGATGCCAGCTCCTGGGACAACCCTGTGCCTTCCTCCACGGAGCAGGAACCGGAGTCAGGGGAAGGTCAGGCGCAGGCAGGGCCGAGCCTCGTTGAGGGCCTGGGACGGAGACGGGGCCGACCAACGGCACCAGTTGCGCCAGCACGCAGAGGGTCGCTGCGTGCCCGTAGCAGACCCCGGGGAAGCTGCATCTTTGGAGCTGCTGAGATCTTGGCGCTGGCTGCAGCCCCCAGCCCTCCGCTGCAGCACCGGGGGTCTCTCTGGAAGGTGCTGCCTCCAACCCCAGGCCTGCAGCTCCTGCCAGCTCTGCCCTCGGCCCCATCGCGGCTCCAGTCGCCGTGGGGCTGGGATCCAGCAGTCAGGCTGGGAAAGCAGCTCGGGAAAAGCCGTGGAACAAGGGAATTTGTGACACCGCTTTCTCAAAAGGAGATTTAAATAAACCCGCTTGAGAAAGCTGTGACTTCGGCTCCGTTCCTCACAAGGGCCTCGTGTCCACGTGCTGTAAAGTCAAAGCTTGTTTGACACCGCAGATTAGCGGAGCTGGAAGGTGCCAGCGTGGGATTTTAACTACAAAAGGACATCAGTTCCACCAGCACCAGCCCCTCCGGGCTGCCCCTGGGGCAGCAGGACCCAAATCGCGGCTTTCGAGGCGGCCGCTCATTAGGAAGCGATCAAACTGCGCTAATCCGGCGCGCCTCTCCCGCTGCCTCGGGTTTATTTTAAGCCGTTTTATTTCAAACGAAACCGGATTTAGGCAGAGGCTCCCGAGCCACCCCGTGCAAGAACAGCTCCATGCAGCCCTGAGGGGAAGGGCAGGGACGGGGCCACCGAGCCCGGGGAGAAGGCAGCTCCACTCCGCTCCAGGCAGCGCTGGTGCGGGCGGGTAAAAGCCCCACTCGTCCCCCCCCCGGGTACCGGGGCTCAAAGCCTTTGCCAGCCCCGACGGACACCCACCTGAACCGGCTCCTCCAGGACCCCGCTGCAGATGGGGCAGATAAGGTCTTCATCAACATCGCCCTGGAATCGCGCTACATCATACCCCATTGCTCATCACCGACGCCAGCACCCTGCGGGGGCAAGGGCAGCGGTCAGGGGGCTCTGGGGAGCCGGCCCCAGCTCTCGGGGCAGCCCGGTTCCCAAAGCCCCGCGTTCTCCTCCCCGGGTGACCGGCTGGGCGGCCCCGGGCACGGCAGGAGCTCACGGCTCCGGCCCAGTTCCACCTTCGGATCGTCGCTCCAGCAGGTCCCTGTCTCTCCAGCGGTGAGGACCCCAGAAGGGGGTCCCAGCATTGCAGGGCAGGGGGGTGTGGGTGTCACCAGGGGGCAGTTTGGTTTGTAGAGGAAAGGACAGCGCAGGGGCACCTCTAACGAGCGAGCCCAGCCCCAGTGGGTGCCAGGGGGCAGCTGGACAGCCAAGCTGGCTGCAGAGGGACCAGCTCCTGCCCTCCCACCCCGGACAGCATCCCCGGTAACACCTTCACCAGCTCCTGTCCTGCCCTGCCCACCCCGGGCAGCATCCCCGGTAACACCTTCACCAGCTCCTGCCCTCCCCACCCCGGGCAGCATCCCCGGTAACACCTTTACCAGCTCCTGCCCTCCCACCCCGGGCAGCATCCCCGGTAACACCTTCACCAGCTCCTTCCACCGCCTGCCAGAGGCCGACCTTGAGCTCTGCCCGGCACCCCAGCAGCCACTGGTTCCTCCTCGCTCCTCCTCTGCCGTTCTCACCGACATCAAAGCCGGTGACCAACCGCCAGGGCCACACCGACCCAGATAAAGGTGTCCCCACCCCAAACCCGGGCAGCAGGAGGGCAGGTGGACACTGCCCCAGGCCCTGAACCCACCACCCACACGGGAGATCATAAAATCAGAGTGGTGGGGTTGGAAGGGACCCCTGGAGGTGACCGAATCCAACCCCTGGGGACCCTCCCTGAGCCAAGGGGCAGCGGGGAGGGACTTTCTTCACCTCGGTGGGCACCGTGAGGCCGGACAATAAATCAGCCCCAGGTCTGGACGGGTTCTGCGCTCCCCAGAGCGGGCACAGACAAAAGACTCCTGGGAGGGGGCTGGGGCAGTCCCCGCGCCAGCGTTTGCTGCTCAGAGCACAGGGAGAGGGGAGGACAGGGGGGAGAACAGATCTGCCAGCCGCTCGGGTCGGCCGCTCGCAAACCTTCCCCGCCCTCGGCCAGACGCTGCTCTGCCCTGGGAAGGGGCCCGGATTCCTGCCCAGCCCTTCGGGAGCAGGCTGGCACCTCCCGCACGTTTCCCTGGGTTCAACCCAACTGGGAGAGCGGGCGGCTGGGGAGGAGCCAGCACCCACTGCCCCCCAGCAGAGAGGGGAGCTGCGACCACTCTGACCCCCACTGCTGCCCCGTGCTTGGCCCCGCTGCGTGCCCCGGTGTCTCGAGGTCCCCGGGGCTGGGCAGGAGAGGGGACAGCTCACTCTCAGCAGCGGCCAGTCGCAGAGCCGGGCTTCGGCCCAAATTACAGAGAAAAGCCGGGATAAGTCACTGCTCCCCTCCCCTCCCCTGTCATCACACTCCTGTCTGTGCAGATCCTCATCTCCCCGGCCCAGGGCCTGCAGCGCGGCACAGAGAGAGCCAGGGGCAGCCAGGGCTGAGGTATCAGCAGTTAACGAGTCAACAGCACTTTGACACCCCTGCCCTCACCCAGAGCCACCCCTGCCCCCACCCAGAGCCTCCCCTGCCCCCACCAGCCAGACACAGGCTCCTACGGAGCCCGGGGGAAGGAGAGGGGAGGGAAGAGGAAGGCAACATCCACTTCCCCCTGATTCACTTGCCCCTGGCTAACGACAGCCCCACGAGGCTGTCCCCAAGGCTGCCACAGCCCCCCTGGCACTCAGAGCTTCTTAAAGAACGAAAAAAGCCTGCAGGGGAGCTGGGGGGTCTGTCCTGCAGCCCCCAGAACTCTGGCCACGCGTCCCCTCCTTTCCGACGCACGCTGGAGCTGCTGGACCCCAGACGCTGGGGCTGAGCCTCCCGGCCCCGCTGCCCCAGGGCCCTGTCCCTGCTGTGCTGAGCGCTCCGAGCTGGCCCCGCACTGCACGGGGGTCTCTCTCTGCCCCGTGGGGCAGGGTTGGGTCAGGTTCCGTTTGGGTTGGCATCCCTTGGGATCACCGTGTCCAACCATCTCCATGCCGGGAGACGCCGACTCACGTCCAGGAGCCGACGAGCCCCAGCCACACGAGCGGGGACGGGCACGGGGATGGACACGGGGACGCTGGCAGCTCCTCGCACCCACGACGCCCCGGCTACAGAACCTCCCCGGGCCGAGAAGGTGAAGGCTCGGAAGAGGCCCTGACCCGCGGGGCTGTCCCAGCAGGAACTGGCGGCCGATGCGCTGCCCCAGCCCGACGACGGCACCGAGAACAACGTCACCACGGGAGCGGAGCCGGCACCAACCTCCTGAAACAGCGGCAAAGAACAGGCCTGGAAAAATCAGAGCACGAGGGTCAGGGAAGCCGAGGAGCGGCCAAGAGGCAGCGACAGCCCCAGGGCTCCGCTGCCCACCCCCCAGACCCAGCCAGCCCCTCTTCCCTCCCCTCGCCAACACAAACCCAGGCAGAACCCTCTGGAAAAACACTAATTAAAACCAAGCACAACAAATCAAACTCCATCAGCTGGGGCTGGACGTCTCCAGCCTCGGCCTTCGCCTGCTCCTCAGAGAACAGAGGCACCATTCTCTGCCAGCAGACACCGGAGCCGAGCGCGGCCGGGACGGGGCGGGAGAGACCTGCTCCGGGAGCGGCGGGGGTTCGAACAACCCTTCCCTTCCTCGCTCACCGGCTTCGTGAGCCAGAAGGGATGGAATTAAACCCAGAAAGCAAGGGAGGGACGGATGGAGAGAAAACAACATATGGCTGCAAGAAGGGGCTGCTCTGGAGCAGCTGGAGCCCAGGGCGGGAGCCGGGACCCCGGTGCTGCTGGGGGTGTTCCGGGCTTTGCCGGCTCCGTTTCCCCGCCGCCGGGAAATGCGGACCCTGCCCGGGGGCCACGCGCTCCCCGAGGGAGACCGGGGGCTGCTGGGAGGTTTCCAGAGCGGGGCAGCGGGGGAAGCGACCCAGAAGATGAAAGGAGCCCAAGCTGTGCCAAGCTGTGCCACAGCTGGCTGCCAGCCCCCGGGATCTGCGCCCCAAGGTGGCCTCCGCCGCCGGGGTCCGGGTCACGCCGAGAGGCTGCGGCCAGGCCAGCGGGGACCGGGGACACCAGCCCCGAGCAGAAGCTGCCCCCTCGGCGCTGGGAGGGAGCTCGGGGGCTGTGCGGGGTCTGCTCCATCACCCAGCCCCAGCCAGGATGTGGCCCCAGTGCCACCACCGGCCCCGGCGCCACGCACGAGCTGCCCCAAACCCAAAGATCAACGGGAACGAGATGGAGCCCCAACAAAGTGGGGCGGTCTAAAGCCGGCTGGAAGCCCCTCTCCTGACCCCCGCCATCAACCCGGTGTCACAGCGGCGGGGCAGAAACCAGCCCCCCAGTGGGACTGGCGGGGAACTGGGGCAGCACTGGTGGGCACCCAGCCGGAGCACGGAGCCAAACCCTGTCCCGGGCCAGCACCAGCAGCTCTCTGCTGGGACACCGGCCCCTTCGGGAGAAGGGGGCACAACGGGCACCCCCCGATCCCCTGGGGCCAAACCCAGCAGTGGGGGGTGGCTGCAGACCCCCCCCCCAGCTCCCCTGGGACCAAAGCCAGCAGTGGGGGGTGGCTGCAGACCCACCTGGGCACCCACCCAGACCATCCCCAGACCAGTTGCTTCACCCACCCAGCTCCAGCTCCCCCCCACCCATCACGAGTAACTGGTGGAGAGCAGCAGGAGAACAAACCAGTTCTGCCTGCACGCGCACCACCAGTAACCACCGGCTGCCCGGCGTGTGCATAATTAACCCCCCAGTAATGACAGCAGCTCCCTCCCCACCGCGAAGCCCCAGCAGACACCGGCAGCCGCGGCTGGAACGTGAGCAGCTCGCTCCTCCCCAGCAGGAGCCCGCGGGGCCTCCCCGGGAGCCCGGAGCCAACCGCAGCAATTCAGGAGCCGGGAGAAGACAGAAGTCCAGCGACAGCGGTGCCGGGATCGGTCGGCATGCCCAGCTGAACCGGTACCGGGGTCCTCGCTCCCCGGGCCCACGCAGGGGTCCCACCCGCTTCCCTACGGCCCCTGGTTTGGGGCGACGGGGGCACGAGCCCGTCCGTCCATCCCTCCTCAAACCCCGTCCGCAGGAACGGGTCTGACGGATCCGGGTTCTCGCTGCTGTCCCTCCCACGCCCAGAGTCACCAGTATGCCCCAGTCCCGGGCTCTTCTGGGGTGGAGGTTTCTCTGTAAGCGCTTTGCCCAGTTTGCAGAGCTGGAACTGCCACCGCCGAGTTTCCGGGCAGAGCTATTTTGATTCAAGAGGCCACAGGCAAAACACACGAGAATATTACTCATTATTTGCCAATTAAAAGCCCAAAGCATCAGCAGCGCGAATCTAAGAGCTCTGCCCACGCAGCTTTTTCCACCCGTGCTGACCTTCTGTTCGACGTCCGCTCGCGTCCACATTCCGAAGGAAAGGAAAAAATCACAACAAAAAGAAAACCCCACAGCAAAACCCAGCCCCTGTGCTAAAAAGCCTTTCACAAGGCACAGGAATTTTTTGCCCGAGCCCAGGCAGAGAGGATGACGAGGGCAGCGGGTGAAACAATCGTCGCGGGTGTGCAACGGGAGGAAACGTCAATCGCCAGGCCCTGCCCGCGGCAGAGACCCCGTTTCCGGGGCTGCTGAGGAACAAACAAGAAGCTGAGGAGCTCCTGCAGGGCCCTGCCACCCAGCACGGCCCTTCCTCCTCCCGGGAAGCCCTCGGGGATCGCTGAGCCCAGAGGGTCGTCCTGGGAACACCTACGGGCACCGTGCCCAGCGCTGGCAGCGCCACGAGATCCCAGGGCACAAGCGACGCTACCGGTACCGGAAAAGCAGAACCGGCCCCCGGTGACCTCCGCCTGGTCACAGAGCTTTTCCTGAGCTGAAAGGATCGGAGGGAGAGCGGCCAGGGGCAGAGGAGCTTGAGGTGGCCTCTGCTGCCTCTCCCGAGCTCTGGGACCAAGCAGGGGCAGCTCCTCAGCCAGCTCGACAGCACTGACTCAAGACCTCTGGGTTTTAAGGCAGATGTCACGGGATCCCCGTGGATGTTAACTTACAGCAGAGGTTCTTTACTGGCCCCAGAGCCAGGGCTGTGCTCTCCAGAGGGGATCCGGGCAACGTGCCGGGGAGAGACCGGCAGCCGCAGGGACCAGGCTCCGGGAGCTTTTTGGTCAGCGGAGCAAAACCCGCAGATTTTGGGATCAAAACGGCTTCAAAGATGAGCAGCAGCCAAACGGAAGCCCCAGCAGAGCGTGCAAAGCAACCCCCCGGAGAAGGGCAGACGCGGCTCCAAGCGTCCACGAGTGTGGAGGCCGGACCGAAACCCGCCCACCTCCACCCCTCTCCGTGAGCAGGGACGGGGGAAGCTCCGAGAGGTCCCCAGTTTACCTTCTGCAGCAGAATTCCTCCCTGGGCAGCAAAGAGGCAGGGCTGGGCTGGGTCTGCTCTTCTCAGGGAGCTGCTCCCAATGGCCCATCTTCCCCCCCGGCCTCCTCTCCGGCTGAAAACGTCGCGGTGCGAGGGCCGGGAGCCGCTGCCGCGCGGGGGTCGGGAGGGCAGACAGGACAGAGCTGTCACCGGGGAGTCAAAGAGAAAGAAGGGGAGATGAGAACGGGGGCCGGGATGAGGACACATCTCCTCCCTCCCCCCGGGAGCCCAGGTCTCCACCCCGCAGACAGAAACCTGCGTTTCCTGGGAGATTTCCTAAAAAGCCAAACCTGCACGGAAACCACCCAGCGGAACACGGGGCCGGCGTTGGCCACGGGAACAGGGCACGACCAGCACAGCTCAGACCACCCCGGAAAAATGACATGAAAAATGACTCCGCCTTGCCTTTTTATTCTTATTTTTTAACTGGAACTGGAAGAATAAAGGTCCCTTGGGACCCCCGCAGCCAGTCCCAGAGCCCAGCAGTGTTTCCCTGCGCTGCGGGGACAGAAACATCCTCCCAGCAGGTAACGTCTGAGCTTCTAAGTGACGCAATCCTGCTAAAAATAGTTTTCCCCCAAATGCCACCTTAAGATCTCCTGACACAAATCCAAGTTTTTTTGGTTGGATTTTTTTTTTCCCCTCCTCTTGCAACTCCTCTGCTCGCTCGAGCGCTGCGAAAATTGACAGCGGGGAAGCCTGAATTGGTAAAACCACTTGGGTTTCGTTGGCTGGTCTTGGCAACGAGGATAAAAACAGCTCAGAAACAGCCCGGACGTTACTGAACCCACCGCAGCGACACCCGGCCCCCAACGTCACCGCCAGCAGCTTTAGCGCTACGATTACAGCCCAACAGCGCACCCGATGCCATCGCTTTTTTGGTCGTTTTTACACTTTTTTGCTTAAAAACACGTTAAAAAAGCCCAGGGCCCTTCCTGCTGCCACCGAGCTGAGCTGCTCCCAGCCAAGAGGAGCAGCTGAGTGTGGCCCTGCTTTGCGAAACCTCCTCGGGAATAAAGCCTTACCCGGTGTAATTACCGACTTCCCTCCCTTCCCACCCTCCCCAGACAGACAGACTCGCTCTGCGATGCGCTCGGAAGGTCAGGGCTCGAGACCAGGGGAGCCGCTCGCGCTCCCCACGTCCCTTCATCGTCCTTCTTCGGTGCAGGGGGTTCCCCAGAGCACCCCAAGGACCCAAATCCTCCCTCCCGGGGCTACAGCAGGGCCCCGAGGCTGCAGATAATTTGTCATCAGAGCAGCTTTCAGTCCGATTAAAGCTTTTCCTTCAGAAGCTCTGAGCAGAGGAGCTGCCGCTGGAATCTAGGCGCATTCCCAGCACTGCAGCATCTGGCGGAACCGGCCCCTTCGCCGCCCAGGAGGGTTTGGGGTTCACTCCACCTTTGTGGCCGCCGCTTCGGAGGGAGCAGGCCCGGCCCTGCCAGCGCACCCGGGCCCCCTCGGGCCACACGGGTCGAGGGAGGGGACCGGACACGCTCCCAGAGCCCAGAGCTTCTCCTCCCGACCGAGCCCCAGCCGGGGCTCCACCGCACAAAGACCCCGCGCCGGGGCCGTACCCCCTCGGCCTTGCCGGGGATCCACACACACCACACGCACACGAACACCCCTCCCCAAAGCGCTGCCCGCCCCCCGCAGCCCCCTCCCCACCCCCGCGTCCCTGCCCCGGCCGGGCCCGGCCTCCGCCCCACGCAGGCCCCCCCGGCACCGGGCTCCTGCCAGCCCGGACCCGGCTCCGCGAGCCCCCGAGCCCCGGCCCGGAGCGGCAGCGAAGAGGGGGGCTCTGCCCCGAGCCCCGGGTGCCCCCCCGGGAGCCCCCTCCCCGCTCTCGCTGCCGCCGGGGCCGCATCCCCTCCCCCCGAGCGCCTAAAGCCGCCCCCGGGCCCCCCCCACGGCCCCCCCCCCAAAACACCCCCCGGCCCCTCCCCTCCCCACAGGCCCCCCGGCCCCACAGGCCCCCGGCCTCACGTACCGGCTCCCGCCCGGGCCCAGGCCGGCTCCGGGACGCCGCGGGGCTCAGGGGCGGCCGCGGCTCCACCGCCTCCCCCCTCCCGGCCCCGCCGCTACGCAACCCCCGCCCCGCCGGAAGCTCCCGCCCCCCACGGGCCGGAAGGCGGCGCTCTGGCCGCCGCGAGGCCGGGACTCGCTGGTCGGGGGCGGGCTCTGTGGCCCGCGCGGGGCGGGGAGGGGGCGGGGCCTGATCCTTGCCGCGGCCGCCGGGACCCGCCCCCTCTGCGCCGCCGCTAGCGCCGATTGGCTGCCCGGGCTGGCGGCGGCCGGCGACTTCCGGGAGTGCCCGCGGCGGCGGCGCTCGGGCAGGTCAGCGCGCGCGCGGCCCGGCGGGGCGGGGGAGGGGGGCGGGGGCGAGCGCCCCCTGGTGTCGGGGCGGGAGGACGGGGCTCCGGGATCGGTCCCCCCCGGGATCGGTCCCCCCGGGATCGGCCCCGGTGCTGGCTCCGGCCGCGCGCTCCCGTTACCGGTGGCCCCGGAGTCCCGTCCCTGGTAGCCCCATTTCCGGGGGTCCCCACGGTCCCGTCCCCGGTGGGTTCCCGCAGCCCGGCGGTCCCGTCCCCGCCGGGTCCCCGCGGTCCCGGCCCCCGTGTCCCCCCGCAGCCCGGCGGTCCCGGTACCCCCGCGGTCCCGGTATCCCCGCAGCCCGGTGGTCCTGTCCCCACGGTGCCGTCCCCATCCCCAGCGGTGCTGCCCCCGGGGCCGGTTGTGCCCCGTGCCCGTGGGCCCATCCCGGCGGTGCCGTGGCCGGTGTCCCGTCCACCCCCCTAGCCCGGTGTGTGTCCCCCTCATCCCGGTGTCCCCGTTCCCGGTATCCCCGTCCCCGGTGTCCCCGCCCCCAGCGATGCTGCCCCCGGGGCCCGTTGTGCCCCGTGCCCGTGTGCCCACCCGGCGGGTGCCGTGGCCGGTGCCCCACCCCCCAGTCCCCGGTGTCCCCCCGAGGGGCCGGGGGGTGACGGCTGCGTCCGCAGGGCCCCCGCCGGCACCATGAGCACCGAGACGCTGGTGAAGGACGTGAAACCGGGGCTGAAGAACCTCAACCTCATCTTCATCGTGCTGGAGACGGGTGGGTGGGATGGCGGCGGGGGGCGGGGGACGGGTCCCGGCACCCCCGGCCCCGCTGACCCCCCCCCCCCCACGCCCCCCTCCCGCCCCCAGGCCGGGTGACGAAGACGAAGGACGGGCACGAGGTGCGGACCTGCAAAGTGGCCGACAAGACGGGGAGCATCAACATCTCGGTGTGGGACGACGTGGGGAACCTCATCCAGCCCGGGGACATCATCCGCCTCACCAAGGGGTATGCGGGGGCGGGGGGACGCACACCCCCCACCCCATCCCCGCGGGGTCCCCCCCAGCTGACACCCCCGTCCCTCCTCCTCTTCCTCCTCCTCCTCCAGGTACGCCTCCGTCTTCAAGGGCTGCCTGACCCTCTACACGGGGCGCGGGGGGGACCTGCAGAAGATCGGCGAGTAAGGCCGGGGCTGGGGGAGGGTCCCGCTGAGGCCAGGGGAGGGGGGCGTGGGGGGAGCAGCGGGGGGACCCCACCACCCCCTGTTGCCCCCAGGTTCTGCATGGTCTACTCCGAGGTGCCCAACTTCAGCGAGCCCAACCCCGAGTACGTGGCGCAGCAGTCGCAGGGCAAAGGGGTGAGTTGTGGGGAGGGGGTCCTGAGGCTGCAGGGAATGGGGGGGTGGGGCCAGGCTGGCACCCCCGGGACCCCCCCGGCCCGCTCTGAGTGGGGCCGCCCCGGTTCCCTGGCGCATGGGGCGTCACCATCTCCTCCGCAGGCCCAGAACGAGAGCGCGAGTCCGGCTGCTTCGCAGGGCAGCCAGGGCCCCCCCACCGCCCCCCCAGGTAGGTCACACAGCCCCCTCCCCACCCAGGGGGTGTGGGACCCCCTGGTGCCAACCACCCGGTGCCACCCCCTCGGCTCTGGGGGTGCCTCCGGCCTCACCGGCCTCCCGGTTCTCTTCTCTCCCCCAGCCCCCGACAGCCAGAACGGGAACGGGCTGAGCCCGGGGGGTCCCGCACACCCCCCCAGCGCCCCCGCCCACCCCCCCAGCGGCCGCATCACCCGCAGCCAGCCCGGGCACCCCGGCCCCGCCGCCGGCCCCGTCAGCAACGGCAAAGAGACGCGGAGGAGCAGCAAGAGATAACGGGCCGGGACCCCCGGGACCCCCCTGCGGCCCCCGGCACTGAGCAGTCCCCAGGGCCAGGAGGGGCCGGCCGGGCCCGGCTGCCCCCCACTCCCGTGCCTCCGGGGGGGTAGGGGTAGCCCGGGACCCCCCTGCCGTCTCAGGCCGGCTGGGCTCGGGGGTCCTGGGCAGGACGGGGCTGAACCGCGTGGCCCCTGGGGCTGGGGGGGCTGCAGCATCCCCCAGCCCCACGCCCCCCACCCCCCCTGCCCCTGCCCGTGCCGGCGGCCGGGCCCCCTCGGGCCGGGTGTCAATAAAGGTTTGACCTCTCGCCCGCTCCCTGCCCGCGCCCCAACCCTGCCGCGGGGTCCCGGACCCCCCTCTCCCCTCTAAGGCCCTCCCCGCGCGGCCCCTCCCGGCACCGGGGCTGCCTGGGAGCAGCGGCTGGGTGACCCTTGGTCCCCCCGCGTTCGGGTGCAGCAGTCGGCGCGGGACGGGGACGGGGACGGGGTCGGGGACGGGGACGGGGTCGGGGGTCCGTCAGTGGCGCTGCCCCCCGCCCCCGCCAGCGGCTCAGCGCGGCCCCAGGTGAGACCCCGGGGGTTGGGGGGCGCGGGAGGGGTCTCGGGGGCTGCAGGCGATGCCTGCGGTCGATGGGGTCCCAGGGTGGGGGGGATGCCGGGGCCCGTGGGACGCAGCGCAGGGGAGCAGGGGCTGCACTGGTGAGTGCCCAGGGGGCAGCACTGGTGAGTGGGGGGCGCGGGCTGGGCTGGCAGCGGGGCAGCAGCTCCCGGAGTCACGGGGCTTTTCCCAGCCCCACGGAAAGTCCCACGTGGAGGGGGAGGACGAGCCCACGGCCGCCCGCGGTCCCGGCCACGGCGCAGAGCTGCCCCGTGTCCCCGGCGGTGGGCGCTGGGTGGGGGGGCGCGGCTGTGCCCGGTGGGTGGGCGCGTCGGGGTGGCGGGCACCCGGCCGGGGGTGCCACCGGCGTTATCTCCCCGCCCGGTGAAACATTAACTCCCGCACAAAAGCTGCCCCGGTTGCAAAACGTCCCCTCAAGGACAAGTGTCACCGTGAACCCCCCAGCGTGGTCCCCACCGCCCCCACCCTGGGGACCCCAGCCCCGCGGAGGGGCACGGGGACAGCATCGGGCCCTGCCCCCCCCCCCCCACCCCCCCCCCCCCCCCCCCCCCATGGGTGTCCCTGAGCCCCGGCGCAGGGACACGTGTCCCGCGCCCCGACCCTGATGCTCCTGCCGCTCCGGAGCCGTCCCGGCGGGCGGGAGGCAGCGCGGTGCGTACCGGGGCGACCCGCGGCAGGGAGGGACCCGCAGCTCCCCGCAGCATCCCCCTCTCCCCCAGCTCCGCCGGGGACCCGCAGGACCCGGCCCGATGGCTCCCGGCGGGCTCCTCCTGGGCGTCCTGGGGCTGCTGGCTCTGGGGGCCGGGGGGACCCCGGGGCCGCTGCCGGAGGACGCGGAGCAGGAGCACGGCTACTACCTGCAGCAGCTCTTCGGGCAGTACGGGGCCAACGGGACGCTGCCCTTCGAGGGGCTGGCGCGGCTGCTGGGCAGCCTGGGGCTGGGCAGGGTGCGGGTGGTGCGGATCCAGCACGAGGAGCTGGGGCACGGCCACGTCAGCCACCTCGACCTGCTCGAGGTGCAGGAGGAGAAGCACCGGCACCGGCACCCGCTCTGGGAACACGAGGACGACCCGGCGCCCAGCGCCCCGCCGCCCACCGCCCGCCCCGCCAGGTACCGGCCGCTCCCGGGGGCACCGCGACCCCGGCACGGTGCGGGGGGCTCAGCCACGCTCCTGTCCCCGCAGCCCCCGGCCCTCCCAGACGAAAAGCTGGACGGAGCCGGCGCCCACCGAGCCCCCCGGTGCCGGGGACACCCCTGGGAGCCGCGGGGCCCCCCCGGCCCCCCGGCCCGGCCTGAGCCTGCTGGGGAGGGTGCTGGGCTTGGACCACTCCAGCGCCGACCACCCGCACGATGATGTGAGCGGGGCTGGGGCGGGGTCTCCCCATCCTGCCCCGCTGGGAGCCCCTTGGGAGCTCCGGTGGCTCCTGAAGCGGGACCCGGGAGCCCCTCCCCAGCGCCGCTCACCACCGTCCCCGTCCCCCCCAGTGCCTCAATGTCACGCAGCTGCTGGGGCATTTTGGGCTGGACGCGGTGTCCCAGCTGACGCCGGAGCAGTTCAGCCTCCTCTGCCCGGCCCTGCTCTACCAGATCGACAGCCGCGTCTGCATCCAGCACCGCGACGAGGTGACGCTGCCTGCCCCGGGGGGGCCCCTGTGGCCAGGTAACCCCAACCCAGGGCCCCTCCCTGGCCCCCAGCCCCGGGTCACCCGTTTCTGGGACCCCTGTCCCTGCAGCCCCATCCCCAGGTCCCCCACCATCCAGTCCCCAGGTACCCCAGCATCTGGTCCCCGCGTCCCCTGATGCTGTCACCCCATCTGTGGCTCCCCCATCATCCAATCCCCATGTCCCCTGTCCCTGCATCCTGAGCCTCTGGTCCCCCGTCAGCTGGACCCTGTGGACCCTGTCCCTGCATCCCCACCCCTGGCTCCTCCACCACCAGCTCCCCAGGTCCCCTGTCCCTTCCCACCCCATCCCTGGGTCCCTCCAGTGCTTGGTCTCCATGTCCCCAGTCTCTGTGTCCCCAAGTGTCCCCCTCCTACGTCCCCCAGCCCCAGGTTCCCATCACCCCACAGTCCTGGGGTTCCCATCCCTGCATCCCCCAGGGCCCCCATCCCAGGGTCCTGCCCCAGCCGTGCCCGTCTCACCCGCCCCGCAGCGCTGGGCTGGGGGCTCCTGGCCGTCACCTTCGTCAGCCTGCCCTCCGCCCTGGCCGTCGTCCTCGTCCCGCTGCTGAGCCGCAGCTTCTTCCGCTCGCTGCTGGCCTTCCTGGTGGCCCTGGCCGTGGGCACGCTCTGCGGGGACGCGCTTCTCCACCTCTGGCCCCACGTAGGTACCCCCATCCCCACGGGCTGGAGGTGGCACAAGGCACCGCGGGGGGCACGCCGGGGTATCCGGGTCCCCTGAGCCACCGCCTCGCCCGTGTCCAGGCCCAGGGGAGGCACCAGGAGACGCCAGCAGAGCCGGGGGCTGCGGTGCTTCAGGGGCTGGTGGTGCTGGGGGGCATCTACCTGCTCTTCCTGGTGGAGCTGCTCCTGGGGATGCTACGGCGGAGCCGGGAAGCCACGGTGAGAAACGCAGGTGCCAGGCAGGGCTGGGGGCTGCCACCAAGCCCAGCGTCGCACCAACACCTCTGCCACCCCCAGAGACGCACTTCCGGAGAGACCCCTGACGTGGCCGCGGGGGTCCCGGCACCGTCGCAAGGTGGTAAGACCCCACTGCCCCCATGGTAC
This sequence comes from Todiramphus chloris collaris, assembly GCA_025345505.1. Classification (NCBI taxonomy): domain Eukaryota; kingdom Metazoa; phylum Chordata; class Aves; order Coraciiformes; family Alcedinidae; genus Todiramphus; species Todiramphus chloris. The sequence continues at coordinate 309,873 of JANVCC010000204.1, forward strand.
CTGCGGCCCCTGGTCCCGGCATTCGCCCAACGTCTCTCCTGCCGCAGGGGCTGAGCTGCAACACCTGACGGCATCAGAGGCAGAGCTGGAGCTCAAGCCCCTCGGACACCCCCACGGATACCCCCAGGGACACCCCCATGGACACCCCCACGGACACCCCCACGGACACCCCCATGGACACTCCCACGGCCCCGCGCTGCCCCCCAGTCCCAGGGCCGCTGACCTTGTCTGGATGGTGGTGCTGGGGGATGGGATCCACAACCTGACGGATGGGCTGGCCATCGGTGAGGGACGGGGAGAGGGAGGGACCGGCGGGCACGGGGACGGGGGCAGGGGGGCACGGGGTCAAGGGGTGTGCGGGGACGGGGGGTGCAGGTCTGGGCGAAGGACCCTCTTCCCACAGGTGCCGCCTTCTCCCACAGCCTGGCCAGCGGCCTCAGCACGGCACTGGCCGTGCTCTGCCACGAGCTGCCCCACGAGCTGGGTAAGTGCCACCCCCCCGCCCCAGCCACGGCACCCCCCTGCCCCCCAGCACCCACCCCCCTCCTCCTCTCTCCGCAGGGGACCTGGCGGTGCTGCTGCGGGCGGGCACAGCCCCCCGCACCGTCCTCCTCCTCAACCTGCTCTCGGCCCTGCTCTCCTGCCTGGGGGCGCTGGGGGGGGCGGCCGTGGGGCAGAGCGCGTCCCACCTCACCCCCTGGATCCTCACCGCCACCGCCGGCATCTTCCTCTACGTGGCCTTGGCCGACATGGTAAGGGGGTGGCCTGCGGGGCGGACGTGGGGCCGGGTCTGGCGCTGGCCCCGCTGAGCCCCCCGCTCTGCCCCAGCTCCCCGAGGCGCTGCGGGACGCCCAGGGCCCTGGCGAGGGCACCTGGGGCCGGTTCCTCCTGCAGAACGTGGGGTTCCTGCTGGGTGGCGGCATCATGTTGGGCATCGCCCTGGCCGAGGAACACGTCCGCGCCTGGCTGCAGCCCTGAGCGGCCCCAGGGCTCGGCCCCCTCGACCCCAACCGCCGACCAGAGCCCGTGGCGGCCGAGCTGGACGGACGGCGGGACCCCCAAAACCTGCCCCAGCACCGGACTTTCCCCCTCGCGTGAGCCCCCAGCAGCGCCCACCACCCCCGGGGCGTCTCCGTGTCTCAGCTCAGCCCCGCGGGGACAGGACCTGGGGTCCCCTCTCCGCCCCGCGTCCTCTCCTGGGGGCACCCAGCGCTCCGGGGGTGGGTGTCAGCGGGTGCCCGTGCGCCCAGCTGCAGGGTGAAGTTGGGCACCTTCCCCCTCCCCGCTCCCCCCGGGGCCGCCTTGAGCGGAGAGAGGAGGAGAGGCAGTAGAAGCAATAGCATTTTAATAAACATAATTGATTCAAAGCCACAATATGAGCAACAGGACTTGGTCGCAGCTTAACGTTGTATAAAACAGATCAAGTCCGAACGCTTTGTTCGGTTTTCTTCTTTTTTTTTTTTTTCCCTTTTTTTACATCCTTTTAGCTCCCCCCCCCCCCCCCAAAGGTGATGCAGGGGTTTTCAAAATACACACACGGAACATCCGAGGGAAAAGTCACCGATCACTCACGAGGCTCAGGCAGGGGGAGGAGGAGGCCGACGGGACAGCGGCTGCGCTGCGGGGACGGACGGATGGACAGGCAGATGGACAGACGGACGATTTCCTTCCTCTCCTGCGCGTTGCCTCGCGCCCGCTCCCCACAACCACGCAGGAGCCGAACGGCTTCGCGCAGCCCTTGCACCAACACGAAGGGATTTTTTTTGCTCACTCCGATTCCCTCCACCCAGAGCCGGGCGCTGCACCGGCCAGGGCTGATTTCGGGGCTCTCCGGGGCTGATTCTGGGGCTCTCCAGGGCACTCTCTGCCTGGAGGAGAAGGGCGAGAAACCAGCGAGCTCAGGGGACGTGGCTCAGTTTGCCCACCGAGGCACCTCGAGGCCACCGCGGCAGCCCCGGGGGGGGAATTCATATTCATTTTAGGGTTTTTTTCCCCCTCTCTTTTTCAATTGCACATCAAAACTCAACCCCACTCGCAGCAGGGTCTCCACGGGCGGGGGAGCGAGGGGCCGGAAGCCCCCGGGAGCGGAGCCAGCCTCACCCCCCCCAGCACCCCCACGGGACGGGTGAGAAACGAAGCACATCCTTGTAAAATCCCTTCCGTGTGTACTGAGGAGAAAAAGGGAGGGAAAACCCCGCCAAATGACTCTAAAAAGGGGTCTTTGATCTTAGAGGACTTGGAAATCTTCAAAGCCACGAGGGCAGCTGCGGGACCAGCCGCACGCCCGACCCCTGCACTCCCCAGGCGAGGAAACCCCGGGTCTCACCACCCAGCCCTGCCCCAAATCCCAGCTCACTGGCAGCACGTTCCCTCCGCATCCCCTCCGTGTCCCTTCTGCGTCCCCTCTGCATCCCCCTCGCGTCCCCCTCCTCAATTGGCCACGTTTCACATCGGTGCAGAATTCAGGGATGGACCAGCGGTGCCGGCACCAAAACCCGAACACCGGGGCCGGGAGCCCTTGGGGTGCGGGGACCCCTCGAGCCTCCATCCCCGCCTCTCCTCTGAGTTCCACCCGACTCAGACTGACCCAAGCAGCGACTCCGTCCCGGTCCTTCGCCAGCGGCAGAGCTGGGAAGGGCTGGTTGCCGGTGGCAGGTCCGCGGCCGGGCGGGCAGGGGGCACGGTGGGGACCCGCAGCACCCTGGGGCTCCGGGGACCGATGGCGACCCCTGGAAGCCAAGCACAGAGCACCAGAGGAACGGCCGGTTTGGTCAGGCCGTGAGGAATTCACTCCCTACGGCCTGGAGAAAGGCTGGGCAGGAGGAAGGACGCATCACGCGGGGCAGCGGCCGCCCACCCCCCGCGTAGCGACCGGAGAAGCCCCGGTGGGGCCGAGAGCTTGGGGATGCGCCCCACGAGATGCCCGGGACCCCGCACCTCCGAAAGATCACACCCACGGCCGCGGCTCGGCTCGAGGTTTCCATGCGTTTGACTTTATTATTTTCAAGTTGACGAACAATATCGAGACGACTGGGTCGAGTAAGGCTATTTTTCCTCTTGGGTTTTTCTTTTTTTGTTGTGTTGGTTTTCTTCCCCCCTCCTTCTCCCCGGCCTGGGAAGCTCAGACAAGGGGCCAGACAGACACGCGGACCCGCAGACGAAGCGCCCGCCGCGACACCGAGACACGGAAGAGGAAAAGTCGTTAGTACCTGACTGCTGATGAGGTCTGTCCTATCGTATTCAAAGAAATGTTTATGTGCATAATATACAGAGGTGCAGCATTTACACACGATATCGTAAAGACACAGGAACTTGCTACAGATGCCTCGAGTCCTTCGGAGACGCGTCCCCCTCCCCGCCCTGCCCCTGGCGGGCTCCGGCTCCGTCCCGCTCCCACCTCGTGCCGCGACCCCGGGGATCCTCGTCGGGCGACGGAGCGGAGCTGCGGCTGCCCCCGGACCCCGGCGCGGGTCAGCGCCTCGTGCCCACCTTACCCGCCCGCTCCGAAGCTCCCGCCGGGCCGACTCTCGGCCTTGGTGGGGTTGGTTTGATTTTTTTCCTCTTCCTTTCACACTCGCCCGGCGCGGCTGAGCCCGGGAGAAAGAAAAAAACAACCCCCAAAAAAATGAGCCAGGAGAAGAGGTTTGAAGGGCTCCTCGAGTGCGGGGGGAAAACCGAAAAACAAAAACAAAGAAAAGGAGGGGAGGGAGGAAAAAAGGAAAGAGAATGAAAAAAAAAACCCCGA
>JANVCC010000204.1:313717-335191 GCA_025345505.1 Todiramphus chloris collaris
CCAGGGGCAGGGCGGGGAGGGGGAAAAAAGGAAAGAGAATGAAAAAAAAAGCCCCGAAGAAGCCCAAGGCCAAGAACCCGCGTTCCGAGCCGGAGGCCGGGGGTGCTTTTTCCTTTGGTTTCTGGCGGAAGGCGAAGGCGAGCGGGGGCTGACGCTGCGCGCGGTTCCGGCCCCCGCAGCCACCCCTGGGGGACCCGCGGCCCCCCCGGTCTCTGGTCCCTGTGGCGGGGGTGGGGGGGACAGGGGGACCCTCAGGGTTGGGGGGGGGAGGGGAGCTGGGGAGGGTCCCGTCCCCGTCCCCCCGCCCAAGCAACGGAATAAAAATCAAAGAAAAAGATTGTTTCTGGGTCCTTGCAGCTTGGCTCGGTTTCTCACTCGTTTCTCGGTCGGCTCTTTCCCCGCGCACCGGGGACCCCCGCAACCACGGCCACGCTCAGAGCGCTCGAAACAAAGAGAAAAAATAAAATACGTGCTCCTTTTTCCTTTCCTTTTCTATTTTTCGGAGGTTTGGTTTTGTTTTTTTAGTGCTGCTTCGCTATCTGCCGGATTCCAGCCCTGGGCCGCGGTCGATGGGGGCCGGGGAATATCCGTCTGCACCTCGCTTCTGGGGGCTGCGGGCTGGGGACAAGAGGAGGGGGAAGGAGAGAAGGGAGGGGATGGGATGGGATGGAATAGGATGGGACGGGATAGGATGGGATGAGATGGAACGGGATGGGACAGGATGGAATAGGATGGGACGGGATAGGATACGACAGGATGGGATAGGATGGGACAGGATAGGACCAGATGGGACAGGATGGAATAGGACAGGATAGGACGGGATGGGACGGGATGGGATGTGGGGGGCTGGAAGGGAAAACGTTTTCCTCGAGAAAAAAAAAACAACTTTCATCTTGCCTGCGGCTCGGGAACAGCAACAACAAAGAAACACCGACCAGGGCGTCGTCGTCGTCAGGTTATTTTCGAGTCTCATCGCCGTGCCCCCCCCGGCCCCCCCAGGGACGATACATTCAGTGTTTGTCAGCAGTTTCTATGGCTCAGCGGGGCCGCGGGGCCGGCGGCCCCGTCCTCTGGCAATGGCAGTGCAAATACACCTTCCCACTTGAAATGTATTTGTGCTGTTTGGATTATTATTATTATTATTAATAGTATTCATTTTTTTTCCTTTTGTCATTTTTTTTCCTCTCTCTCAGAACACAACTTCCCTTTGTTCATTCATTCCCTAGAAACAAACTTTTTTTTTTTTTTACTTTTTTTTTTTTCTTCCTTTTTTTTTTTCCTTTTGTTTTGGTTTTTTTTGGTGTTTTTTTTTGTTTGTTTTTTTTCGTTTTTTCTTCTTTTCTAAAATTAAAAATGAAAAAATAAACCCAAAGACACTCTCTTATCCCTTCCGCTCTTGCTGCTCTATCCCGCGGGATGCTAAAGGGAATCCAGACTCATGCTTTAACAAAAGTGCTTATTACTTGAAGCAAGTGCTTTGGACCAAGGGGGCGGAGAGAAACTTCCTTTTCTTCGGAGGGGGGGTCGGGGGAGCCCCCTGGGAACCCAGGGCCAGGGAGTTGGGGGTGAAAAAGCCGCTGCTCGGCGAGAGCCACGGCCACGGGGAGCCGAGCGGGAATGGTCCAACTTTGGCATAAAGGGAGGGGAGAGGCGGGGAGCTGGGGGGGGCACGGGGGACACGGGACCCCCCGATCGCCGCCCCGCGAGGGGCCGTGGGGAGCGGCCGGGGCAGCGGAAGTTTCCCTCCGTCCCTCTTTACAATGCACTGGGGAAAAACCATCACAAATCTCGTTTAGCAAAATAATGCGTTATTACCAAACACTTGGATTATTACTGAAATTGTCAAGCTGTGCTGTCAAACGGATACGATACAGCGTTAAAGGAGAACAAGACTGGCGCCTGCCAGGGAACTGCCCGCGCGGCCACCCCCCCACCCCCTACCCACCCCCCCGGCTCCCTCCCGCCGGCTCCCTGGCCACGGATGCGCTGCTGAAACCTCCTTTCCCTCCGTCATTATTATTTATTATCTATTATTATTATTATTTCCATAAGACACGAGGGGAAGGGAGTGAAAGATCCTCGCTAAGAGCAAAGCAGACAGACGGACGAAGCGCGGTGCCGCGGAGAAGAAATGGAGAAGCCCTTACAGAGATCACGTTGATTGTCTCGTCGTAGTTCGAGTCGTCGCGTCGAGCGGGAAGGTGACCGATCGCAGCACAGAAACAAGGCCAGAAGGGAGCTCGGGCTCCTTCTCCGAACAAAGAAACCGAAAACCACGAGAATACGCCAAAAAAAGAAGAGAAAACGAACCCCAGTAAGAAGTTGAGCAGGGGTGGGGTGAAGGAAACGCAGCAGCATTCCCCGCCTGCTCGAAGGAACGCGCTCGCCCCGGCCGCGGGGAGAAGCCGCCTTCAAGTGGAACGGTGCCGCAGTCCCCATCCCCCCGCCAGCGATGCCAAAGCCGCGCGGCACCGGGGCCAGGGCGCCAGGGGCACGGGGCAGCCCGGCTCTGCCCGGGGGACTCAGGCTGGAGAGGACGGAGCCATCGCGGCCCCGGTGGCCGCCCTGCTCCCACCCCGTCCCCATCCCGGGGCGATGCCGAGGCCGGCGCAGCTCGGGCCCTGCGAGCGCCAGAAGCAGCACTTTAGCCCTTGGAGACGCCGGCGCGGGGACTTTGGACCCATTTTCCTGCCCCGCGGAGGGGCGTGGGGGCCAGCAGCGAGAAGGGATAAAGCGATGCCGAAATTCCTCCCAGGGAGGGAAAGAGCTGCAGGAGGCGAGTGCGGACTCGACAGCAATGTAAACAAGTCTCTTTTTCCAGTTCTCCTCTGTAGAATACTGAAAAGCATCTTCAAAAAGGACCTTTTTTTTCTGTTTTTAATTCAAGTCTCGTGAGTTTATTCTGGTTCCGAACTGAGGTATTCGGTGCAGAAAGGTTAACACTTTCTTTCAAGCTGAAGGGCTGGGGGGAGCGGGGAGGGGGGACGCGGTCGGCGGGGGACACGATCCCACCAAACGGGGAGATCCCTCGGGGGCAGCCGGAGTCCCCGCGGGCCGACGGCGGCTCCCGCTCCCGGGGCCAGCTCCTCGAGTGCTTTGCTGAACCAAGTGCAGGGCGGTGGCGGGACGGGGAGACCCAGCAAGAGCAACGGGAGGGCCCCGCATCCCGCTCCCCTCCGGGAGAACACCCGCGCCGTGAAACGAGAGGGAAATGTGCTTATCACCCAAAGGCCAAGACTGAAGACTTCATATTTGGTTCTAAGAGTTTGGCTTTGGTAAAAGAAACAGAAACAGTGCGAGGGGAGCCTGGCAGGAGGCGTCCCGGGAACGGCCGACACCCGACGGGAGGGAGACACTTTCACCTAGAAACTAATCCTGCCACGAACAACCGAACAAGAAAAGATGAAAAAAGAAAAGACTAAAATATATATATATATATATATTAAAAAAAAAGATGCAATACCTTCTTTTGGTTACAGAAATGCTTTTTTCTCTCCCGGCGCCGGGCGGCAGAGCCGCGGCGCGGGGCTCGCGCTCCCCTCCCGGTCTCGCCGGCAGAGCGGCCGAGGAGGCGGAGGGAGGACGGAGGGTCCCTTGGCACCCCGGGGTGGCCCCGGCCCCGCTCCGGGGGGATGGTTCCGGAACGCTGCCCTGGCAGCCCCTTCTCGCTCTCTGCATCTTTGGCTTGGAACAGACTCGCGAGATGGAGAAAGAGTTGCGTCTTCTTTTGGTTATTTTTTGTTTTGCGCGCGATGCTGTTAAAGAAATTCAGGGAACAAAAAAACCCCAACTGGACAAAAACCCCAGCCCAGTGCAACGTTCTCCAGTGCTTCCAACCTGCGTTGCAAATGCGATGCCTCAAATGAGAAAAGAAACCCCAAACGAGGAACGAGGACCCCGCGGACACGCGCGCTGAGGAACCTGCCGGGACGCCACGGTAGGAAAATAACCGCAGACTTCCTCGGGGCTGCAAGGACTCTGAAGTGCATTTGTTTTTCCTTACTAAAAGGTGAAAAACTTTCGGGGCTTTTTTTTTTTTTTTTTTAAGGTTTTTGTAGTTTTTTTTGGTTTTTTTTTTTTTAAATGCTTTATAAATAACTTCTTTTCTTTTAAGAAGAGAAAAAAAAAAAGCAACACTGACTCTCGCATGGGAACGGCCACGCCAAACGGAGGAGGAAAGTTCAAAGAATCGTTTCTTAGGATCCGAGGAGGAAAAGGAAAAAATAAGAATTCAAAATCAAGACGGAGCGACAGAATCCCTAAAGTGCCTGGTGTGGGGAGGGAGGCTCCAGCAGCACGCCCGCTGCCGCCCGGCCGCGGGGTTGGGCAGCAGCACCCGTTTTTGCATATAAATGACAGCTGCCAAAAGGGTATTTTAGTGTCCCAGGTACAGTAGATCTCCATTATTCAAGTGTTTGCCTCGGAACCGCAGGATGAGCGCGAGGAAAAGAAGCGATGGCGAGAGAGGAGCGGCGACGGCGACGCTCGGCCGGCAGCTCGCGCCCGCCCTGGCACCACCAGCCAGTTCCCAAAGACCCCCACCCCCCACCCCTCCGTCCCACCAAGAGTTCAGGCTTCCCCGTCCCACCGGACGCAGCGAGGGGCCGGGCTGGCGTGGGGCTCCGGGACGCACCGGAACCGGTCTCAGTCCGTCCCGAGGGCTGGGGGGACAAAGCCCTTCCCCTCCGCGGGCCGGCGGGTGCTGGCTGAGCCCGCGGCACCCGCTGCCCACCCAGCTACGGGAGGGGGGTGAGACGGGCACCGGGGGGAAGACGGGCACCGGGAGGGTGAGACGGGCACCCCCAGCTGCCCCTTCCACCAATTAACAGCTTCGGCCCCGCGCCGGCAACCCAGCGAGAAGGGGAAGCTCTGAACTCTTGGCCTACCCGGCCGCGCTTGAAGGCTTGCCCAGTCTTGTTCTCCTTTAAAGTGCCCTATATTTATAGAATTTCTAAATAAATATAATAAGATATTAGGTCACCCATAGTTTAAGCTACTCGGAGTAACAGCCGTCCAAGCCGATGGCGTTGTGCCGGTCCTTGGTGTAGGGGCAGGCGCTGCCGTTGGGCAGGGCTCCGCAGGCAGCGGTTTTGGCTGCGATGCCGCAGTTCTTGAGGAGGTTGAAGCTGAAAGAGCTGATGGCGTCTTTAGGTGGGAAAGGCTTCATGGTGGAGAGGATAAGTGCCAGGCAGTCGGCAACGTCCTTGTTGGGGGCACATGCCAAGGCTGGGGTATGACCTGGAACAAAGGCGGGGGTGAAGGACGGCCCGGAGAACGCTCCGACCAGGGCGGGTTCCTGCACGAGGGACCGGGACACGTCTTGGGTTCCCAAGACCCTGGGTCCCGGCAGCCCCTGGGGCTGCAGCAGCCGCTCCGAAGCGTGCCAGGACAGCAGGAGATGGGTGAAAAGCCCCGGCAGCCCCGAGGAGGCTTTTCGCAACTCAGAGGTGTCGCAGCAGAGCGCGAACTCTGCTGGGAGCAAAAGCTTCTTCTGGCCACGGCAGCCAGCTCCTGCCAACTTGCTCAGGAGCCAACAGCTCACGGCTGGCTCGGGCTGGGCTGGTTCCGTGCCAGGCAGCCGCCAGAAGAGGCACAGTGGGGGCAAAAGATGCATCTCAAACACTGTGGGACCTGGAAGTGCTTCTGCAGGGGCTCGCAGGCTGCCAGGCTCACCCAGGCTGCTCCTGCCACGGAAGGGACGTGGAAATCCTTCCCACCCCAGCTGAGCACCTCCCTGGGCAGCCCCCGACCCCCAGGGTCACCACGCCGAGCCCCTCCCCGGGCACCCACCCGCGAGGAGGACGCACCTTCTTCATCCACAGCCAGCACGGTGGCACCTCTGCTGAGCAGGGCCTGGACGACGGAGGCCAGCCCGTTCCGAGCTGCGATGTGGAGCGGCCTGGGGGGGAGAGGGGACGGCAGCGTCACCCCAAGGGCAGAGCCGCGGCCCCCGCTGCCTCCTGCTACAACCAGGGGCCCCTGCGAGTGCTTCTGAGGGCACTCGATGGCTGCCCAGCCTCCCTGGGAGCGGGGCTCCTACCCCCACCCAGCACGGGCCCAGCTTTCCCCAGCTGTCCAAACAGTCCCCATTTCTCCAGATACTCACATTTGCAGAGCACTGTTACTTGCATTGATAAGGCCAAGGTCTTGGGTTTCCCCCAGGATCAACAAGGCACACTTTTCATGGCCCTGGAAAGGAGACCGGGCTGTAGGGCACAGCGGAGACGCCGGAGGGGACCTGGCGCTGTCCGAGGGGAACGCGATTCCCCGGGACACCGAAACGCTCCCCACACCCGACCTCCTCCAGCTGCCCTGGCCTGGGCACACAAGCTGTTGTCCCCTCCGTCTCCTTCTCCGTGTGGACACACTGGGCACAAGCCTCCTGCTCCCACCACGCCCCAGGAACCTCAGGGGGACCCCAGGAAAAATCCTGGCGGGTCTGGGCTACAACCAAAACTGCTCCAAACGGAATCGGGAGCGTCCGTACGGGGCCGGAGAGGTGACAAGCAGCAGAGCGAGGCCAGGGCCTTCACCCCCCTCACTAAGGTGACAGTGGTGACGGTGACAACGGCTGCGAGCGCCAGCTTCCTACCTTGCTGCAGGCCAGGTGAAGAGCTGTGTTCTTGTTGACATCCAGCACAGTTAGATTTGCTTTCGCTTGGTACAGCAGGAACTCTGAAACGAGGAGGAGGAGCTGCTGTTGGGGGGAATCAGCCCAGAGCCTGGCAGCTGGGGGGGGCATTGGCCAGAGGGTGGGCAGCAGGTCCAGGGAGGTTCTCCTGCCCCCCTGCTCTGCCCCTGGGGCCACATCTGCAGTATTGAGCCCAGTGCTGGGCTCCCCAGTTCAGGAGAGCCCAGGAGCTACTGGAGAGAGTCCAGAGGGAGCTGGGAAGCTGCTGGGGACCTGGAGCATCTCTGTGCCCAGGACAGGCTGAGGGACCTGGGGCTGTGCAGCTGGAGAAGAGCAGCCGGAGAGGGGAGCTGAGCGATGCTGAGCAAGAGCTAAAGGGCCCCGGGGGGGAGAGCCTGGGGCCAGACTCTGCTCAGTGGTGCCCAGCGCCAGGACCAGGGGCACCGGGCACCAACTGGGACCCAGGAGGAGAAAGTTCTTTGGTGTGAGGGTGGCAGAGCCTGGCCCGGGCTGCCCAGAGAGGCTGTGGAGTCTCCTTGTCTGGAGAGGTTCCCAGCCCGGCTGGACCCTGCGCTGCTGGGCCCCTGCTCTGGGTGCCCCTGCTGGGGCAGGGGGTGGCACCAGCTCATCCCCAGAGGTCCCTTCCAGCCCCCACCACACTGGGATTCTGGGACTCTGGGATTGGGACAGCAGCTTGCTGAGGAGCCAGAGGAGGGACAGCTCAGAGGAGAGGGACAGCTCAGAGGAGAGGGACAGCTCAGAGGAGAGGGACAGCCCAGCTCCCAGGGGACCCGGAGAGGGAGGTGGCCCGGGGAGGCTCACACCCCGTGCGAGGGAAGCGGCTGCCGGCCCCGTACCGACTGCTGCGGTGTGTCCGTTCTCAGAAGCCATCATGAGGGGAGTCCTCCCCAGCTTGTCGGTCGTGTCCACCTCGGCCTGGTGTCGCAGGAGCAGCTGTAAACCGTGGATGTTGTCTGCAAAGGCAGCAGCGTGAAGGGGTGTCCTGGGAAGAGAAGACGGAGGTGAGGAGGAGGACCCAGCACCCAGCCCAGCACGCCCAGGCTCAGGGACACGTCTGGGGACGTCAGGGTCCCTTTGTGCCCGGGGAAGTCGCGGCGGGAGTCACGGCCACCACCCAGCAGCACCGGGGAGTGGGTGCCAAGCGAGGGACGAGCCCGCGCTCACCTTCCTTTGGCATCTCTGCTATTAACAATCTTGGCACCTAATGCTTCCACCAGCATTTCCGCAGTGCCGTCCTGGTTGTTAATTCTGCGGTGAGGGACGAGAGGAGAAGTTAGACCAGGACGAAGCGGCGTTAGCACGTCCGCGGCGGGAGCGAGCAGCGCAGTCCTGCGGCTCGGATACAAACGGGAGCTGGCCTGGAGCTGCTTTACAGCTCCCCAAGGAGCTCCAGCAACCCAGCAACCACCTCCCTGCCGCCAGAGACCTGAGCTGAGCATCCAGAGTCACCCCGAGGAGCTGCTGCCACCCAGGGAAGGGCCTGGGGTAAGAAGGCCGGCTCCTCCATGCCAACCACGTGTCCCCACACCCCAGGAAGAGCCCAGGGCAGAGCCTGGGTGCCACTTACACCGCACAGTGCAATGGAGTAAAGGGGTTTCCTTCTAGGTACGCAAACGGGTTGTGTTCAAGTAACAATTCAAGACAATCTTCATGCCCTGCGAGGAGAGAGGGACGGGAACGCATCAGCACCCAGCATCCCTGCCACGGAGCACGAAGGGACTGAGGGTCCCTCTGCTCTCACCACGGCCCGAGAGCTGGAGGCCGCAGAGGTGGCACAGCCCAGCACAGGACCAGCAGCACCAACGTGCCCAGTACAGAGGCAGTGGGTTTGTTCTCTCTCGGGCAGCAAAGCTGACGCAGTTTGGGAGCTTTCTAATTCCGCGCCACCTCCCAGAGCATCGAGATGCCCAGGGAGAGGGCCACGGAATCCCACAAACTCCACAGGCCTGGAGCAGCCCCAGCTCCTCTGGAACAGCTCTTTTCATAGTTCACCCCATTTCTGAGGATCTCTGCTGCCTCCTTCCTAGCTCTGCCACCCCTTCCCCCCAGGCCGAACTCTCCGCGGGGCCAACAGCTCCCACAGAGGGATAACTGGGCTCTTCCTCACCCCTCCACCCCGTAACAGCCAGAGCAGAGCGGGCCCAGCCCCTCACCACTGTATGAAGCCCAGTGCATCGGTGAGTAGCCGCTGTAGTCCACCACGGAGTCCAGGGGGTCAGTAGAGAGGGCTGCCTGCAGCAGGGTCCTCAGGATTTCTAAGTGCCCACAGGCCGAAGCAAAGTGGATCGGGGTCCGGCCTTTGAAATCCCGACACAGAACGAAGGCATCGTGGTCCAGCAGCGCGGCCAGGCAGTCCTCACAGCCCGTCACAGCCTGCGCCCGGGAGAGAGGACCGGCAGCTCAGGGCCCACCCTTCCAGCGACGCAATTGCCCCCTCCTGCCCCAGCTTCCCTCTCAGGGGGAGGGGAAAAGGGGCTCTCACTGAGGACTTGCAACAGAATCGTCACATCATTTTAGCTGGAAGTGACCTCAAAGCTCATCGGGTCCAACTGCTGCCCAGCACTGCCAGGGCACCACTGACCCCTGGCCCTCAGCACCACAGCTCCACGGCTTGGAAACCCCTCCAGAGATCACGGGGACTCCACCACTGCCCTGGGCAGCCTGGGCCAGGCCCAGACAACCCTTTTAAGGAAGAAATTGTTCCTCAGCTCCAACCTAAACCTCCCCTGGGGCAACCTGAGGTCATTTCCCAGGGACACACTCACCCCTCGGTGCAGGGCGGTCCTTCCCCTCTTGTCGGCCGCGTCGGCCGTGGATCCCTTCTCCAGCAGGAGATGGACACAGTCAACGTGGCCGTTCATGATCGCCAGCATCAGCGGGGTTCTGTGGGAGGAGAGCGGGTTGGAAATCACCCGGGTTCGAGCCTTGTCCCCACCCGGTGCCACGCCGATGCCGAGAGACACGCCGGGACACTCACTGGCCATGGATGTCCATGACGTCGGTGATGTCCGCCCGCTCCCCGCTGTCTATCAGGAGGTGCAGGGAATCCGTGTTCCCGTTGGCAGCTGGAGACGAGGCACGAGGAGAGGAGTCACCACACGCACAGGTACGGGTGGGTCCCCTCCTTCCAGCCACCGCCGCAGGCCAAAGCACGGGGCTCGCGCCCCGCAGCCGGCGGCTGAGGGAATTTGTCGCGTGGTGGCCGGGCTGCGGGGCCGATGAGCGCGTGCACGGGCCGAACTGAAGACACGTGCTGTGTGGAAGCTGCTGGTGTCTTCCCTCCCACCCACTGATGAGCCGTTTGGACCCTTGGCTTCTGCTGGCCCATCGCAGCGGGTGGCACTGGCCACATCCCGACGCCGAGCGTCCTCCTCAACCCCCATCAGCAGCTTGGCGAACGGGAACCCCCGGCAGCAGCGGCTTGGAAGGGCTCTGGGCGCCCTCCCTTGCTGCCCCTGAGCATCCCCAGCCCCATCTGCCCTTCATCACCTGCAGCGTGGAGCGGGGTCCACTTCCTCTTCTTCTCCTTGACCAGCGCGGAGGCCCCGTGGCTGGTGAGCACCTCCACGCACTCCGTGGAGCCTCTCTCCGTGGCGAGGTACAGTGCCGTCCGTCCCTTGTGGTCCCGCACGTCGAGGTTCACCAGGGTTTCAGCAAGTGTCTTTAGGGCTTCACAGTGACCATTATAGGCCTGAGGACAGAGCAGACCACGTTCAAGAGGTGCCTGGAGAGGCTGCACCCAGAAATCCCCATCATGAGACGGTTCCTGCCCCCTGGGTCCCTCCTGGCTGTTGGTTCTCGTCTGTACTTTGAATCGTAGAACCATTTGGGTGGGAAGGGACCATTAAATGTCCACCCCCATGCAGGGAGCAGGACCATCTGCAGCTGGAGCAGGGTGCTCAGAGCCCCGGGCAACCTCCCCTGCAATGGTGCCAGGGATGGGGCAGCCAGGCACAGGCTTTCCCCACCCTCAGCACCAACAATTTCTCCCTTTTATCTCATCTAAATCTCCCTCTTTTAGTTTCAAACCATCACCCCTTGTCCTGTCCTGAGAGGCCCTGCTCAAAATTCTGCCCCCATCTTTCTGCCAGGCCCCTAAAGTCCTGCAAGGCCCCCAGAAGGTCTCCCCTTGGGGAGCCTTCTCCTCTGCAGGCTGAACCCCCCCAGCTCTCCCAGCAGAGGGGTTCCAGCCCTCCCAGCATTGCTGGGGCTCCTCCTGCCCCGCTTGGCACCAACAGCCGCAGGGACCCAGCGCTGGGGGCAGCTCTGCCGGGAACCCGCACGGGGCCAAGCGCCGCGGGCGCCCCTGGGCCGGGCCAGCCGTACTCACAGCTAAGTGCAAAGGGCTGACTGGAACGGTGCTTTCCACGTCCTCCAGGCAGTTAAAAGACATTTCCAGGAGCTGCAACAGCAACAGTGCGACCCGTAACTGATCCTGCAGACAGCCTGTCCTGCAGCTGGCTGCAGGGGCATTGGGAAACCTGCTCGTGTGCTCCAGGAAGGGCTGAACTTCGGGACAGGACCTTCCTTAACCTGGCTTTGGGCACTGCGCAGACCGTCACTGGGCTCCCTCTCCACAGACCCAGTGACCAACCCCCACTGGGCTCCAAGCTCCTCTCAGGGAGCTGTCGAGAGCGAGGTCTCCCCGCAGCCTCAACCCACCTCCCTTCTCCGGGGCAAACCCCGACGCTGCGGCATCTGCCACACACGGTTCCTTTGGCCACGCCAGGACCCCAGAGGCCTGACGTGTTCCTCGCGGGGGGTTCCCCAGTTCTGCTGGCTGCAGGGAGGGTTTTCTCCGGCGCACTCACCAGTTCGAGGTTCTGCCTGTTGCCGTACGCAGCTGCATAGTGGACAGCAGTGTATCCCTGCTTGTCCCGGAGGGACGGGTCAGCACCATTATCCAGCAGGAACTCTAAACAACTGCAACCAGAGAGGGCAGATCAGGAAAAAGGGGAGGTGGGAGAAGCAGAGCTTTACACAGAACCCCCCCCCCCCCCAATTCATCTCAGAACAGATGCTTCTCGAGACCCAGGGCACACACAAAACCCGCTGGAAGTGAGGACCAGGAAGCCCTGGCCAGATTGGCCTCCAGAATCAGCTCAGATGTTTCCTCCAAAGCACCTCTGCTCAGGGTAGGCAGGAGGAAGGTGCTTCCAGCGCCTGCATGCAGGGCTCCGGGGAAGGGGCCAACAACCGACGCTGGACTCACAAGAATGCCTCCTTCAGCCTCGACTCCTTCAGCGGCTCCTCGTCGGTGTCGTGGCTGTTTCCTGAATGAGTCTCTGCTCTGCAAGGCCAGAGCCCCGCGTCAGCTCGCCCAGAGCCCCCCTTCCTACCCGCACTCCTCAAAATGCTCCCCTCCTCGTGACACATCAAGCCCCAGGAAGGTGGCCCAGGGGACGCCCGAGTGCCACCCCCCCGCCAAGTGCCAGCCCCCAGCTGAGTGCCACCCCCCCACCAAGTGCCAGCCCCCAGCCCGGCAGGCAGGAGCGCTCAGGCCAAGACCCTCACCTCCTGTACGTGTCCGAAGCAGCAGCATAGTGTAGGGGGGTACAGCCTTTACAGTCAGCATCGTTAATACTGGCTCCCGCCGTGACCAGTGTCACCGTACACTGGTAACTGCCGTTGGCAGCTGCGTAGTGCAGTGGAGTCCTGGCAGGGGCAAGGAGAGGGGATCGGAGCTGCAGGTGCCACGCCGACGGAGAAACTCGCCCGGCGGGACCCCGGGAGGCAGCCACCCTCCTGCTGCAGAGCTGTGCCCGGCTCTGGCTCAGGGCTCTGCCCGGCTCTGGCTCAGGGCTCTTCCAGGCTCTGGCTCAGGGCTCTGCCAGGCTCTGGCTCAAGGCTCTGCCTTGGCAGCACCTTCTGAAGAGCCAGAGCAGGACGCTTGAGGTGGGAACAGCTGAAGGAAGCGGCTTCAGACACCAAAGGTCTTCGGAACGTCCCAACCCAAGCCCAGGATCGGCACGGTCTGGCTGGTTTAGGGCCGGTGGCATCACCCTCACCCCCCTGCAAGCCCCAGAGAGCACTCACCTCCCGAATTTATCTCTCCTCCTCAAGTCAGCACCGCTGCTCAACAGCAAATTAAGACATTCAACGTTCCTGCAGCCGGGAGGGAGAGGAGTTGGATGCAGATGAGGAGGAGCCGCAGCAGAAACGCAAACCCCCAGATGTGCCGCAGCCACAGCTGGATGCTGCACACACGAAGCTTCTCCCGGCCCCTTCCCCGGAAAATAACCCTTCCCAGTGAAATAAATTCCCACTCCACCAGGTATTTCCCCAGGCAGACAAATCCTGCTGGTTTTCAGGCCTCAGCCTGTGAGCCCTTCAGGAGCCCCTGCTTTTATCCCCCTTCTAAAGCCGGCTGAGCAGCCATGGAGGGGAGAGACCTGGACAAGGCACAGAATCAGCACCAGAACGGGGACAAAGGTTTTCCATTTTCACTCCTGCTCTAAACCTGGGTCTCCACTCTCCCCAGAGCTGGGAACAGCACCCAGGGGTCTGACTCCCCAGAGCTGGGAACAGCACCCAGGGCTCTGACGCCCCAGAGCTGGGAACAGCACCCAGGGCTGCCGGGCGGGGAGGAGGGCGAAGGCTGGGGCTGGGGGCGGGCGGCAGCGCGGGACCCGTGCCCTGGCTCACCCTCCAGAAGCAGCAGCGTGGAGGCAAGTCCTCCCGAGGTTGTCAGGCGTGTTGATATCGAAGCCTGCAGACAGCACGTGCTCGTTGCTCAGCGAGGAGACGATGCTGTACAACTGACCTGGGGGCGGGAGGGGCGGGGGGCGTCAGGGGGAGCCCGAGGACCCCCCTGCCCTGACGGCCCCTGCAGCGGGAGGGGCGGCCGAGCCACTCACCTGAGGAAAGTAGCTTACGACAACAGTCTGAAAATCCGAAGAGAACAGCTAAGTGCAGGGGGAACATGTCGTGGATCCCACGCCTGCGGGAGAGGAGCCAGGGGGGTCAGGGCAGGTCGTCTCTGCATCCCCCGGGACAGGGAAAGGGCGGAAAAGTCCTTCCCTACCTTGCAGTGTCAGCACCATTCGTCATCAAAGTACTAATTAGCAGCTCGTGGCCGTATCTAGCAGCAACGTGGAGGGGGGTATTGCCGTATTTGTCCGCGCAGTCGATCTCACTGCCTGGAAAGGAAAAGCCGAGCGCTTTGCCAGCGTTCCAGTCCCGAGCAGCCCAGGCTGCTCCCACGGCCCCGTCTCAGGGACACGGCCGATAACTCGAGTCCCCGCGGCGTCGTGCGGAAGGGCAACTGGAAAGTGCTCTCTGAGCCAGAGATCGCTTGAATCCTGCAAATCCAGGGCGTTAGATCTCGCCCCGTGGCCCAGGAGGGATGCGCCCAGCCCCGGAGGTCTCCGGCTAAACCCCCGGGGCGTCTGCCAAGCCTGCGGCTCTCTTAAGGAATATTGTCTTTCAGGCTGGACGTGGCAGTGGGAACGTTCCTCGGCCGCAGCGGCTCTGACCTGGATGGAATTTTAGTCCCCTGGTCTGCGCTGGCTGCCCTTGAGGGCACAGACACGCTCCCTGCCACCCCCCAGCAGCACCAGGCCACAGGCAACAGCCCCCAGAGCACAGAGTGAACCCAGGAAAGCTCCCGAAGCCTCCAGCAAACACGGGGGGAGGTCCCCGGGGCAGGTGCTGAGAAGCACAAGGCAAAGCCGGGGTGAAGCAGCAGCCACTCACCATTCTGGATGAGGATCTGGGAACGCGTGAACCGTCCGTGGATGGCAGCCATGTGCAAAGGGCTCTTCCCTTCCTTGCTCTGCGGAGAGCAGAGGCCACGTCCCATCAGGCTCCCCAGCCCCGTCCCCGAGCGGGTCCCCGCTGCCCCCAGCCCCCCCCCCGTCGCTGCCAGACCTGAAAGTTGACGTCGGCCCCGTTGTTCACGAGGAGCTCCAGGCACAGGGCCCCGTTGGTGGAGACGGCAGCAAAGTGCAGGGGGGTGAAGCCCTTCTCGTTAGGCTGATTGACGTTGGCGCCGTAGTTGACCAGCTCGTTGGCCACGGCATCTTGGCCCATGTAACAGGCGATGTGAAGTGCAGTGTTACCGAAGGAATTTGGTTCATCGATCTGCGGGAGCAACAAACCCCGGAGGATTTGGGGATTCAGGAAGGGAAAAAAAAAGGCAGCTGGGAACCAGCCAGGGCTCCTGCCACCATGCAGCACCTTCTCCTGCTCCTGTCTCCCACCCGAGCCCACCCTGGGCCGCGGGGGTCTCACCTCGACTCCCAGCCTCAGCAGGTGACGCACGACTTCGATCTGGCCGCTGGCTGCGGCGGTGTGCAGCAGGGTGTAGCCCTTCTTGTCCTTACACATCACATCAGCGCCCCGGGCCACCAGCAGCTTCAGAACTTCCAAGTGCCCTGGCCAGGAGAGAGGGGTAAGAACCAGGAGAGCCTGAGGAACGGGAGCCCCACCACGGGGACAGGTGAATCCGCAGCAGCCAGCGCCGCGGGAGAAGCAGCTGGACCGATGTCCAGGGAAAAACCTACCCAGGAAGGCTGCCCAGTGGATGGGCTGGCGGTCCTTCTTGTCACAAGTGCTCAGGCTGGCCCCTTTGTTCAACAGCAGGTTCACCATCTAGACGGGGAGAAGCGGTGAGAGACGCAAGGCCACCGTCCCTCCCCGCTCTCCCGGAGGTGCCTCCGCCACCCGCGAAGCCCCGACCCAGGGAAGGGCACCCGCTGGGCTCCCCGGCGCCCGGCCCCGCCTGGGGTACCTCGAGGTGGCCGCTGTGCACGGCGTGGTGCAGCGCGGTGCGGCCCGTGCGGTCGGCCACGTTGACAGTGCTCAGCAGCGGGACGATGGCCTCCACGCACTTGGTGGCCCGGTTGGCAGCGGCGACGTGCAGAGGCGTTTGCCAGTACTTGTCGCGGGCGTTGACGTCTGCCGAGTGCTTCAGGAGGAGGTGAAGTGCCTTCTGGGGGGAGCAGAGGAGAGCAGAGCGCTAACCCAGCCGGCTGGGGCCCGCGGGAGCCTCCAGACAGCTGGAGGAAACATGGAACCATGGAATTGTTCTGGTTGGGAAAGATCTTGGAGCTCGTGGAGTCCAAGCGTTGCCCCGGCGCTGCCAGGGCACCGCTGACCCCTGTCCCTCAGCACCACTGCCCCCTGTCCCTCAGCACCACAGCTCCACGGGGGGCTTGGAAACCCCTCCAGGGGTCACGGGGACTCCCCCCCTGCCCTGGGCAGCCTGGCACAGCCCTGGACAACCCTTGCAGGGAAGAAATTGTTCCTCAGCTCCATCCTAAACCTCCCCTGTGGCAAATAGAGGCTGTTTCCTCTTGTCCCATCGCTTGTTCCTCAGGGGCAGAGCCCAACCCCACCTGCTCCAACCTCCCGTGAGGCAGATGCAGCTCAGTCCACCCCGATCCACACCCACATCTACGGCCCCGAGAGACAATCTGCTCTCGCGGGGCTGGGCTCCGCACGCTCACACGAACAGCTTCTCCCCCCTCTGCCAAAGGGAAGGACTCGTTCACTTTCATGTCCCCGATGACATTTTGAAGCCCACATACGGCTGCTTCAGGATGTTATATCACAGAGGAAGGGTACGCGAGGTAAAGACAGCATGGCTGAGGCTCCAAGAACCAGCAAAGAGAAGGAATCTTCCCAAGGCGACTCCTCCAGCTCTCCCCGGGCTGCTCCAGCTCCTCCCAGGCTGGAGTTCAGGATGTGGGACCCAATGGAGCCGGGCTCATCCCACCGGGGATGCAAGGAGCAGACAGAGCCAGAGGACACCTCAGAGGGAACCCACCTCGTTACGAGATGCCGCGGCGCGGTGTAGGGGGGTGAGCCAAACAGTGTCCTTCGCGTTGACATTAGCACCTGGGGAAGGACAGAAGGAGGGGGCGGGGAGGTGACCGGCTGCCCCCGCGCCAGGGTCCCAGGGCAGGTCTGTGGCCACCTCCGAGGCACCCGCCGGGCAAGAGGGGACCTCGCACCGAGCTTCGGGTGAGGACAGGCTCTGAGCTGCAGGAGGAACGAGCTATATCCTTCAGCAGGCTGAAGAGACCCCGGGTCCCGCAGCAGCAGCTTCCCACTGAGCCAAGAGACCACGGCAAGGCCCCGTGAGGGGTTCTGCTCCTGCCTTTGGAACGAGGCCGCTCGGGACAAAACCTGAGAGCCCTTCCTGCTGGGACCTGTGGTCGCTGTGGGCTGCACCTCCACACTAAAGGAAACATGACAGGTTTCTGCCATCCCAGCAACAGACAGGCGTGAAAAAAAACCCAGAAGGGGCACATAAGGGCATCCCCTGCTCTGCAGAGAGAGCTGAACATCCCCGGTCCTGTTTAGCGAGCCCTCAGCCAAGGATTTCCCCAAGTCTCTCCTCGTCGGGGTCACAGAGGCTCCCACCAGCCCTGGGGCTCCCCACCAGCACCACAGCAGCTGCGGAGCCCCGAGGTGCTGCGCTGGGCACTGGCAGAGGAGGGGACGCCCGTCTGCGCAAGGCCCGGCTGTCTCTGGAGGGAAACCAGCTTGACACCAAGAAACACGACCCACGGCTGAGCAAAACCTCCCGGTTTTCAGCTGAGCCCTCTCCGTGGGGAAGCAAAACTTGGCTCTGCTGAGCATCCTGCCGCTCGAGGTGCCTGCGGGACACGTGTCCCCACCACGGCCCCCTCCGGTACCCCCTCCTCGCACCTCGCACACATCCCCCTCCTGGCTGCCACCTCTGCTATTTCAGGTCCCGGGCGCTTCTGCCTGGACAAACCTCTTAGGATTACGGCAACACTTCCTAAGCTGCCCCTGGCCGCAACCCCCGCTGGCTTAAGCACGAGAGCAGGGTTGCTCGGAGGGCGACCAAAACCTGCACCCTGAGGGGATCAGAAGGAGGCCTTCGAGGCAGCGCTGGAGCCGAGCCGAGCGCCCCGAGCCTCAGCCCCTTACCTGACAGAATGAGGAGCTCGAGGATTGCAACATCTCCGACGTAGGCAGCGGCGTGCAGCGGCGTTCGTCTTTCTTGGTCCTGAGCAGGGGGGTAAGAAAGAAACCCCCCGTGAGCTTCCAGCGCAGGGAGACCCCTCCTCCGCTCCGGTCCATCCCAGCACCTCCCGTGTTTGTGGCATCTCGAGACGCGGGACAAGGGGAAAGCTGCCAAACCCATCAGCCCGGGGGCGTACCCGCAGCAGAGGGTACCTGGGCACAAGGCTGTGGGAGCTCCGGGCACTCGTTTCAGCCACCCGCTGACTCCCCAGAGACTGCTCTGGTGCTACTGGACTTATACTGGGTGTATGAGCACCTGCGAAGCCCCCTGCGAGGAGACAGGAGCCCGGCCACACTGCACAGCACACGCTCCGCAGCCAGCAAGAAAAACCACTCCAGAGTTACAGATGGCTCCGAAACCAAACCCGGACCTGCCCCTGTGGAAGGCAGGGAGGGCGCAAAGCCCCTTCTCTGATCCTCGGCTGGATTAGCCCACGAAAAAGCACCCTTCACTTCTGTTTACACAGGGCTGGGGCCTGGGCAGCCCCCGCCTCGGGGCACGGGGTTCAGGCTCCGCTTGGGGAACGCGCCAGGAAACAAACACGTGGAGAACCAGGTGAGCACGAGGCCTTCCGAGCCCCGGATTTTGTGTCTGGGGGGAGGGGAGGGAAAACTGCAATTGTATTTGAGTGGGTTAAAAACTGCCGGGGAAACGGCGGCGGTTTCATTTTGGG
This sequence comes from Todiramphus chloris collaris, assembly GCA_025345505.1. Classification (NCBI taxonomy): domain Eukaryota; kingdom Metazoa; phylum Chordata; class Aves; order Coraciiformes; family Alcedinidae; genus Todiramphus; species Todiramphus chloris. The sequence goes on from JANVCC010000204.1 coordinate 332,042, forward strand.
TTTGGTAACAGCTTGGTGCTGGCACAAGCAGGCAGGAGGGGGATGTGAAAGCGAAACCCGGCTGGCCGGTCACCCAACCGGCAACACCTCTAAACCCGCACACGGAACGGAAACGAAGCGCCAACAACTCTGGGTTTATTCCTCTGGCAGCTGCACGAGATCGCGGCCAAACAACCCCCGACCCTCTCCTCTGCCCGGTGAGGACAAGGAGCTGCGGGGTCCCCTCCCGAACCACTCAGGGAGCAAATCTCTGGAATAAGCCACAACACGCTGGAATCGCTCATCCTCTGGCCCGGGGGCACCGGGGCAGGGCTGCCCTCACTCCCTGGGCTGCCGGCCAGCGTCCCGGTGCCTGCCCGCGACCTCAGCACCGCGAGGAGCCGGGTCGGGAGAACGCTCAGTGAACCAAACAGGACCCCGACGAGATGCCGGCCGCTGCCGGCAGCAGCAGGGCCCGGAGCCCAGCTCGTGAGACAGCGAACTCGAACAGGCTGCTCCCGCCTCGAGCTCAGGGCTGAGCCCAGCCTCCGGGCTGCGGGTGCAGGAGCTGCTGAGCCTGACAGTCCAACCCAGCCACCGTCTCAGGCGGACCCGGGCTGGTGTGGCCGGGGCCGGGCAAGCCAGCAGCCCGTGGCACAGACGGTCACGGTCATGTCCCGTCCGTGCAGCTGCCACTGGTTTGAGAGCGGGACGCTCGGGAACCAGGGCTCGCCCTGTGCCTCGTGCTGCACAGGAGGACAGGCCACGCTCACCGCCACCAGCCCGGGGCCACCGTGTCTGAGGAGCGGCCGCCTCTCCCTGCCTGCCCACCCGCTCTGGAACCAGCATCAAAACCGGCCGGGCCGAACTGCGTGTAGCAGAACCCCCGGCTCGAACCGGGAACCGCACCGGCCAGGCCCGCTGCCTTCACAGCGATCTCGGTCGCCATCCCCAAAGGAAAACCGCCAAAGCAGCGCCGGGAAAAGTCCTCCCGCCGCTCTGAGCGATGCTTCAGGAGCGTCCCGTCACCTCCCGGGGAGAGGACAGGCTCCTGGGCCTCCACACGCCCCGCTCTACGGACGGCAAGATGGAGGCAACGGGATGAAGCCGAGCAGCAAGCGGCGGCCGAGCCAGGAGCAGAATCCAAAAAATCTTTTGTTTCAAACCCCCCACTCCAGCTCTGCCAAAAAAAGAGCCACCAGGGTCTCACCCGCCGAGCTGGGGGGAAGGGGCTGGGGAGAGCTGGGGGGAAGGGGCCGGGGAGCACTCACCAGTACGTTAATGTTCTCCTTCTGATTCAGCAGCGACCGCACCTCCTCTACATCGCGGTTGAAGATGGCTTGGACCAGAGGAGGCTGCAAAGAGACGAGCGAGTCGGGAAGGTGGCACCGTGGGGACGAGGGGAGAGGGAGAAGCGGCAGCATCACCGCACCTCAGGGCTTTACACCGGCCCGGCGCGGCCACCACCGTGCTCCGCAGATGAGCCCCTCGTGCCCACTGCTGCTGGAGCCTGGCCCACCGGCCGCTCCCAGTAGCCCCCAGCAGCTCCTCTGCGCCCGTGGCTCTGCCAGCACCAGAGAAGGATTTTCCAGCCAGCAAAGGTACTTTTTTGGTTGGTTGCTGGTGAACAGACCAAGGAACCCCTGGAAAAGCCGCCTGGCTTCCCGAGCGGCAGGAGCAGCGCCGGTCACGGCACCAGCAGCCCAGCTGCAGAGCCTGCAGCACGCCCAGGGCACGGCCCGAGCCCAGGAGGGCAGGTCCAGCTGCCAAAACTTCAGCCGCAGGAGAAAATCCTCCCTCGGAGCCAGCTGGAGGCTCCTGGCACCAGACAAGACCTCTGCAGACAGCGAATCAGGTTTCCCAAGGCACATCCAGGCGATGGCTCCTGCTCTGCTGCTCTCCTGCCTTTGGAGAAACACCCACAACGCTCCGCCAGCTCCGCTGGCACCAAGAACCCGGCAAAGCCCAGCCTGGCAAAGCCCAGCCCGGCAAAGCCCAGCCTGCAGCTCCTCCTGTCCTCTGCTGCCCCCAGACCTCGGTAAAGCCCAGGAGCAGAGCCAGCCGGTGCCAGGGGCGGCAGAACCGACAGCCTGAGCTGCCAGAGACGATCCCGCGGCTGTTCAGTGCTGCCCAAGCTCCGGGCATCGCCCTGCAGCCCCGCACCCCGTTTCTCGTTCCACGGGCCTAAAAACCCCGTTTTCACCGAGCCGGTTCTTCGGGGCAGGGGCTGTGGAGCTCCAACCAGCCGAGAGGCATCTTCCAACCAAAGCCGTTCTCCCATCGCTGCCCAGCCCGGAGGGTCCCCGAGCCCCGCGTGCCCCGTCCGGCTCTGCCCGCCGGCCCCAGACGGGCGAGCTCCGCTCATCTCGGCCTCTCGGGGCTGGCTTCTCAAGGCGACCCCCTCCTCACCCCGCTGCCCACCGCGCTCAGCCACCATCGCAGCGCAAACCCCAAACGCGGGGAACACCTCCCGGGTCAGAGGGAACGCGTGAGTCACTCCCCTGGAATGCAGCAGGCTCAGCATCGCTCGGGAAGCGTTCAAAAGAGAAATAGTGAAATAAATTTAAAAGAACGGGTTTTTAATAAAAAAAAAAAGGAAAGCATGGCAGGCGGCGGTACCGCCCCGAGCGGCCTGGGCGGTTTGCAGCAGCGCTGGGTCTGACACACACACCCACCATTCGCAGGGAGAGCGAAGTGTTTTGGTTACCGGAAAAGGGGAAAAAAATAGAAGGAAAAAATAAAGTTCTATTTAAATCCCAACCCCGGCGCTGGTCCTGAGCCCTCCCCCTTGCCCCCCCAGGCCCCGCTGCTGTCGCGGTGCCGCAGGAGCCGGGATGGGCACGGGGCGAGGCTGGGGAGCGGGGGGACAGGGGTCACCACGGTGCTGGCGGGGGGACGGCCACGCTGAGCCCAGGGCCAGGCGCTGCCAGCGGGGAGGAGACAGGGCTGCCCAGGGCTGCAGCTCCCACAGACACCCCAGGAGGGGCCAGGGGCAGGTGATGGTGGCACCGGGGTGGCAGCTGCCGGGAAACCCGGACTGAGAGACACCCTGACCCCAGGAGCATCCCCAAAGCCGCACCAGGGACACCCTGCACCCCAGGAGAGTGTCCCCAAATCCACACTGGGGACACCCTGCACCCCAGGAGCGTCCCCAAAGCCGCACCGGGGACA
>JANVCC010000204.1:345339-375465 GCA_025345505.1 Todiramphus chloris collaris
GGGGGGGTCCCCGGGTCCCCCCCCTCCACTGGGACACCCCGAGCAGCGGCTGCCTCGTGGGCGCTGCTGCTTCTCCCGGACAGACCCGGCCCTCGGCCCCCAGGCCGGGCCGGAGGGGGGCTGGGGCTGCTGGGCACCGCGGCTTGGGGATGAGCAGCCGGGGGGGAAGCCTGGCAGGAGCCGGCGGGGTCTGGCCGGCTGGAACTGCCCCCCGACGGCGGCCTCAGCCGGTACCGGGGCGTTCATCGCACCGACGTGCACGGGCACTGCCCCGGAGCCGCTTCCCTCCCAGCCCAGGGCTGCCGGGGCGGCTCGGTGTCGGAGCAGGGGCCGGGGGAAGCTCTGCCCGCTCCCCTGGCAGCGCTGCCCCGTCTACGTTGCCCCTCACCGGGCTCTGCCCGGACCAGGCCGTCGCTTGACCCCCTCCCCGATCGCTCCTGGTCACCGGAGCCTCGCCGGGGCAGCTGCCCCGAGGGCAAGCCGAGGAACCAGCGGTGCCACCGCTGCGGCAGGTCCCGGGTGCAGCGGGGGTGGGTGACCGGGCAGCGCCCGCCGCTCCCCGTCCACCGACCAGGGGCGCGCGGGGGTGGCGGTGCCCGGGGCGGCCGAGCCGCGGCCGGAGGAGGTGGCGCCGGGGACACCGGCGCTATTTCTGTCGTGTGTTTGGAGCTGCCTTGCGGCGGCTGCTCCCTAACGAGGAACCGGGGTGAGCCCGGCAGCCGCTGCTCGCGGCTCTCCCGGGAGAAGGGGCGGCAGCCCCGGCCGCTGCTCCAAGAGGTGGGCCCGCTGCCCCGTCCCCGGAGCCGCTCTGCCCGCCGGGACCCCTGGGCTCCGCTGGGCTCGGCAAGCGGCTCCGGCCCCGGGCTGACCCTGGGCGGGCGGGACGCGGGGCACCCGGTGCGGCCCCGGCGGGAACCACAGCCCCCGCCTCCCCCCGCGCGGCCGGGACTGCAGCTCCCGTCGTGCCCCGCGCGGGGGGCGTCGCCCCGCCCCTCCCCGCGCGCCGTGACGTCGCGGGCTCTCTGGCGACGCGGTGACGTCACGGGCCGGGTGAGAGGTCACGGCGGCGGTGCCGGGGCGAGGGCAGCGGAGCCGCGTCCCGGCCCCGGTCATGGCGGCCCGGCGGCTCCGCGGCGCCTTCCAGCTCGGGGCGCGGCAGCGGCTGCGGGCGGCGGCGGCCCCGTCCGGCAGGTGAGGGCCCGCGGCGGCACCGGGCGGCGGAACCGGGCAGGGCCCGGGCGGGCTGTAGGGGCCCAGGTCTGGAGCCCGGGCGAGCCGAGGTCGTGCGGGGCCCGCGGGCACCGGCGGAGGCCACGGCGCAGGGTCGGGGCGGAGGCCGGGGGGCGATCGGGGACGGGGGAGACCCCGCGAGGCGAGCGGTGCCGGGCCCCTCGCCGTCCTGGGGGCACCGAGGGGACCCTGGTGAGGGGGGCACGGGGCGGCCCGGGGACACCCGTGGCGACGGCGGGAGGGGGTGGGGGGTCTGTGGCCTCGGAGGCGCCACCCGCCCAGGGTGCCCCCGGCGAAGGCCCGCGGGAGAGAGGCGGGAGCTGCCCGCGGGGGATCCCGGGGCCCGGCCGGCACCTGACCTTGGCGGGGTGAGGGGAGAGAGCCCCCCGGGCGCGGCCGCGGGGCCGTGTCCCGGCAGCGGGTGCAGGGGCCGGGCCGGGGCCGCTGCCACCTTCTCGGGGCGGGAGCGACGTCAGAGTCCCCGGCGGGCCGGGCACCGGCGTCACTTGTTTGCTCGGGCGAGCGGAGCGTCCAGGAGACCTGAGGCCACCCCGGCGTGTCCCCTGCTGGCACTGACCCCTGCGCCCGGGCGTGGGCCGAGCGGTGGCAGCGCTGCTGGCACCGACGCGGTTCCTGGCAGCCCGGGGCCGGCGCCGGGCACTCGGCAATGGGGTGGCTCTTGCAAGCCACAGGCATCCTGGCCCGGGTCTGTAGGGCTGGTTTAGGAGCCACCTCGGCCAGACCCTGTTGCGGCGAGCGTGTGGCACTGAGCGCTCAGTGAGAGCAAGGAAGGGGCGATCGGGCTCCCAGGACCCCTGAGACCACCAGCTTTGTGTAGCTGAGGGCCACCACCGCAGCCCCCCTGTGCCACCCCGGCTATTCTGGGAGCTCGGGGGCTGCCAGGCACCACAGGTGACTCCTCTTGGCACAGGATCGTCCCGCGGCTCCTGGGAGAAGCGGGACCTTTCTCCTCCAGCCACCAGTCCTGGAGGAGAGCCGGTGTGACATCTAAAAATACCCACCCTGTCCCGTGGGCACCGAGGGGTGCCAGATTTGGCTGTCGCGGGAGGGAGCCCGGCGGGGCCAGCCCGCAGCCGTGCCGTGGTCGGGGTACAGCCCGGCACCGCAGCGCTGAGCCCTCGCTGCTCGGTGGGGCCCCTTTGCTGAGGCTTGGCCCCGCGGAACGATGCCGAAGGAGCCGGTGGCGGCACTGTGAGAGGCCCCTGCGCCTGCCACCGCAGCTCCGGGGCTGGGTGACGCGTCACCGGGATCCGGCTGTGCTCCTGGCTCTCGGCCGGTGCCGTTCCTTTCCACCGGTGCCACCTGCGCCGCACACGAGGGTTGGGCTGGGACGCGGAGGAGGGAGAAGGTCCGGGCTGAGCGGGGCCGAGTGCCGGCACCAGCGCAGGGCTGGGTCACTGGCAGTTGTCTCCGCTCTGCTGCTCCGGATTAGGTGTCCCTGAGGTCGGGTTTCCGTGGCTATTCCTCCTCTTACACAACAGCAGCCCTGGGACGAGGGCTCGGAATTCCCCGGCCTCTCCCCTCCTGCCCTCGGCCCCAGGACCCGTTTCCTCCTCCCCTGGCGTCGACTCGAGGCCCGGGAGGGACCCAGCATCGGGGGGATCCCCGCACACACCTCCCGGGGCCGCTTGCCATCCCTGCCGGGGCCAGTTCCCACCCTGGGCAGGCTCGGGAAGGGTCCCAGCGTCCCAGTCACGCTGTCCCGGCACGGCCCTGGTCCCCCCGCTAACGCCCGTCTCCCCCGCAGGCACGCGGCGCTGTGCGGCCTGCGGCTCGGCCGGCCCGGGAGCGGCTTGGCCTGGGAGCCGCGGGCGCAGCCCAGCCGGTCCTTCCTCAACCTCACCAACAAGCGGAAGGAGTACTCGGAGCGACGCATCATCGGGTAGGTGCCGCGGCGGCAGCGGCGGCTTCGCGGTGCCCGCGGCCCCGGTCCCAGCGCCCGCTCTGCCCCCAGGTACTCCATGCAGGAGATGTACGACGTGGTGGCCAACGTGGAGGACTACAAGAACTTCGTGCCCTGGTGCAAGAAGTCGGTGGTGGTCTCCAAGCGCACGGGTCATGTCAAGGCCCAGCTGGAGGTGGGGTTCCCGCCCGTGGTGGAGCGCTACACCTCCATCGTCACCCTGGTCCGGCCCCACCTCGTCAAGGTGAGCGTGGCTGCGGCGCGGGGAGGGGACGGTCCCGGCCGGCTCCTGGGGTCCTCCCTGACCCCCGCTCTCCTCCCCAGGCCGTCTGCACGGACGGGCGGCTCTTCAACCACCTGGAGACGAACTGGCGCTTCAGCCCCGGCATCCCCGGCTACCCCCGCACCAGCACCGTGGACTTCTCGGTAAGAATCCGCTCGGGGGGTTGGGACGGGGCGGGCGCAGGACGGGGGGGACAGGGCTCCTGCCGCGGGGACCTGCCCGGCCGCCCTGACACCCCCGCTCTCCCCAGATCTCCTTCGAGTTCCGCTCCCTGCTGCACTCCCAGTTGGCCACCGTCTTCTTCGACGAGGTGGTCAAGCAGATGGTGGCAGCGTTTGAGCGGCGGGCGGCCAAGAACTTCGGGCCCGAGACCCGAATCCCCCGGGAGCTGATGTTCCACGAGGTTCACCAGACGTGAGGGCGGCCGGGACGCCGCGGACTGTGCCAGGGCCCCGGGGCCGCCCTCCCAGATATTTATTTGAGTGCATCTCTGCTGCCACCGCCTCGGTTTCCCTCCCGGCCCCAGGGCTGAGGGCCGAGGGTCCTGCAGGCAGGGGGCTGCCAGGAGCCCCCAGCCCCACTGCGGGAGCCGCCTCCCAGCGCCGGACTCCCTGGTTTTAGAGCTGATTTTGGTTTTAAGTATGATATTTTTGTTGTTTTAATTTTTGGGGGGAGCTCTTGTTATTTTATTTTCCCCAGTTGGTTCGAGGCCTCAGCAAGGCTGGGGGGGGTCCCGGCCCTGGGGCAGCCCCCGGGTGGGGGGCCGGAGCCCCTTTTCCCCCCCAGCTCTCCCAGGAGCCGTTACTGGAGGAGACCCCAGTGAAAGCCGCGGGACCCCCGGCAGTGCCCGTCCTGCCGCCAGACCCGAGGTCATCGCACAGTTTGCACAAGTCGCACGCACAGGGTGGGGAGGGGGCGTCCCTGCTGCCCCCACCCCCAGCCCCTCGCAGCCCCCACACCTGCCCCAGGGACCGGGACAGCCCCGGCCTGGAGCCCCCGCCTCGTTCCTCTGGTTCCAGCTCAGCGGGAGGGGTTGGGGAGGGGGGGTCTCCAGCTCCCCCAGGCCAAAACTCCCACCTCGGGGGGAGGGGGAGGAAGGGCTCCCTAAACCACCATCCCCCTGCCCCCAGCTCAGCCCACCCCGTTCCATCCCCGTCACCGCGGCCGCCCGGCCGTGCTGCCCCGGGAAGGGCTTTTCCAGGCCAATAAAGAGCATTTTCCACGGGTCCGCGGCTCCTGGTCCTCATTTGGCGCCCCCGGGAAGGGACCTGGGGCTGGGGGCGGGGGAGGGCTCCACACACCCCCCTCCCCCTGGCCCCAGACCAGGCTGGTACCTGCGGACCCCCTACCCACCGAGCGTGGAGCTGCCAGGGTCCTGATCGACTCAGCAGGGACAGAACAGGGGCTGGGGCCTCGGGGCAGCCCCCTGGGTGAGGGGGGGGCACTGTGCCCTGCCCTCCCACCCCCCAAAGCCCCACGGGCGCCGTGCCCGGGAGGCTCTGGGTTTGTTAATAAAAACATTTATTTTGCATTTTGTTGTTGTTTGTACAGAAGTGGCCGATACCTGCGAGGGGCCGGGGCTGGGGGGGGGAGAGAGGGGGGGTCCCAGCTCCGGCTGCCACCGGGGGTGTCGGGCACGGGGGGTTCACACAAACACGGGGGGTGGGCCGGGGAGGAGTGTATCGATCCCCACGGGGGGGCTGAGACATTCGTTCAGCTGCGGCCCCGCGGAGGGGCCTGGACGCAGGTCGGGACTGACCCCCTCCCGGGTTGGGGGGGCGGAGAGCCCCCCGCGGCCTTGCCAGGGCTGCCCCCCCCCCGCCCCGGCGGGGGGGGGGGGGGGGGGGGGGGGGCTCCCAGTGTGCGTGGTGCTGCTGGGGCAAGGGGGGGGTGCAGGAGTCGGATCCCCCTCCCCCCTTGCCAAAGCGAGGGCTCCGGGGTGGGGGCAGCTGGGGCAGGGGGAGAAGAGACCCCCCAGGGCTGCCTCTGCCCCCGCCCCAGGAGCAGGGAGAGGAGGGGGGGAGCCTCCCCTCGCCCCCCAGGAGCCCCCCGGCCAGCACCCAGGCGAGGTGGGAGGGGGTCAGTGCCGAGTGCGTCCGGGGCCGGCACGGCAGCGTTCCCTGGGGAGCAGCGAGCGGTGGCCCTGTCCCCTCCTGTCCCTTCTTCACCCGGATTTGTAGCCCACGAGCTGCATGAGGCCCTTGGTGCTCATGGACTTGGGTCTCTCCAGCGGGAAGCCCAGCGCCCGGCTCCAGATGAGCTGCGAGAGGACGCCCAGCGCCCGGGAGACCCCGAAGAGCACCGTGTAGTAGTTCATCTCCTTCATCCCATAATACTGCGGGAGAGAGGGGGGTGAGGGCAGGCGGCCCCGGAGGAGGGATGGGGGGCACCCAGGAGCCCTCGGCACCCCCCGAGCGCGGCCTCACCTGCAGCAGGACCCCGCTGTGGGCGTCCACGTTGGGCCAGGGGTTCTTGGCCTTGCCCTGCTCCAGCAGCACGTTGGGGACGATCTTGTAGAGCTGGGCCACCAGCTTGAAGAGGGGGTCCTTGGGCAGGTGCTTGAGGGCGAACTCGCGCTGGCAGGTGTAGCGGGGATCCGTCTTGCGCAGCACGGCGTGGCCGTAGCCCGGCACCACCTGCGAGGGGTGGGGAGGGGGATAGTGGAGGGGTCAGAGCCCGCCCCGGCCCCCAGCCCCCGCCCCGGCCAGCGCCGCACTCACCCTGCCCGAGTTGAGCGTGTTCCAGATGAAATCCCGCAGCTTCTCGTCCGACACCTCCTGGCCCAGCTCCTTCTGCAGGTCCGTCAGCCAGAGCAGCACCTCCTGCGGGCACGGGGGAAGGAGGGGGGACGTGAGACCAGCGCCACGCGGACAGACAGATGGACAGACAGACACGAGGCAGTGCCCACCTGGTTGGCGAGGCCGTGCAGGGGCCCGGCCAGCCCGTTCATGGCGGCGGCGAAGGCGAGGTAGGGGTCGGACAGGGCGCTGCCGACCAGGTGGCTGGTGTGGGCGCTGACGTTGCCTCCCTCGTGGTCACTGCGGGGGCGAGGGGCACAGGTCAGGTCTCCCCCTGGCCCCCCACAGCCAACACCCCCCACACACCTCCCGTGATGCTCCCTGCCCCCGGGCTGCCCGTGTCCCCACACCCTCGGCCCCGTGACACCCCCGGAGCAGCCCAGGCACGCCTCAGGACCCGTCCCTGCCCGCAGGGCTGGGCGAGGGGCCAAGGTCTGGTGGCTCCAGCAGCTCCAGCAGCCCCAGACCTGTGGATGGTGAGGTAGAGCCGCATCAGCTCGATGAACTGGGGGTCGGTGTAGCCCAGCATGTTGGTGAAGTTGTGGGACCAGTCGAGGTTGGGGTCGATGGCCCCGATGCTGCTGCCCTCGCGGTACAGGTTGCGGTAGATCTTGGCGGCCACGCACGGCAGCTTGGCGATCAGGTCCATGGCGTCCTCGTAGATAAACTGGGAGGGGACAGGCAGGATGGAGCCGCTGCCCACAACAAGGGGCACGAGTCCCCGACCTCCTGCCCACCCTGAGAAGCACAAGTCCCTGAGCTCTTGCCCACCCCAAGGGGCACGAGTCCCCGACCTCCTGCCCATCTGAGCAGTACAAATCTCTGAGGTCCTGCCCACCCCAAGGGGCACGAGCCCCTGAGCTGCCACACCCAAACTCCCAGTTGGGGGAGCTGAGCCCCCTGGCCCCCCAGTACCTCCCAGTACTTGACGCGGTGGATGCCCTCGGCGTAGGCACGAGCGAACTTGCTCTCGCTGTTGAGGGCGGTGATGGCAGCGCTCAGCTGGGACATGGGGTGCAGGTTGGTGGGGAAGTTGTCCAGCATGGTCACCACGTGCGAGGGCAGCGCAGCACGACGGGCCCACTCCCGGGACAGCCAGGTCACCTGGGGGGGAGGAAAGATGGGGGGGAAAGCAGGGGTGGGGCCGAGCCATGCGGCAAGGGCCGGCAACCCCTGCCCACGTCACCCCCTCTGCGCGTTACCTGCTCCTGGGTGGGCACCTCACCCGTCACCAGCAGCCAGAAGAGCCCCTCGGGCAGCGGCTCCTCTCCCCCGGCAGCTTTGGGCAGCAGCTTCTGGCACTCGGGGATGCTGTACCCACGGAAGCGGATGCCCTAAAGAGCCCGGCACAGGGATCAGCCGCCGCAGCGTCACCCCCGCGGGGCGGGAGCGCGAGCAGGGCAGGCCCGGGCCCTCCTCACCTCATCGGGATCCAGCACGGAGGTCTCGTATATCAGCCCCTTCATGCCCCTCATCCCGCCGTACACCTGAGGAAGGAGGCGGTTACCGGCTGCGGGGCAGCCCGGCCGTCCTGGCGCGGCCGCGGCGTCCCCCCACTCACCATGTCCACCGTGATCTGCCCGATGGCCGTGCTGCCATGCTGCTGCCTGAAGCTCTTGATCTTCGCCTGCTCCTTGGGGATCATGCCGGCCAGGATGTCCTTCAGGTTCTGGCAAGAGGGAAGGGGGCTGTGAGCCCTGGCAGTGGCGGGGGGGGGGGGTGCCCAGCACCTGCACGGCCCCAGGGAGGGGTGGCAGCAGCAGGGGCTCTCTTACCGTGGCGGCGCTGGCGTGACGGGCAGCGAAGAGGACGCATGGTGCGTTCTGCGGGAGAACAGACACAGAACTCAGCGTTACCAGGGAAGGCCTCACCGCGCATCCTGGCTGCCAAGGGGGGGGTTGTAGCCCTACAAGTGGCCCCCAGCCCCAGGGCATCCCCAGCCCCAGAGCATTCCCAGCCCTGCAGCTCTGGCAGCAGGAGCTGCCCCATGACTCCGGCGAGATCCCGTCTCACAAGGACACGGCAGCGGCTTCCCCTTGCCCACGCACATCCGGGATCGGGGCCGGGCAGGTCGAGCTGGGTCAGGAGGTACTGGGGGGTGGTGGGAGCCCCTCGGCCCCAGACCCGCTGCACCGGGCAAGCTCAGACATGGCCAGAGCAGATGCATTCCAGGTCCCGCTCTGCAGAGCATGGAAGCGGGGGCACAAGGGAGCCGCTGTCACCGGCGGAGTCCTGCCAGGCTGCGGTTTTCCTGCAGCGGGGCTGGGCAGGCGCTGGGGAAGCCGATCTTTGTTCCTCGCCCGCGCAGCAACCGCGGGGACTCCGGACGGTGGGAACGCCCTGACGCAGCCGGGAAGCCCGGGCCTGGCATCGCCCCCTCGTCCCTGCCCGGTGTCCCCGGTGGCACCCTGCCCGCAGCGGTGACGTGGGGGGCTCTCCCGTACCCAAACCCACCCGCGAACAGAAGGGTGGGCAGCGAGGGGGAGGGGCAGAGGGGACCGGGGGATGCCCCACGGGGCCACCACCGTACCGGGAGGCCGCACCCATCCCGGTGCCCCGCACCTTGGCCTGGCAGAGCTGCCGGGGTCACCCCGCGGTGCTGAGCTGCGGCAGCGCAGGCGGAACATGACTCGATTTTTCCACTGCCTGGGGCGGGGGGGGGGCGGGGGAGGGGGGAGCAGCGGAGCACCCAGCCCCCAGCCCCGCACCCAGCCCCGCACCCAGCCCCCAGCCCCGCACCCAGCCCGGCTGGACGGGACCCCACCGTGTCCCCCCCGCAACAAGCGGCACCCGGGCCGGGAAAACGCCGGCGGGAACAATGGAGGCGGCGGCGGGAAGCCCAAGGTCAAGGCGGCCCTCGCCGTACCCGGGTGGAGCGGGGGCGTCCGCGGGGCACCCGCCGGGCCGGGCCGGGCCGCACTGGCACCCGAGCCTCGCTGGCTCAAGGTCACACGTGCTGGCGGGGACACCGAGCGCCGGGCACCGGGACCGGGGCAACCCCGGCTGCTGCCGGGACCCTCCCGTTCCCCCGCCGCGGTTCGGGAGCGCGGGGGGCAGGAGCGGCCGCGGGGCAGGAGCCGAGGCCGTGGGGAGGAAGGGGAGGACGGCGGCGGGTCGGGATTCAGGCAGGAGCCGGGGGGGTGGCCCCAGCCCCGGTGGCCCCTTCCCGGGCGAGCGGGGCCAACTGGGGCACCACAACACCGCGGGACGGGCCCCAGCTCCCAAAATAACGCCCGGTCGATACCGACGCCGCAGCGGCCGTTACGAAACGGCAGGGCCGCGGCCAAGGCTAACAGAGCGGGGAGGGGGGGCCGGGGCCACCCCAGCCCCGCATCGATGCTCGACCCCGCACCCCGGGGCACCCCGAGCCCCTCCGCACAGCCCCAGAGGGGGGGTCCCCTCGCTGTGACCCCAGTGCCCTCTACAGCACCGGGCCCCCGGGGAAGGTCGGGGGGAGGGGGACCCCCGACCCCCGTCCCCTCGCTGCCGGTGCTGCCCGGTGGGAAGCCCCGAGGCTCGGGTGCCAACCCCCCCGCCCCCACCCCAGCCGAGGCCCAGCGCTGCAGCGCAGCCCCCCGGGGGGGGGGGGGGGGCAGCGGGACCCGCTGCGGCCTGCGACAGAGCGGGGACCCCAGAGCGGGGCTGCAGCCCCAGCAGGAGCCCCCCGAGGCGCGGGCCGTGGACCGGGCTCGGAGTCCCCGGTCTCCCAACGGCGCTGGGGTCCCGGCCGAGGCCTCCCCGACTCCGACAGGACCGGGGAGGGGAGGGGGGCGCACCCCGCCCCTCCGCTCGTTCCCGGCACGCCCGGCGAAGCTGCCGCTGGTGCCGGCGCCCACCACGTGCTGCCGCTACAGCGAGCGGCCCCAGGGCCCCACGGCGCCCCTCCGCAGATCCCGCGGCCCCTTTAAGAACCAGCACAGCCCCCCCCCCCCCCCCCCCCCGCCCCCGCGCGGCCCCTTTAAGAACCGGCCCCCAAAACCCCCCCCCCCCCCTCCCCTCCCCGCGGCGTCGCCCGTTTAAGGCGCGGCGGGGCCGGGGCGGCCTCACCTTGGGCCCGCGGAGGCGCGCGGCCGCCCGGCTGCCGGCGGCGAGGAGCGTCATGGCGGCACCGGGGCCGGGGCGGGAGCGGGGCCGGGAGCGGAGCGGGAGCGGGGCCGGAACGAGCGGCGGCGGCGGCGGCCGGGGGTCCTCAGCGCGCGGGCGGGGCGGGGCGCGGAGCTGATTATTAGCATAGCCCCGCCCCCGACCGCCCCCCCAGGAGCAAGCCGCACGCCATTGGCCGCGTGGCGCGGGGCTGGGCGGGGCTAGGCAAATAAGGCGGCGCCGGGGACCCCGGCTATAGGTGCCCGTCGCGTTCGCCTGATCCGGGCCCGGGGTGGGGCGAGGCAGCGCCCCGCTCCCTCTCGTGACGTCACCAGTACGTGACGTCATCGCGCCGCAGGCCCTCCCCCCCCCCCCCCCCGGGATGTCGGTGGTTTGCTGTTGCTCGGCTACAGTGCAGGGCAGCCCCCTGACGTCACCAGGCACTCGGCCATGCACCGTGAGGTCACCAGGGCCTGTGACGTCACCCCCGAGGCAGCCCCGGGGGCTCGAGGTCACCCTGTGACATTGCCCCGGCTCCGCGGTGACGTCACGGGCTGGGGGCGGGGCCCGGCCACGAGTGACCGTGCCCGCTGACCCCAGGGCATTGCCCCCGTGACCCCGGCCCAGGGGACGGGCGGCCACCCTGGCGCGGTGGCCAGGCCACACCTCGGGGGCCGGGACCCCCCCGGGGCTGGGGCCCGGTGACACCGTGACACGGGTGACACGGGACGGCCATCGGCCGCTGGAGCCGGGGCAGGCACTGGCCATGAGGGAGCTCAGCCCCAGGGGCACCGCCAGGACGCCTGGGGACACAGGGGGCTGCCACCAGCACCCCCAGCCCCTCCCGCGTCCCCTTCCCCACGCACGGGAGCAAGACCAGCCCTCGGGTGGGCCCAGGGCCATGACCCCTTTATTGCCTGCAGCAGGGTGGGGGGGGGGTGTCCCAAAACCACCCCTGGACACCCCACCACCCCGCCCGGGTGAGCGCGGCCGAGCCCCAGCGTCCCCCAGCACATCCCCAGGTCCCTGGCTGGCAGCCTGCCCGCTGACCCCTCCTGCCCCGGCCAGCATCCTGGTGCCCCCGGCTGCAGCGGACGGACGGTGAATAAATAGGACACGAGCACCCAATGTGGGGAGGTGGCATCTGCGCCGGCTCCGGAGCCACCGTCTTCCCCGTCACGTCTGTGGGGAGGAGGCGACCAAGAGGTAGGGGATGTCCGGATGGGTCCCGGCGCCGTCCTGGTCCCGCTGGGCACCGTGGTCCAGAGGCTGCCGGGGCCGCCTGCGTCACAGCTCGTCGTGCGGGATGTGCAGCGCGTGGTCACACAGGTCTGTGGTGACAAAGGGCAGCGCTGGCAGGTGGTGGCAGAGCCCCGCGGGACCCCCCGCCTCCGGCACAGCCGTGACCCGCGCCAGGGACACCTGCGCTTCCCCCGCACTTCGTTCTGTGGTTAATGAGAAACGCGGCTGTTTGGGTAGAGCCAGCGGCCCCAGCCCCCGGAGCCGCCGACAGCAGCCGGGGAAGGAGCGTTTCCCCGTGCCGGGTACCGGGAGCACCCGGCCCAGTGCAGGTAACGAATGCAGCCAGCAGCGGGAGAGCGCAGAGGTCATGGTGTGGTGCGTCCCGACCCGGTGACCGTGAGCTGGAAATAGCCCCGCGGGGAGGGAGCCGCGGCAGCTGCCCTGGCTCGGCCCCAGGCTGCGCGACAAGAGCGCCCAAAAGGAAAAATAAGAGCTGTGGGCAGCGGGGTCCCGGCCAGGGGCTGCTCCCCGGGGCGAAGCGGTGTTGGGATTTGGGGGAGGAGCTGCAGCTCCCCCATCCTCCAGCAGCCCAGGGTGGCAGGAGACCCCTCCCCAGGCCAGCCCAGCCCCCCTCACCCGTGCGCTTGCTGCAGAGCCGATCCTTGACGTTGTCGGCCTCGCGGGAGAGGAACTCGATCAGCTCGTCCTCATACTCCTCAGCGATGCTCTCGCACTGCAACGGGAACCGCATGAGGGTCAGCGGCACCGACAACCCCCGGGGGTCTCCCACTCCAGCCCTGGGGCAGCCTCCTCCCCTCCCAGCCCAGGAAGGACCAGGGGAAGCAGCCGGGAGCTGCCCGTGGGACCAGCTCAGCTCATCCCTGGCAGGAGATCCCACCACCCACCCCCACAGCCACCCCCAGGACCCAGGCCCCAGACGCACCGCAAACTTCAGGCTTGAAGTCACATCCCCATCGATTTTGACCCCGGAAAGGTCCATCTTGGTCCCGTCGTGGGAGATCACCCGGACATAACTCTTCCGGTGTGTGGAAGGATCCACTTTTTCTCCGTACTCCTTCATCTTCTCGCACACCCGCTCCAGCAGCTCCGTCAGATGTGCCTCTGACCGGGCGTAGGGCACCTACGGGCACGAGGAGAGGCCAGCGGGGTCAGGCCTCCGAGCACAGCTGGGGACCGGGAACGCCAGCGAGCGCCGAGAAAGGGACGGACGTCCCCATGGACCTCCAGGGCTGCGCGGGTGGCGGGGAGGAGGCCGAGGGAGACAGGGGCTCACCCAGCCTGGGCAGAGCACCCACCGCGGGTCCAAAGCCAACTCCAGCCCCCGCCGCGAGCCAAGTCTCACCTCCACCACTGACTGGCTGCCGTCGGGGTTGATCCGGAACGAGCCCATCTGGATGGTTTTCCGGGGGTCGACCTGGGCGATCTCCCACTCCAGCTCGTCCACCAGCGCCCGGCACGCTGCGGGGACACCGGGTGTCAGCGGGACGGAGCTATGGGCGCTGCCTGACCCCCCTCCCAGCTGCTGGGAGCCACTGCTGTAACTGGTCCCCCAGGTGCCTGCAAGGCCCTTCGGGAACATCTGCCTGTCCCCAGCAGGTCGAGCAGCGGTGGCCACAGGACAAGCAGGTCCCTGCAGCCACCCGTGTCCCCAGCGCCCCGTCCCGTCCCACCTCCGCAGTGCAGGTCCTGGCTCCGGCGGGCGCAGACCACGGGCAGCAGCGCAGCCAAGGCCACGGCCACGCTGAGCGCAGGCAGGATCCGGCCCCTCATCCTCACGGCTCCGCTGCTGGGCGACCTGCGGGCAGGGGCAGCTCCAGCTCCAGCGGCACTGGTGTCCCCTCACCCTGTCCAGCCCCCCGGGATCCCCCCGGCCCTACACAGCCTGCTCTCAATAGGGTTTCGATCCCCCCGAGAGCCCCCACAGGGCCCATCTGCACGCCCGGGACCCCTGCACTGGAAGGCTGAGCCCCCTCCCCTACAGGGTCGAGCCCAGAGCCCCCTGTAGAGCCCCCTCCCCTACAGGGTCGAGCCCAGAGCCCCCTGTAGAGCCCCCTCCCCTACAGGGTCGAGCCCAGAGCCCCCTGTAGAGCCCCCTCCTCTACAGGGTTGAGCCCAGAGCCCCCTCCCCCGGGTCGAGCCCGGAGCCCCTCTATGGAGCCCCCTCCTCTACAGGGTCAAGCACAGACCCCCTCTAGAGCCGGCTCTTCTACAGGATCGAGCCCAGAGCGCCCTAGAGACCCCCTCCCCTACAGGGTTGAGCCCAGAGCCCCCTCCCCTATAGAGCCTCCTCCTCTATAGGGCCAAGCCCAGAGCCCCCTACAGAGCCCCCTCCGCTATAGAGCCCCCTCCCCTATAGGGTCGAGCCCGGAGCCCCCTACAGAGCCCCCTCCCCTACAGGGTCGAGCACGGACCCCCTCTAGAGCCGCCTCTTCTACAGGGTCGAGCCCAGACCCGCCCCCCCCGGCCAGACCCGGCCCGGCCGAGCCCCCGTTACCGCGCCGCTTTCCCGTCCCGTTCCGCCGCTTGTTGCCCCGGGGCTGCCCCCGGCGCCGCCCGTCTCGCCGCACCCCTCCGCCCGAACCCGCCGAGGCGGGAACCCACTCGGAGAAGGCGGCGGCCGAACCGGTCGGACCGACGGAACCGGTTTGAGCGGCCGAGGGAGCTCCGCGGGTCGCGGCGGGGGCCGATCCGTGAGCAGGCAGCGCCGAGGGCAGCCCGGGCCGGCAGCCGAGGGCCCCGGCGCCGACAGGGCCCGGGCCGCGTGGCGCTCGCCCCGAGGGGGCGTGGCCTGTGGTGACCCCGCCCCCGACGCGGCTCCTCCCGCCCCGTCCCGGGGCCGCTCCCCCCCCTGTCCCCGGTCCCCGGTCCCCGGTCCCCGGTCCCGGAGCCACGCAGGAGACGGCGGCGCGGTGTCCGAAGCTGCTTTATGAGGCGCCCGGGCCGGCGGGCGTTGATGGGGGGGGGGTCCCGGCAAAGTACCGGCGGGGGGAGGGGGTCCCGGGGCACCAGGCCCCGGCGGAGTCGGTGGGGGGTGGGGGTCGGGGGCAGCCCGGCCCCCGCTGCTGGTTCCAGTTCAGGCGTGTCCGCCTCTCGGGGTCCCGGGGCGCTCCTGGCGGTCCGGTCACAGGGCCAGCACGGGGGGGTACACGGCCCCATCTGCGGGGACAGAGCGGGGTGAGGGGCGGGGGGCGGGGCAGGGGGCGGGGGGGACGGGACACGGTGCCTTACGCTTGGGGCTGCTCTGGCTGTCGGGCTCCGGCACCTTCCAGTCCATCTTCCGCCCCTTCTCGTAGAGGCCCTTGAGCACCTGGCACAGGCACAGAAGGGTCGGGGTTGGATGAGACCGACTGAGGCCAAGCGTTGCCCCAGCGCTGCCAGGGCACGGCTGCCCCCTGGCCCTCAGCACCGCTGCCCCCTGTCCCGCAGCACCCCTGTCCCGCAGCACCACAGCTCCACGGGGGGCTTGGAAACCCCTCCAGGGACCACGGGGACTCCCTGCCTTTGGCCTCCCCAGCACCCCCAGTTCAGGGTGGGGGATGATCCCTGGCCCTAGTCCTGCTGGCCACACCAGTGCTGACACAAGCCAGGATGCAGGTGGCCTTCTTGGCCACCTGGGCAGACGCTGCTTCAGCTCCAGGCGGCTGTTGAGCAGCACCCCCAGGATCCCACCTTGCGGAAGTCCTCGGGCTCGGCACCCTGCGGGCTCAGCTCCAGGTACTTGCGGTAGAGCTGCAGCGCCGTCCGCGCGTCCTCGATGCTGTCGTGGGTCTCCCCCTGGATCTTCAGGTCTGCGGGAAGAGCCTGGTTGGGACCCCGGCCCCAACTCCTGCCCCTCCCCAGTCCCAGGGTTCAGGCACTGACCCAGGAAGTACCAGGCGAGGAAGCGCAAGGAAATCATCCTCTTCCTCGGGATGTGGAACAGGTAAACGGTGTCGATCACCTGGTCCTTGGGCACCTGGAAAGGAGAGAGGGTCCTGCTGCCAGGGCAAAGGGGGGCTGTGGGGAGGGGGTCAGCCCCGGCACTGCCTCTGGACTCTCATCCTCCCGCTGAGCCCCCGCTGCCAAGGGAGGCGGGCTCGGCGCTGTCACCATCAGGTTGATGACACGGAAGTCTTTCTGCAGCCCATGGCCCACGAACTTGACTCCCACGTCGATGAGGAAGCGCAGCTTCAGGTAGGTGGACTTGAGAGTGGTGAGGTGCTTGGAGGAGATCTTGGCGTCCAGGTCCCCTGGCTTGATCCCCGAGTACTGGGTCAGATAATCCACCACCTGCAGAGAGCGGGGCCCGTGGAGCTGGGCTGGGGGGCAGCCACGGGGGGTCTGTCCCCTCCCCAGGTCCCCAGAGGGTGCTGGCATTTCTGCGGGTACCCCTCTGTGGGGCAGGAGGCAGAGCAGGTCCGTGTTAGAGAATCCCAGACTGGGCTGGGGGGGAAGGGACCATCAAAGGTCATCCGGTCCAACCCCCCTGCGGGGAGCGGGGCCATCTGCAACTGGAGCAGGTTGCCCAGAGCCAACCTCACCTGGGACGATGCCAGGGATGGGGCAGCCACCGCCTCAGAACCCTCCCAGTAAAGAATTTCTTTCTTGCATCATCTCTGTCTACCCTCTTCCAGTTTAAGACCACTGTTGGGACTGGGGAGCTGCGTGGGGTCAGGCAGAGGCCCCGTACCTGCTCTTGGGTGGAGATGTAGTCGTCGATGAAGGGGACACCTTCGTTAGGGCCCTGCCCACGCACGCACGTGATCCTGGCCACCGACATCTGGCTGGGCTTGATGGTGGATTTGGTGCCATCGCTGCGCAGCTCGGCCTCCTCCTGCCAAGGGCCGGACGAGTTTGGGGACCGGCAGCTCCCCGCGGGGACCAGGCGGCACCCGGAGGGGCTGTCCCCTCGTCCCCCGCCCCGGGGGGAGGCCTGACCTCGTTCAGCGTGACGAACTCGGCGTCCAGCCCCACCAGGTCGCCCGCCTGCGGCATCTCGCTCAGCATGAGGGGGATGAAGGTGGCGTGGCACTTGCGCTGCTTGCGGGCCAGCGAGGCCTCGGCCAGCAGCACGCTGGCTTCGATGGGGTTCTTGACTGCCGGGAAAGGGGAAGGGGGATGAGCCGCGCGCCGGCGGCCACGCAGCCACTTCCACCCCGGACACTCACTGACGAGGTTGTACTTGGCGTTGAGGTTCCTCCGGGCGTAGTACAGGATGGCCGGGACCTTCCAGCTCATGTCGAACTGCACGGCCTCGCACTGCAAGGGACGGGGGGGGGACCCTGCAGGGGCGGCCTGGAGCGAGGTGCTCCCCCTCCCCGGGGTCCGGGCCACAGCCCCAGCGCTCACCTTATCCACGGGCTCGATGAGGAAGTCGTTGAAGAGGTACCACTGCTGGTGGGTGACTCCCTGGGGGGAGAGACACGGGCACCGCCTTAGGGGCCCCCCCGGGCAGCGGCAGTGACTCCTCTAGCCAGTTACCAGGGAAAGGAGGGTGTGACGATGCCATGTGGGAACTCCCGCCCTTCCTGGGACATCGGGGGGGAAATCCCTGCTGCCCTGAGCAGTGACGTGAAGCCCTGGGCTGGACAGGCACGGTCCCTGCCCGACTCCTGACCAAAACTCCACGGAGACGCAACAGATAAGGGACAGGGATGCGGCTGTGACACACTCTGGGAACTCCTGGCTTGGGCATCTCCAGAGAACAGGACTGCCCAGACCAGCTCCCTTTCCTCGGGGCGGGAGATGATGTCCCAGCCCTTACCTGGAAGCACAAGGACCTGCTGGCAACGTGCCCGTGGCCAGGAGGAACCAGCCTGAGTCAGTGTGGGCAGAGACACTTCTTCAGCCCTTCCCTCCCCGTAAGGTGCCCAAGCGACACCAGGCTGCCAGGGCTGCCTGGCACGGTCCAACACTCAATGCTTGACCAAGAGACCCGGGAACAGATCCATTGGAGAACCCGGTCCCTTGGTGAGCCGTGGGCGAGACCCCTCGGCAAGGCAGGACTCTGGGAGGAGGGCTGCTCCGAGAGCACCCGTCGTGACGGGCTTCTCACCTCCTTCCTCTGGTGGTAGGTCTCTCCCACCTTGATGTGCCCCACCAGGCTGCCCCCCGTGCGGGAATCCAGGATGTGGACGACGGTGGCCATCAGGTCGTAGACATAGACTGACTCGGGGTCATCAGTGGGGCTCAGCTGGAGGAGGAACCAGCGCTGAGGGAACGTCTGAGCCCCAACTGTCTGCCCGGTAGCTCCCAGGCCTCCAACCCAAACCCCAGAGCCTCACCACCAGCCCAGAGGTTTCCGTGCTCACCCAAGGTGTCTCCAAGACAGCTTCACTCTCCCGCCCACACGCGCTCAGCAGAAAGTGGTTCTGAAGCAGTTCTGCTCCCGCAGCCCCACGTGCACACAACCACGTAGCCCAAGAGGGATCTCATCTGCCTTTACCTCATCGTTCTCGCTCCAGTTGCAGACGTCTAGCTCCTTGCTCTTGGTCAGCCTCATCTTGATGGCGTGAGGGATCCAAATGTTCTTCAGTTCCTCCACGGAAGGATACGAATGCCCCGTGTCAGGGTTCCCCAGATCCTTCCTGCATGAAGAAGAATCATGGAAGGCCCAGTTGGAGGGAATCACAAGATGTCATCCAGGCCAACTTTGAGACATGATCTCTTCCACCACCCCACCCCACCCACCAGCCTATTCCTAACCCTTCCACAGGGGACACGGGGAAGCCAGAGCTGCACCACCCCCGGGAAAATGGTCAGAAAAGGCTGACCAAAGGTCCTGGGTCTTTTGTCAGTCTGAAAGGGACAGGGAATGGGGGCTGGGGGCTCAAAAGTAGGTCACAAGGTGGATCACAAGGGTGTGTGAAGGGGACACTGTGCAGAGCACCCACAGAAGGTCGCGGGCCCAGAGCAGAATGAGGCCGTTCCAGCTCAGAGCCCACAAGGAGCTACAGGTTTTCAAATTATTATCAGCGACAAACGGCTCTGAGCTCCCCAAGGCCCAGAGAACATCCTGAAAGCGTCCCCGCTCAGCGTCACCTACCACTCCCCGAGAGAGATTTCTTTGCCTTTGGTGATCTCAAAGCCTCCTCTCTTCATCACAGCTCTCTGGAAGGCATACTGGCAACGAAACACAGGCAAGGGTCAGCGCGGAGGGGCAGCCTGGGCCGGGGAACACGTGGGCGACAGCCGGGCCACAAGTGGGGAGAAGACAAGGACTTTAAAGCCGGTGACGGGGACCCAGCGAGCCAGGGACGCCCAACCGTCCGCCCGCTCTCCGCCGGGCTCGTGCTCAGGGAAGCGGCACGGCCGTGCTGCTCCTGGGTGCCGGGGGACCGGGGGAAGGACAGAGTGACTCTCCCGTGGTCCCGTCAGCTCTGTCCCGGTGGGAGATCTCGTCTTTTCCGGCACGCTATGAGCGTGAGTAAACGTGTCACGTCCTCTGTGAACAGAGCAGGGTGACGCTCGGGTGGGGAGCCGGAGACCGCGAGAGACGGCGAGACCAGAGCGCAAACCCCTCCGCAGAACTGGGCACGCAGCGAACCCCGTGTGCCAGGAGAACGACCGCAAGTGGCTCCCCCCACCTCAGCCTGTGTCTTCCAGAAATCGGCCTCCTTGGAGCTGTTCACCTCACAGTTAATGACCAGCACGTCCGGCAGGCAGCGGATGTTCCGGGTCTGGACCTGCGGAGAGAGCTGGAGCTGGAAGCCGGGCACTGGCGAGAGCCCCGGAGGAGCTCAATCCTGTGTCTGGCACGTGCCACCGTCTTCCCTCCTCCAACACCTCCACCCACAGAGCTTCCTCCCCGTGCCCTCCTGGGGGTACCGCAGGCAGGGAGCCGGCTGCCGCGTCCCAGGGCTGCTCAGCTCCCGGGGGGTTCCCCCCTGCTCCTCGCCCTGGGGTGTCCAGCTGGGATCTGTGACCTGCGACCCACATCCCAGTGCTCCCAGCCCAGGGAATGCCCCAGAGCAGCCGGCTCACCGCCCAAGCCAGGAACTGAAGCTCTGGCATCCGCTCAGGAGGTTCCCACTGACTAACGGGGGAACTGCCCCTCTCGGTGGGTGGCACAGGGTGCTCCTGCCCTTCTCCCCCCCTCCTCGACGCAGGATGAGCCCCCGTCCCACTCCCCAGCTCACCGTGGGCTGATACTTCTCACAGTTCTCACACCAGGCTTGGGTGTTCTGCTCCAGGCAGATGCTTCGCTTCAAAATTTGGGCAAACTCATAATCTTTGACTGGCTTTTCTAAAGGGAGAAAGGAGAATAACGTCACCTTCCAGCGCAGAAATCTTTACCAATTTAGCTCAGCCAAACCTCTGGGGTTTTCCTCACAACCACCAGCGAGAAGGTCAACCCCCAAATCTGCCTTTCTGTAGCCAAAACCTCGGCTGGTTGGAAACCCACCACGAGACCTCAGCTGCTAGGTCTGCCACAGCTCAGCACAGACCACAGCACAGTCCACAGTTACCTGTCACCTGGAAAAGTCCCGGCTCATCCATACGGGTGACAGAGCCCATAGAGGTGACAAAGCCCAATGGCCATGGAAAGGCAGCACCGTGAACCGTGCCAGGCCCTGCCCACCCCTGCGTTACCGGTGCTCTCAGGGTAGGAGAGGGTGAAGAGCAGCGTGGAGGACACACGGACCGTCTCCTTGCCGCAGCGGCACATGCTGCAGTTCTCCATCTCGCAGCTGAAGAGCTGCCCGATGACCGAGTCCCCCGAGGACCCAAAGCTGCTGGAGACAAAGAGCACCGGGGTGAGCAGGACCCCGGCAATCCCTGTGGAGCGGGCCTGGTACATGGGGCTGAGCACAACAGGACAAGAGGAACCAGCCTCAAGTTGCCCCAGAGGAGGTTGAAGTTGGAGCTGAGGAACAATTTCTTCCCCTCCAGGGTTGTCCAGGGCTGTGCCAGGCTGCCCAGGGCGGGGGGGCAGTCCCCGTGACCCCTGGAGGGGTTTCCAAGCCCCCCATGGAGCTGTGGTGCTGAGGGCCAGGGGTCAGCACTGGTGTGGCCAGCAGGACTAGGGCAGGGATTGTCCCCCTGGACGGGGCACCTCAGTGGTGCCCTGGCAGCGCTGGGGCAACGCTTGGCCTCCATGAGCTCCAAGGTCTGTCCCAACCCAAACGATTCAATGATTCTGTGACCCGCACCCCTCGGGCTGCGCGAGGGCCGGGCAGGGCCAGCGCCCCCATTCCAGCAGCGGGGATGGCTATGGGGGGACCGAGCCTCAGCCCAGGGTTCAAACCCTGCTGCAGGGGTAGGGTAGGAGCCTGCAGCTCCACGCAGTCCCGTGAACCCCTCGGGGCAGAGGTGAGTGGCAGGAAAGCTCCTTCCTGAGTAAGGGATGAGGCTTCTGGGAGCCAGCCCCTCTTCCTGGGCTCGGTTACTCCCCGCCAGGGACTTACCTGCTGCCAACCCCGCGATACGCCTGCGGTCCCTCCTGCTCCTGGGTTTCTTGGTGCAGCTGAGTAAGGATGAAACGGTTCCAGCTCTGAATCAGCCGCCCCAGGTTCACCTTCCCCGTGGCTTCGTCCGAGTCAGCCAGGATCAGCCCCAGCGCTGAAGCCTCTGGGATCGTGCGGAAAGCCCGCAAAAAGTTGCTTCCCTGGGGATGGGGCAAGAGCAGCAAGTCATCGAGGTCAAGTGACAGGAGTTTCCACGCTGTCTGATGCCATCACCCGAGGACACAGCACCAGCCAGCTCCTCAGTGATCTCTCTGACCCTCCCAAGCAGCCTGGCCTCACGGCACGGACCTGGCAGGGGTCTCCTCGGGACAGGTCCAGCATGTGGAAGAGCAAGCCCAGCTCGCAGCCCAGGCAGAATTCCTTCTGGCAGAGGTGGTTCTGCACCAGGCAGCGCACGGGCTCCAGGAAATACAGCACCTGGCAGAGACAGAGCTGTCAGGGGAGGGTCCGGGGGGCACGGGCAGGGCCGGGGAGTCCCCCCCTTCCACCTGGATCATGCAGTTGCAGTAGGCGTTGGGGATGTGGGGCTCCAGGCCCGCGAACAGCGTCTTGTTGTAATGCTTGAAGTCGAAGTCTTCCAGCCCCAGCTTGGAGTATTTGATGGTGACCTGAGCAGAGACCCAGTGCATTAAACACCTCCCCACGCCCTGGTGCTCCCCACCGAGACCAGGCGGGTCCTTCGCCCCAGGCAAGCCCAGCCTGGGGACAGTCCCACCTCCCACCGTGCCCCAGCGCAGCCCCAGAAGGCCAGCACCTTCCTGTACTTCTTGGCCACCCTGTAGAGATGCGGCTCCTCTTCCCTCCCGATCGGGGACTCGGGGACTTGGCTGAAGCTGTCGAACTCGTTGTCCGTCTCTTTTAACCGATAGGGAATCTGTGTTGGGAGGAGAGAAGGGAAGAGCAGCTGAACCCTGAGGGGGGGAGAAGCACCACACACTAAAACAACCAGCTCCTGGGCTTTCCTGCCTCCCCGAATGAGGAAAGGAACAACCCAGAGAGGAGCGGGGCCCTCCCGTAACCTGCACGAGGCCTCCACACCTTCCTTCTTGCAGGGGACTTATCACGGTGGGAAACTACAGCAGCCCTGCGGGCAGGGGCGACACGCGGCAGTGCTTTCCCAGGGGCGAGGGGACGTGCCAGAAACCGCAGAACCGGACGGCTCGGAGAGACCAGGGAGTTCAGAGCTTCCCCGCCGTCCATAGAGCCTGGATTCTGGCCCGAGGGGGACACCCCGGCCCCCACCAAGGCTGCCTCACCCGCTGACACCGCTCAGGAAGAGCTGTTGCCTCCAACTCGTAGACCTGCGTCCCGCAACGCCCCAAGCCAGGGGATTCCACCTCTCCCCCCGTCCCGAGCTCTGCTGAAGGCTCTGAGATGGCCCAGCAGGCAGGGAGAGCTCCGTCCCTCCTCGAACCACAGACCTCCGCTGCGGGCAGAGGGACCCCACGCCCCCCACCATCCCCTCCCGACAGCGGGTACCTGGTTGCGGAGCTTGGTCCTCGGGTTCGGGGCGTAGCCGATGAACCCCACCTTCTTCATGGTGCGCAAGATCTCGGGGTCTACCGGAGGGGCTCGCCTGCAAAACACACTGCGACTGAAGCCGCTCCGCTCGGCAGCGCCGCGTCACCGAGGGCGTGCTCGGGGACCCACCAGCGGAGCACGAGGGTCTCCCCGCCTCAGTCATTCCCCCAGGTTCGTTTTCCATCACAACAAAACGCTCAGGCAGAGGGAAAAGAGGAGTTCCCACAGAGCCGGGACCCCACCGGGATCTCCCTGCCGGGAGGACGGGGCTTTGACCGTTCCCTGGCTCTCCAGGCCTGCCCAGTTGCTGCACCGCAGCGACCGAGCCCCACGGGAATCACAGAACCGATTGCGTTGGAAGAGACTTTTTAGATCACGGAGCCCAAACGTTGCCCCCGCACTGCCAGGGCACCCCTGCCCCCTGGCCCTCAGCACCCCTGCCCCCTGACCCTCAGCACCCCTGCCCCCTGACCCTCAGCACCACAGCTCCACGGGGGGCTTGGAAACCCCTCCAGGGGTCACGGGGACTCCACCACTGCGGCCTCCCCAGTGCCCAGTCCAGGGGGACAATCCCTGCCCTAGTCCTGCTGGCCACACCAGTGCTGACACAAGCCAGGATGCTGGTGGCCTTTTTGGCCACCTGGGCACACGCTGCGTCATCTTCCGCCGGACTTATTTTGCATTTCCTACGGCTGATGACAAGGAAGGGCAGCACCAGGCACAAGATGGGGGAGCAGGGGGAGCAATAGGGCCGCTCTCCTGCCCTGTGGAAGCAGAGGAACTCTGCTGGCATCACCTTTCCCGTGCTGGTTTTCACTGGGAGAGACTGTGAAATTACCGGGGTGCTGGGGCAGAGTTGGCAGCGGGCCAGTCGGACAGCAGGGTGTCACTGGTCAGCGGCACCGGGATGAGCGAGAGCGGCACGAGGTCCTGGTTCCAGTCCAAATGGGGCAGCGTGTCCACAATGCAGGGCAAGGCGAAGTCGGTCTCCCGGGAGTAGGCGTTGAAGGTGACGTCCGGGGAGTCGGCCCAGAGGTGGACGCAGCCCTCGGAGTCACCAAAGGCCAGCGCCTGTTTGCTGGCCGAGACGTCGAAGGTCATGATCAGGGGCCCAACGGTGTTGACGTGGAAGATGTCGGCGGGGTTGGCGAGGCCGGTGGGCTCGCAGAACTGGCACTGACCTGCCAAGAGGGAAGCGTGGGGCAACGTGGCACCAGGGAGCGGGCAGGCAGGTGGCACACGGTGACCCAACGCACGCCTTGCGCTCACGGGGCGCTCGAACCAGCAGGACACCGGTGGAGAGCGCTGCCCACTCTGTCCCACTGGGATTTGAGCCTGGGGGATGCTGGGAGCGAGCGGAGCCCGGCCCGGCCGGGGATGCGGCTTCACCCACCTGTCTGGGAGATGATGGCCAGGCGGGAGGTGTAGGTGGGGATGAAGCGGAGGAAGAAGGGGTCGATGTGGACCTGCAGCGGGGTGGTGGCCCGCATCATGCGCAGGTCGTAGACCTTCAGGAAGCGGTCACAGGCGAGGCCGTTCATGCGGCTGGAGAAGCCGCAGGTCACCAGCAGGTTCCCATGGACATCGAAATCGGACAAGCTGCCCGAGTACGCGTCGAACTCGTGCTCCGCCACAAACGTGCGCAGGTCGCGCAGGGACACCTGGGAGGGCGAGACGGGGGTGCTGGGGGTCACGTAGGCTGCTCTTGAGCCCCAAGAGCTCTGGGAAAAGCCAGACAGCGGCTCCAGGGTGCCCCAGAGAAGCTGAGCATCATTGGGGTTGCCAGGTAGGATGGGGCTGGCGTTACCTTCCCTGAGCTGTGCCCACAGAAGAAGAAGCGGTTTGACTGCCTCATGATGGTGATGCCAGGAACCTCCACAGTGTACTGGGAAGGAGGCAGAAGAGTGGGGTGAGCGGGGCTGAGCCCCACAATAAAGCACCCGCAGCCTGGGAGGAGCCCAGGGAGCAACCCCCAGCCCGGCTGTACCTTCTGTGTCTCCTGGACGGTGTTGAGGTCTAGCTCGATGACGTGGTTCTGCAGCCCTCCGACGAGCAGTGTGCTGCTGTCGGTCAGCAGGAGGCTGTGCATGTCCTCAGACTCGTCCATGCTGCAGGAGAGGGGACAGAGAACCCCTCACACTCCTGCCCAGCTCGGGAAGGCACGATCTGCCCTCACCCACTGCCACAGCACAGGGCAGCTGGTGGGATGGGCACGAACCGCCGGCTGCCAGGGGAAGACACTCACAGGTAGTCAAAAATAATCAGGCCCCCTCGTGACATGTACTTCAGGTTGGTTTTGGTCAGGAAAAGGACCCCGTTCTCCAGGCTCTGGATCTGGCGGATGTCGTCACTACTGTTCACTTGGAAGGACGAGTATCGCTCCAGCGTTGGGCCGAAGAAGGAGGTGGCGTGGCCCTGAAACCAGCCGGGGACGGGCTCGTCACCACCCACCCCAGCTCCACTCGGATGGGATGCGGGCAAACGCTGCTCTGCCCTGTGCCAGCTCCCAGCTGGAGAGAGGGATCGGCAGCCCCATGGCTGGTGCCAGGCTGTGGGCTTCCTGCCCCGAACTGTGGGAGACCACTCAGGCCTTTCCCCTTCGAGCAGATACACCCAGGCACGAGCAAAGAACCAGAAGTTCCAGCAGCCCCATGGGTCAGGGCAGCAAAGTTACTTGGGTAGCACCAAGACGCTCATGTTCTCAGACCCACCAGCCACCTCCCAGCAGAAGCTCTGCCCTGGTCTGAGCAGGACTCTCAGCTCAGCTCAGCTCAGCCCCACATGGAACCACTCCCAGAGCGGGCACCTACCCCGTGGTTGCCAACCCAGAGCATCTCCTCGTGCAGGTCAAAATGGGAGACGGCGACCGGCACCCCGACTTCGGAGACGGCGGTGTGCAGCTCGCTGTACATGCCCTCCATCAGGTGCACCGACTCGGGCACCGCGATGCCCTCCAAGGGCACCCCCTCGGGGTCCAGCTCCACGTTCTGCAGCAAGCTGGGGTTGAGGTGGGGGTCCAGGACGGGGTCCAGCGTGGGGTGCAGGGGCGGGGCATACTCGGCAAGGGAGGGATCGAGACCTTCAAAATTCATGGTGAGAACCGGCGTCTCCCTCTGAAAAGAAAAGGAACTAAGTGGGTCAGTCAGAAAGACCAGGACCCCGGTTCCTAGAACCGGCGGCAGGGGCCCGGTAACTCCGCGGGGCTGGAATGTCCCGGGAGCGTGAGATGCTGAGCTCCAGCCGGACACCAGCAGCGCCGAGCCCACGCAGGCGGCGGGCAGGTGGAGCCCCTACCCCGGGGCACGCTCGGAGCCCGGGAGCTGCCGGGGGACGGATCCTGCCGCAGCCCCGGTGCACCCGGGAGCCGGACTCCCCTCCCCCGCCCGGAGCTCGGGCACCGGCTGAACGGCCCCCCCGGGCCAGCTCCGCACCCGCCTCCTCCTTTATCTCCGCGGGCCAACATCGGCCTCTCCGCCCGTATCGGCGGCCGCAGCCCCGCGGCCGTTGGCGGCGGAGCCGGGAGGGGCCGGACAAGGGGATCCCAGGCCCGGGCCGAGCCGCGGCTGCTGCGGGGCCTCCCCGAGCCCGGGGCCGTTACCCACAACCCCCCGCGCTCCGGCCAAGCATCCCACAGTGCCCCGCGCCCCGGGGCGGCGGCGGCCGCGCCCCTCAGCGCCCCGCGCCCGCCGTTACCGAGCAGCCGCGGGCGGAGCCCCGCCGGGGCCGCGCTCCCGGGCTCGTCCCGCTGCACTGCCACAGCCGGGCCCGGGCCCGCCGCCGCCGCCGCCGCCGCCCCTCCCGCCGTCGCTATGGCAACCGCGCCCCCTCCCGCGCTCCCGCCCGGTAAACCGGAGCGTTCCCCGGGGCGGGCGGGCCAATGGCAGCGCGGAGCCGCGGGCGCCGGCCAATCAGCGCCCGAGCGAGGCGGGACTAAGCGGCGCGGCGGGTGGCGCGCCGGACGGCGCGGCGAGCGGGACAAAAAAGGCTCACAGCGGCCGTTCCGGGGTGCGCGGGGTGGCTGGGGAGAGCCCGGGGTCGCGGGGCGCTCCGGGACCCCTCCCCAGGCCACTCCACCTCCCGGCACCGCACAGCCCCCCCGAGCGCTGCCTCCCGCGGGTGTCACAGAGCATCCCGCGGCATCCCACGGTGCCCGCAGGTGGCACGCAGCACCCCGTGGGATCCCGCGAGGTTACAAAGTGCCCCGCAAGTGCCCCGCGGAGGTCCCCCAGCGCCCCACGGTATCCCACCGGCGTCACACAGTGTCTCCTGGCACCCCACGGGATCCCAGTGTGTCACACGATGCCCCCCCAGCATCCCACTGGGTTCCACAGTGCTCCCCGGGGTCCCAGAGAGCCTCAGGGTGTCCCGCGGGGGTCTCGCTCTGCCCACCCGTGTCACGCAGCATCCCCTGGCACCCCGTGGGCTCCCAAGGTGTCCCCAAATACCCCCGAAATGTCCACCGGTGTCCGTTAGCATCCCCCGGGGTCCCGTAGTGTCCCGACGGGTCCCCAGGGCAGGGCAGCGTGGCCGGGCCGTGGTGCTGAGCCCCGCGGGGCCCGGTGTCCTCCAGGAACCCCGCCACGGCCCCCGTCTCCCGAACCCACCGGGGACACGACGCCACGGTTAGGGAGGGGAGGGTGGGCGGCCCCTCTCGCCCCCCGGAGCGGGCTCGGCCCCGGGCTGGTGCCCGAGGCGGGCGGTGCCGTGCCCGCCGGTCCGGGGAAGGCCGGGGGCAGCCCCGTCGGGCGGCAGCGGGAAGCGCCGGCGACGCCCGGTCGGATCCGCCGCGATTGCAGCGCTGCGGGCAGCACGGCCCGGCCCGACGAGGACCGGGGCTTCCGGGGGTCCCGGGGGGAGCGGACAGGCGAAGCCGCGGCCAGACGCCGCGGCCCCGGGGTGCCGACAGCTGCCGGACAGGGGCCGTCCCGGGGCGGCCGGGGGACAGCGGGAGGAAGATGGGTAACACAGAAGGGAGCACACCGAAGAGACACCAAGAATAACACCGGGGGGGGGGAACACCGGGGAGACACCGGAGCCGGGCTCCGGGGGGGTCCCGCCCCGCACGGGTTCCCCGGTGCGCTCGGCGGGGCGGACGGGGCAGCCCAGGTGCACCGGACCGGGGGGGGGGTCCCGATCCCACCCGTGTCTCTGCCGCCGCAGAACCCCCCCTTCGGGCGCGGAGTCGCCAGGAACTGCCCCGGGTTTTCCTGCCCATCCCATCCCGTCCCGTCCCGTCCCGGCGAGTCGCGGGGCTGGGTGCGGCGGGGCTCAGCTCGGGGACCCCGGCCCGGTATCGGTTCTGCTTTCGAGGGAGGCGGCGATTTCGCAGTAACGGGGGGCGGCTGCCACCTGCCCCGGGGATTCCCCACCTGCCGCCGTCCCATAAGAGCCCGGTCGGTGGCGGCGCCGGTGGCAGCATCGACCGACCATGGCCCCGCTCCTCCGCGTCTGTCTCTGCCTCTGCCTCCCGCTGCTGCTGCCGCCGCCCGCGGCCCCGGCTCCGGTCACAGTCCCGGTCCCGGTGCCCCACACAGACTGGGACGCCTGCAAGAGCCTCTCCCGGGAGCTGTCGCGGCTGGTGGCAACCCTCAAGGAGCCGCACCGGATCCTGGTGAGCGTGGCTGGCTCGGCTGGGGGGGTCGTGGGTGTCGGAAGGTGCAGGGCATCCCGGCGGGGTGGGTGCTCCGAGGGTGCGGGGTGCCGGGGGAGGTGGGAGACGTGAGGACCCTACTGAACCCCTGCTGCCAGGAGGAGATGCACCTGAGCGAGGAGGACCCCAAGAACTGGCCCCCCCGGATCCGCTGCAGCGACGCCTGCGACCCCTCCACGTTGGACACGAACAACACGGTACCGGGGGCTGCGGGGTGCTGGGTGACTGGAGTGGGGGCTGTGGCAGGGCAGTCCAGGACCCTGAGAGCCCCAGGAGGGATGAGGGACATGCCCGGAGGTCTCAGGAGTGCTGAGGGTTCCCAGATGTGCTCAGGGCTCTCAGGAAGTGAGGGGAGGTGCCTGGGGGTCCCTGGACCCGCAGCTAACGCCCCACTCCCTGCAGCGCTGCCTACAGCGGATCCTTCAGGGGCTGCAGCACTACCGGGACCTGCTGGGCTCCGACATCTTCACCACCCGCCCTCTGCCCCTGCTGGAGGCTGCCCTGGAGCAGCTGCTGGGCCTCATCCAGGTGAGGAGCCAGGGATCTGGGGCACCCGGGAGCCCCCAGGGACCCTGTCCCCCCTGCAGCCAGTGGAGCAAGCGCCCGTGCTCTGTGGCCTCAGGGCCCCCCTAACCCCGCTCTCCCCGCAGCAGGAGCACGGCCGCCCACCCCGGCACCCCGTGGCCCCCAGCGAGCTCTGGGCCCAGCCGCTGCTGCAGCGCCTGGCACTCCAGCGGCTCCAGTCCTTCGCTGCCGTCATGAGCCGTGTCTTCACCCACAGCGCCAGCACCCGCTGAGGCCGACCTGGCCGTGGACCCCCCCTAACTATTTATTCCCCTCTGGCCTGAGGGGTTATTTATGTGCAAAGCTCCCTATTTATCTCGGGTATTTATGGGTTTCTAATAAAGGTCTGAAAAAGATGGGGCTGAATAAATGTCTGGCAGCAGCACAGGTAGCTGGGAGGGGGGAGAGGTTTATTTACAGGGGGCCGGGAGGGGGTCACTGGAAGTCGCTGGCATCGATGTGGAGCGGAGGGAAGTCGGTGGCAAAGAGGGAGTTGACGGGGGGCGCGGGCACGTCCTCAGCCTGTGGCAGGAACGGGTCATGGGGGTCCAGGAGTACATTGTTGCCTGCGGGACACAGAGCAGTCAGTGCCCAGGGGACACCTCTGTCCACCCACCCTGTCCCCAGCACGCACCTGCCAGCCTGGGACTCAGCCCCGCCAGGTCCCCGTCCACAGCCTCCAGCATGCTGGGCATCAGCTCCGCCGCCTCCAGTGTCTCCAGCGTCCCCGAGCCCCGCTCCACCCCCTCTGCCAGCGACTCCAGGAGCTCCTGCATGTCTGGGCTCCCGGACAGCGGCTCCAGGTTCCTCAGCTCTGGTGGCAGCATCCCCTGCTCCTCAGAGACCAGCAGTGGCTCCACAGCTCCCAGCACCGGCTGCAGCATCCCTGCGTCTTTGGCTCCCACTTGCTGCAGCATCCCCATGTCCCCAGTTGCTGGCTGCAGTGTCCCCAAGCCCTCTGGTCCCACCTGCAGCGTCCCCTGGCCCTCAGGGACCAGCTGTGGCTCCACAGACCTGGGTCCCACTTGCTGTGTCCCCTGGTCCTTGGGTCCCACGTGTTGCAGCATCCCCAGCCCCGTGGGCAGCATCTGCAGGGTCCCCACACCCCCCGCTCCCACCTGCAGTGTCCCCGGGCCC
The DNA here is from genome assembly GCA_025345505.1 of Todiramphus chloris collaris. Lineage (NCBI taxonomy): Eukaryota > Metazoa > Chordata > Aves > Coraciiformes > Alcedinidae > Todiramphus > Todiramphus chloris. The sequence continues at coordinate 375,239 of JANVCC010000204.1, forward strand.
TCGGGGACCATCTGCACCTCCAGGTTCCCAGTCCCTGGCTGTGGCATCTCCGTGACCCCAGATCCCCCTTGCAGTGGCTGTGGTGGCTCCAGGCCTTGGGGCCCTGGCTGCAATGTCCCCAGCCTTGTGGCCAACACCTGCAGCGTCCCCAGGTTCCCAGGGGTGACCTGCAGCATCCCTGGGCTCACAGCCATCACCTGCACTGTCCCTGGGCTCGAGGGCTGCAG
>JANVCC010000204.1:390551-400785 GCA_025345505.1 Todiramphus chloris collaris
AAGAGCAGGTTTAATTCACCGAACACAGAACTCTCGCCGCGGCGGGGCGGGGCGGCCCCGGCCCGGTACGGGCGGCCCCGGCCAGGCCGGGTCCCGGGTCCCGGTTCCCGGTAGCGGGGCCCCGCCGCCTCCCGCCGCGCCGCGCCTCGCCGCACACACACGCACCACACGCCCCGCGGCGGCCCCGTCACAGCAAAGCACGGGCGGGCGCGGGGGGCCCGGTCCGGGCCTGGCCTCACAGGCCCTGCGTCTTCAGCTCCAGCGGCTCCGCCGGCGGCTCGGGCGGCGGCTCGGCGGCGGGGGGCTCTCCCTTGAGGGCGGCCAGGCGCTCGGCCAGGCTCCGCGGCCGCGGGCACAGCGCGAACTCGTACAGCACCGCGCCCAGCGCCGCGCCCAGCAGCGGGCCCGCCCAGTACACCTGCGGGGGGGCGGCGTGGGCACCGGCACCGGCACCCCCGGGACAGCGCGGCACGGTCACTCCCCCGCCTCCGCCCCGGCCTGCGGGGCTCCGGGGGGTCCCCGGTTTAGGGGGTCCGGCGCCGCCCCCACCCCCCCCTGTGCCCAGCACCCACCTCCCAGCTCACCCGCCTCCCAGCGTGTGGGGGGCAGCGAGAGCGAGGGGTGGCCACATCCCTCCCCCCGAGATACTGGGGGGCAGCGGGGCTGGGGGGGCCCTTGCGCCCTGTTTGCGCATCCCCCAGCACCCTGGGGCGCTGCCGTCACCGGGGTGGCCCCGGCAGCCGTCCCCCCTTGGCGGGGACACGGTGGCTGGGGCAGGACGGGGAGGAGCGGGGAGGGCCGGGGGGGGTGACCCCCCCACTTACCCAGTGGTTGGCGAAGTTGCGGGTGATGACAGCAGGGGCGAAGGAGCGAGCGGGGTTCATGCCGGCGCCCGTGTAGTGGATCTGCGGGAGGACGGGGGGGGGGGGGGGGGGGCAGGATGGGGCTGTGAGGTGCCGGCTGGCTGGCCCTGTAAGCCACGGTGCCCCGGCAGCCGGGGCTATGCCAAGAGGGTCCCCACAGCTGCCCTTACCCCGAAGAGGTGGCCAAGGGCGAGGGAGAAGCCGACGGGCAGCGCGGCCGAGCCTGGGCGCCCGTCCTGACGGTCGTCAAAGCTGGCGAAGACGCAGAGGACGAACTGGGCGGTCAGGAGCAGCTCCACCACCATGCCCTGGCCCGGGCCCACACTGGGGTGCAGCTGCACGGGGACGGGGCTCAGCACCCTGCCCAATCCTGACCGGCAGCCAGCACCCCACGGAGATGGCCCCCCATTCTCCCAGCACCCCAATCCCACCATACCCCAAACTCCTGCTCACCCCACCCCTCCTGGATGCCCACTTTCCCATCACTGCCCCACACCACCCCAAAGACCCCCTGGACTCCCTAATGCCCCATCAGCCCCCCCAGCACCCCAAACCCCTGAGCATCCCCGATCCCCACAATCCCTCCTTTACATCCCCGAACCCCTCAATCCCCCCTTACATCCCCACGGCACTCCAAGCCCCTTCCTAGACTCCCACTCCCCTCTCCCTGCGCCATGGTACCCCAACCCCTCCAGCATCCCAATCTCTCCAGCATCCCAACCCCTCCAGCATCCCAACCCCTCCAGCACCCCAACCCCTCCAGCACCCCAACCTCTCCGTCATCCCAACCCCTCCGTCATCCCAACCCCTCCGTCATCCCAACCCCTCCAGCACCCCAACCCCTCCGGCATCCCAACCCCTCCGGCGCCCCAACCCCTCCGGCGCCCCAAGCTCCCCATCTCACCGCACTGAGGCCGAGGGTGCCGCGGACGGGGGCCGGCGTCAAGCCATAGAGAACGCCGGCCCCGGCCAGTGCGCCCAGCACCTGGGCCAGGAGGTAGCCCAGGGCGCGGGGCAGGGAGAGCTGCGAGGCCAGCAGGAAGGCCAAGGTGAGGGCCGGGTTGACGTGGCCCCCGCTGACGTGGCCCAAGGCTTGCACCAGGGTGGCCTGGGCCAGCCCGAAGGCCAGGGCGGCTCCCAGGACGCTGGGGGGGCCCGGGGCCCAGCGCAGGGAGGCCCCCAGCCCCAGCAGGGCGTAGAGGAGGCTGCCCAGGAACTCGGCCAGGACAGCCCTCCAGAAGGAGGACGAGCGCAGCTCCCGCATGGCCTGGCCCCGCTGCCCTCCACGGCCCCGCTCCCCTCCCCGGGGGCCGCCCGAGCCCACCTTTATAAGGCCCCCCCGGGCCGGCCCCGGGGGTGGGACCCCACCTCTGCCACCCCCCGTTAACCGCTTCGCTGCCCGGCGCAGGGGATGGGTGACGTGCGCTGCGGGACCCCCCCCTCGGGGCAGCCCCGCACCCCAGGGTAGCGGGGACCCCCCCCCGAGCTGCATCTCCCATCCCTGGGGCTCCATCGCTGGGGGGGGGGGGGGGGGGGGGGGGCCCCCGGGGGGCCCCCCCCCCCTCCCCGGGCCAGCCCTGCTGGGGGCCGCGGGGGCTCCCCCCGCCCCGGCCCCGTTGTCTGCGGGAGGGTTATTCAGCCCGGCTTAGCGGGCCCTAATTCCCCGGCCGGGGGGATTACGGCCGGGCCCGGCCATTGGCGCCCGGCGGAATCTGCCGGGGCTGCAGAGCCCGGCACAAAGCGCTCTGCTGCGCTCAGCACCCGGCACGGGACGGGACGGGGCGGCGGGGGGTCCCGGCCCCCGCCCTCGCCGCGGGGCCGCTGGGAGGGGGCACCTGCCCGGGCACGATGGGGAGGGGGCGTGGGGCAGGACCCCCGAGGTCAGGGTGTCCCCGTAAGGGTGTGGGACGGGGGGGGTCCTGCACCCATCGAGACCCCGTCCCGTCCCCCACGGCAACGCTCAGCACCCAGCCCCGGACAGAAAGAGCCGCTAATGCCCGGGGGGCGGGCGGGGGGGGTCGGCACGGGGGGGGGGAGCGGCGTGGGGGCTGGTGGGGAGCCCACTTGAGGGGCCTGTGTGCCACCTCCCTCCACCCGGGTCGCAGGGGGCAGGAGGGGGCTCAGCCCGTGCCCTGGCCCCGCTCGGCTGGGGGAGCTGGGGGGGCCGGGGGACCCCGGGCAGAGGGCGAGGAGGGGGACGGGCTGGTGGCTTCCACCGGCGCCGCGTCCCGGCAGGCGAGGCAGGCACCCAGCTTCTCCCGGGAGGCGCCGGGGGCGAGGATGAACTCGTAGGAGAGCCCGGCCAGCACCGCGCCCAGCACCGGCCCCAGCCAGAAGACCTGGGGGGGCACGGGGGTCAGGGGGACGCGGGGAGATGTGGGGACGGGGGATGCGGAGGGGATGCTGCTGAGTGCTGCCCCGGGGATGGGGGGACTGGGAGACCCCCCCACCAGCGATGGGAACTGGACCGGAGGAACCCGCGCCAGGCATGGGGAGCCGGAGGCAGGGGGCGTTGCGTGTGTGGGATCATTCGGGCCATGTCCAAGGATGGGGTCTTAGGGGACCCTTCAGGTGATGGGGGGACCGGGAGGAGCCGAAGCGGGGCCGCAGCTGAGAGCGACCTGTCCTGGGGGCCTGGGGACCACCCAAGCGAGGGGAAGAACCAGGGACCCCTACACTGGTGAGGGGACGGGACCACAGGGGGCCCACCAGCATCCCCACAACGGGGTCTCGGGGGGGACCCGGGGGTGCCAACGACTCACCCAGTGGTCGTCCCAGATGCCGGTGACAACGGCCGGCCCCAGCGAGCGCGCGGGGTTCATGCTGCCCCCCGAGAACGGCCCCTGCGGCAGAGGGGGGTCAGGGCCAGCTGGGGGAGGGGGGGTTAGTGGTGCTGGAGTGGGGACGGGTGGGGGTCTCACCGCGGCCAGGGCACCGGCGGCCACGGCGCTGCCCAGGGCCAGCCCAGCCTGGGGGGCTGCCCGGTCGGTGGTGGCGAAGGCGGCCAGCGCCAGCTGGAAGGTGGCAAAGGTCTCCCAGGCCAGGGCCTGTCCGGCCGTCCCCCCCGCGCTGACCTGTGGCCAAAGCACCGGCCTCAGCACCCGGCACCGGCACTGGCACAGCCACAGGGCACGGGGACGCTCACCCTGGTGACGAGGCCTGTGTCATCCGGCAGTGCCAGGCGGGCGGCAGTGGCAGCCAGCACGGCCCCGGCGCACTGGGCCAGCAGCCCGGCGATCCCGCGCAGGGCACCCAGCTTGCGGGTGCAGAGCAGGGCCAGGGTGAGCGCCGGGTTGGCCTGGGGTGCCCCGAGGGTGCAGGACAGCCCCCCGGCCACCAGCCCCCCGGCCAGCGCTGGTGCCAGGGGCCCCGGAGCCGCCGAAGCGCCCAGCACCACCCCCACGAAGATCAGCGTCGCCTCTGCTTCCATCAGCACCCCCCGCCAGAAGCACCCGCTCCACAGCTCCTGGGGGCACAGGGTGGTGGGGGGGTCACCCCGATGGGTGACGGGGGGCACAGGGTGGTGGGGTGTCACCCCGACAGGTGACGGGGGGCATAGGGTGGTGGGGTGTCACCCTGATGGGTGATGGGGGTCAGGGGGATGGGGTGTTGTGGTGAAGGGGGACCTCAGTGATGGGGCACCACGGCAACGGGATGCCTCAGTGACTGGGTGCCATGGTGATGGGGGCACCTTGACAACAGGGTCACCATGGTAACTGGAGCACCACAGCAATGGGGGCACCGTGGCAACAGAGGTGGGTGTCACAGCAGCTTCGGGGGGCTACGGTCACAGGGGCGGGGGCAGGAGCCAGGGTCACCATGGGGGGCACAGAGGGACCACTGTGCCAGGGCTACGAGCTGGGGCTGAGATGACAGACTGGGGGGGGGGTCCCCATGAGCTAGGGGGTGGGGCATCACCCCCACCCCAGCAGGGAAGGCTCTGGGGTGCAGGGGAGGCCAAGGGGAAGGGGCTGGGGCAGCGCAGCTCGCGGGGGTCTTACCTCCCTGATGGCCATGGTGCAGCTGCGGGGCCGGGGAGAGCACCAAGGAGACCCAGGGTGGGGGCACCTCCCGCCACCCCCCCCCCTGCGCTGCCACCAAGGCCCCCGGCACCGCCAACCCCCCGGTTTGAGGGCGGGAGGCCTCACGCGTGGCACAAGGAGGGGGCAGGAGGGAGCTGAGGATGGGTCGGGGTGCCTGGGGTGGGGGCTGCAGGGGTCCTGGGCTTGGGCTCAGAGCATCTCTGGGTGCCATGGCAACGCGCCGGGCCACTTTGAGGCGTTGCCAGGACGACCCGCGGGAGATGAAAGGCCGGGATGAAAGGCTGAGGGAACCCGGGTGACTGGGGGGGGGGGGCACCCCCGTGGCCAGCCCGGCTCAGAGACAGCCCCGGGAGCGGGGGCTGCCCCCGTGCCCCGGCCCTGCCAGCTCAGCAGCCCGGCCCCGCACGTGGGGTGAGTCAGCGGGGCCGGTGCTGCCGAAGGGCCTGGCTCAGCACGGGGCCGCGGAAAGAGCCAGAACAATCCGGCCCGGCCGCCACAAAGGGGCACGCGGGCGGACGCACGGACACCGCACGGGGACGGACACGCGGACGCTGTGCGGGGATCATGGGGATGGGCGCACGGACACCATGGGGGACACGGGGATGGACACACGGACACCGCACAGGGACACAGGGTGGACACATGGACACCACGGGGGACACGGGGATGGACACACAGACACCGCACAGGGACACAGGGTGGACACACGGACACCATGGGGGACACGGGGATGGACACACAGACATCACACAGGGACACAGAATGGACGCATGGACACCACGGGGGGACACGGGGACAGACACACGGACACCACGAGGGGACAGACACACAGATGCTGTGGGGGGACATGGGGGTTGACACATGGACACCATGGGGGGATACGGGGACGGACACACGGACACCGTGTGGGGACACGGGGATGGACACATGGACATTGTGGGGGGACATGGACATGGGATGGACACACAGACACCACGGGGGGACACGGGGATGGACACAGGGACACCATGGGGGGACATGGACATGGAATGGACACACGGACACCCCGGGAGGACACAGGGATGGACACACGGACACCGTGGGGGGACACGGGGATGGACACACGGACACCATTAGGGGACACAGGGACACCCGGGGGGGACACGGGGATGGACACACAGACACCGTGGGGGGACAGGGGGACAGACAGACGGACACCGGGGGGGACGGGCAGACGGCAAACGGGGCTCGCCCCGGGCTGGGCACAGCGGGGCCGGGACCCCCGGGCTGGGCGGGGGGACCCCTGACCCCGGGGGGCTCTGACCCTGCCCCCCCACGTCCCCCGCCCCCTTAGCGCCACCCCCCACCGCCGGGGGGGCGCGAGGTGCCAAGATGGCGGCCCCCTGCCCGCCCTCAGGTGTGGGCGGGGCCAGCCGGAGTCACGTGGCGCGGAGGGGACGGCGGCCCCGCCTGGAGGGTGTGGGGCGGTGACGGGCGGGGGCACGTGACCGGCGCCTCCAAAATGGCCGCGCCCATGGTGCGGGCGGCGCGGGGCGGGGCTCGCGCCGCGCCGAAAGGGTAATGGCGGCGGGGGGGCGGGGCCTCGCCGCCTTCCACGGGCCGCGCTTAAAGGAGCCGCGCCTCACGGAACGGGGGCGCACCGGCCGCTACCGGCCCCGCCGCGCCGAGCCTCCTGGCGCACGCCCCGGCGCCGGGGAAGCCCCTCCCGGGCGGGTAGTGACAGCACCGGGGCGGGGCGGGACGCGGGCCCAGCTCGCGGCCTGCAGCCCCCCTCCCCCCTACGCCACCGCGGGTACCCGAGGTCCCGGGTGCTCGGGGCCGAGCGGGGCCCCGGGTGACACCCGGCGGTGCGGGGGGATCCCTCCCTGCAGCGGGACAGCACCGGGGCGGTGTCCCCGGGCAGCCGGGCCCAGTCACGGGGAAACGGGTGCGCGTGTGACACCCCCCGCTCCCCTCGCCCTCCCCCGGGGGCCGCCGCCCCACGGCGCGGGGGGGTCCGGGACGTCCCGCGGTGGCGGGGGGCGGGAGGTGCGGGGCCACCGGCGGCGTTAGGACCCGGCCCGCGCGGTGCCAGCGCGGATTCCAGGCTGGCTCCCGGGCGTGACGTCAGGCGCGGGCCCGCCCGGCTCCCGGCCCGCCCCGGCCCCTCGCGCTCCCGAAAATGCTGCTCTCGGTGCCGCCGCGCTCCGGCCTCCCCGCCTTCGCCTACAACAAGAGCGGCAAGAAGGTACCGGGGGGGGCTCCCGACCGCCCCCCGGCCCTTCCCCGGCCCTCCCCCCGCCGCTCCCGGGGCCGCCCGCCGGGCTCGGCCTTGGCTTGGCCGCGGCGGGACCGCGGGAGCCCCGGTCCGGGGCAGCCCCCACCGCGTGGGGGGCTGGGGCGGGGGGCGGGCCCCTCGCCGGGGATCGGGGTGGGGGGCGCGGGCACGGCGGGGCCGCGCGTGTCCCCCGGCTGCGGGGCCGGGCTGGGGACGGGGAGAGCACGGAGGGGCGGGCGGGACACGCCCGGGGGTGCGGAGGGGTCAAGGGGACGCCTGGGACGAGCCCCCGCGCCGGGACAGGGGTCAGGGTGGGACACCCTGGGGGGGCTGCAGCCCCCTACACCACGCCTGGGGGGGGGGTGTCCTGCCCCCGCCCCCCCCGTGCCTCAGTTTCCCTCCCCGAGGGGCCGCGGGTGCCCTGTGCATTATCCCCGGGCCTGGCACAGATCCCGGGGTGGGGGGGTCGGGGGCTGTGGGACCCCCCACGGGGCAGGGTAGGCCCCGCGGCCCCCTGTCCACGCTTGGACACGCGTGTGCGACACGCACACACCTGCCCTGCGTGAGCACAGACCTGGGCAGGCGCTGACACGCATGTTCCCCCCACCCCCCGCGCAGATCATCCCTGGGACATGCTTGCACACGCGTGTGAACCGGGCAGGGGGTGCAACAAGATGCGTGTGCAACAACATGCGCGTGCACACACGCATCTGGCACCCGCACGTGTGTGCATCCCCCAGCCCTGGCCCTGGGGGGGCGGGTGGTCAGGGAGGGGGGATCACCCCCGACACCGGGAGCTGCAGCGGAGCCTGGACTGGGTGGAGGCACAGGGGGGCCATCCTGGGGATGGGGACCCAGGGAGGGGGGGTCCGGTGCGCGGGGGTGCCCGGGGATGAGTCATTTTTCCATGTTGACATCAGGCCGGAGGTTTCCCAGGGGATGGGGGTCTGGGGGGGGTGGTTGGTGTGTGCTGGCCAGACAGGGGGTCCAGGACGGGCAGGATCCATCCCTGTGCCCCGCCTTGGGGGCTTGGCCGCCCCCACTGCAGCCACACATGTGTCCTGGGCGGTGGGGGTCTGGGGGGCTGAGGGTCTGATCCCCGTCCCCCCAGCAGCCCTATGTGCCGCCGGCGCAGCCGCTGGGCCCCCCCAGCCCCAGCCCCGCCGGGGGGGCCACGGACCAGCTCAGCAAGACCAACCTGTACATTCGGGGGCTGCACCCCGGCACCACGGACCAGGACCTCGTCAAGCTCTGCCAGCCGTGAGTGGGGCCGTGACCCCCACCCCGCCATAGGGCTGGGCTTCCTGCAGCCCCCTCCCCCAGCTCAGGGAGCCCCCCATGGGGGGGGTGCAGGGGGCACTGCCTCGCATTGACCCCCCTCTCCCCCCCCAGTTACGGGAAGATCGTCTCCACCAAAGCCATCCTGGACAAGACGACCAACAAGTGCAAAGGTTGGAGGGGTTGAAGTGGGGGGGGGACTGGGGGGGGGGGTGCAAGGGACTGGGGGAGGGGCTCTCCACACAGACACCACCCCCGCCTCCAGGCTACGGCTTCGTGGACTTCGACAGCCCCACGGCAGCCCAGAAGGCCGTGACCGCGCTCAAGGCCAGCGGGGTGCAGGCGCAGATGGCCAAGGTACGGCCCCTAGCCTTGACACCCACAGCCCCTCTGGGACCCCTCCCCAGGCCCATCTGCACCCCCCTGACGCTCCCCTCTTCCCCCCTCCACCCCCCCCCAACCCAGCAACAGGAGCAGGACCCCACCAACCTCTACATCTCGAACCTGCCGCTGGGGGTGGACGAGCAGGAGCTGGAGGCGCTGCTGAAGCCCTTCGGGCAGGTGGTCTCCACCCGCATCCTGCGGGACCCCCACGGGGCCAGCCGCGGCGTGGGCTTCGCACGGTACTGGGGGGGGGGAGGCATGGGGCTGTCCATGGGGCTGGAGGGTGCCCGGGAGGATGGGGGGGCTGGGGGGAGCCCTGTGCTCAGCCCCCTCCCCAGCACCGCTCCCACCCCCCCCCCAGAATGGAGTCGACGGAGAAGTGCGAGGCCGTCATCACCCACTTCAATGGGAAGTACATCAAGACACCCCCGGGGGTGCCAGGTGGGCTGGAGGGGGGTGTCCCCGCAGGGGAGGCTGGGGGGGTGTTGAGGGCTGGCTGATGGCACTGACGGGCCCCTCCCCGCAGCCCCCCCGGACCCCTTGCTCTGCAAGTTCGCGGACGGAGGGCAGAAGAAGCGGCAGAGCCAGGGCAAGTTCGTGCCCAACGGGAGAGCCTGGGCCCGGGATGGCGATGCGGTGAGGGGGGGGGGGGCGAGGGGAGGGTCCTGCCGGGGGGCAGACCCCACAGCTGATGGGGTGGGGGGCAGTAGGGCAGTGCTGACCCTTCTGCCTGCCCCCCCCAGGGCACCGTGACCTTGGCCTATGACCCTGCAACAGCTCTGCAGAACGGGTGGGTGCCGCAGACATCCCCCCCCTACTCTGGTGGGGTGGGGGCTGCTGGCAGTGGGTGGCCCCCACCCCACCCTGACACCCCCCGCCCTTGCCCACAGGTTCTACCCGGCACCCTACGGCCTGGCCCCCAGCCGGATGTTGGCCCCCACGGCGCTGGCCCCGTACCTGCCCTCCCCCGTCTCCTCCTACCAGGTGCGGGGTGGGGCTGGGGGGTCCCGTGGGTGGGGGGGGGTCCCCACAGCAGGGGGTGGGGTGCTCAGGGGAGCCCCCCCCGCCCCGTCCCATCGGCCGCTGCCGCAGGTCCACGGCCCCGCCTGGATGCACCAGTCCTACCTCGTGCAGCCCACGGTGAGCACGTGCCCTGCCCGCGGCCCCGCCCACAGCAGCCGCACCCCGGCCCCGCCCACAGCAACAGGCCCCGCCCGCAGCATCAAACCCCGCCCATAACAAACCCCACCCGCGACACCGCCCACAGCAACAGCCCCCGCCCATAACAACAAGCCCCGCCCACAACAACTTCGCCCACCGCAGCTGCTCCCTGACCCGCGGCTCCGCCCACTCCGCCCACGCCCCGCCCACCGGCAGCTCCGCCCCGCCCACAACAGCCGCACCCCGGG
>JANVCC010000204.1:462522-505747 GCA_025345505.1 Todiramphus chloris collaris
GCAGAGACTGGGCTCTTGGGATCTGCTTTGGCTGCAGGAGGGGTGGCCGGAGCCGCCCCGGCCGCTGTGACAGGAGGGGAGCTGGCAGAGGGGGCAGAAGGGACAGTGACCGGGCTCACAGGAGCAGCTTTGGCTGCAGGAGGGGTGGCCAGAGCTTCTGGAGCTGCCATCACCAGTGGGGCTGGGGCAGAGACTGGGCTCTTGGGAGCTGCTTTGGCTGCTGGAGGGGTGGCCAGAGCCACCCCGGTCGCTGTGACAGGAGGGGAGCTGGCAGAGGGGGCAGTGACTGGGCTGCCAGCAGAGGCTTTGGCTGCAGGAGGGGTTGCCGTAGCCGCCCCGGCCGCTGTGCCAGGCGGGGAGCTGGCAGGGGCAGAGGGGGCAGCGGGCACAGGAACTGCTGGCAGGGAGCTGGGGCTCACCGGAGCTGCTGTGCCCACCGCAGCCGTGGCCGCTGCCGCCTGTGGCACCGGGGGTGACGGGGCAGCTCCCGGGGAGGGTGCAGATGGGGCAGGAGCGACGGGTGCTGCCTGAGGGTCCGGGCTCCCGGGGGGCGTCCTGGCCACGGAGGGAGGGACTGGGAGTCCCCCAGCTGCTGGGGCCACTGGGGCAGGGCCCATGGGGCAGGTCTTAGCAACTGGAACCAGTGGAGAGACTGGAGCCCCAGGGGCTGGGCCCGGCGGGGCAGCAGCAGGACTCCCAGGAGCCATCCCAGCTGGCAGCAGAGGGGCAGGGGGAGACAGCGGGGCCAGCGCTATGGGGGCAGCCAGGAGGAGAGGGGGAGAGATGGCCCCGGCCAGGGCCGGGCGCTGGGCAAGAGCAAGGGGGGGCAGGGGGGAGGCAGGACTGCCAGGAGACACCGGTGCTGCCAGGGCCTTGCCAGGGCCCTGCAGCGCTGCCGCGGGAGAGCCGGGGCTCTGGGGACAAGCGGCGGGGGCAGGCGGGAAGGCGGGGGACACGGGTGGGGGACAGGCCACGAGGGCAAGGGACGGGGCGGGGGATGGAGCAGCCGGGGCTGCGGCCCCCGGGGGGCTCGCAGGGGCAGCCGCAGCTCTCACAGGGGAGGGGAGAGCAGCGGGGGGAGAACCAGGGCTCAGGGGGGGGGCCTGGAGGGGCCACCATCACTGCAGTGGGAGCAGGAGACACTGGGGCCGGGAGCCCTGGAGAGACTGGGAGAACTGGGGCAGGCCCTGGAGATCCTGGGGCTGCGAAACCCACGGGGGACTGGGGAGCCGGAGGAGGGGACGAGGAAGAGGTAATGGGGACCTGCAGAGCCAGGGCAGGGAGCAGAGGGGGCACCGAGAGCACCGGGATGGCCGTGGCCGGGAGCACGGGGGGGGACACGGGGGCCGGGGGGCTGGCAGGGCTGGGGGGCTCTGCCGGCGGGGGGCAGTGGGCAGCATGGAGAGCAGCTGAGGGAGAGAAACAGAGTGAACCCGTGAGAGGGGGGCTGGGGGGAGGCCGGGAGAGGCAGCCGGTGTCCCCCACCCCCTGTGCCCAGCTGTCTGTCTGTCTGTCCTGCCAGGCCCGGCACAGACCGGGGACGTTCAGCCACTGCCGGAGCGAGCCGGGCGCAGGGGGGACCGGGTGCCAGGAGCGAAGCCACCACCCCGCTCAGGGCAGCGGTGGCCGAAGCCCTGGCGCGCAGGGAGGTGGCACCTCCAAAGCCAGGCCCGGCTCTGCCACCAGCTCGGGCTGAGGGCAGCCCCCGGGTGACACTCTTGGGGGTGGGGGGGCCCAGCCACCCCGAGGGGACGGGACCCCGAGCCCCAGGCCCCGTGCAGTGCCCCCGTGCAGGCTGTTAGGGTTAATTGTGACCACAACCCCCCCCCAACGGCAAACTCTGGTTAATTGGCACACGGTGTTAACGAGGGGGGGCCGCAGGGGCCCCCGTACCTGGCGCTGCGGCAGGAGCAGTACCGGGGGCTGCGGGAGGGACGGTGGCCGGAGCTGAACGGGCAAGAACAACAATATTACCAGCAGCTCCCCCGGGCAGAGCCCGGCCGTGCCCAGCGCCACTGCCCGTTCCCAGCACCAACTGGTGAGTGAAGAGAACCACTCAGAAGAGCCTGGGAAGAGCCCGCGCCAGTCTGACCAGTATAACCAGCACCGCTGCCGGTCCAGGGAGCGGAACCAGCCGGGCCACGCACCCGTCCCACGCACGGCATCACCGCCAGCCACCCCCTCTGCCGGGGCCGGCCCTTTTCTCTGCCTCAACAGCAGCGGCCCAGAAGGTTCTTCCAACTCCCCATTCCCGCAGCCTACCCCGAACTGGGGAGCACTGGGAGACGGGAACCTGCCCGGAGCCGGGCGGCTGCTCAGCGAGTGCCTGAGGCCAGTGCCAGCGGGTGCCAGGCCATGTCCTGTGCCGGGTACCTCGAAGAGGAGCCATGAGCCCTGCCAGGAGCCGAGCTGGTCCCGAGGCCTCCAGCGAAGGAGCCGCACAGGGACAGCCTCCTGCAGCAGCTCCTGGCCCCGCCAGCTCCCCCCGCTCCCCCTCTGTCTCCCCCGACGCCGTTCGGGGACGTGCCCCCCGTAAACACAAGGTTTCCAGCTCCCCAACATCTCCAACCTCTCAGCTCTGCCCCGACAGCCCCACCTCTGCAGTGGCTCCTTCCTCGAACAGCGAGATGCAGAAATCCCCCGGGACACGGAACTTTTACGGGATGTTTAACCCAAGGGGGCCGCCGAACCCCCCGCAGCCCACGTGGGCTCCTGGACATTGCTGGAGACTCCAGAGCAGCAGAGATTCGGGAGGAGAAAGCAGCGTGAGGTGACAGGGGGGGAAAAAGCCATCCCGGGCAGGTTGGGGGGATGCTGGGCAGGGGCCTCACCGCAGGAATCCCAGCTACGCCTGGCGAGGGACCAAGGCCCCGTGGCTCCCCGGGACGCAGTGACACAGCTGTCACAGCACGGCCACTGCTTGTCCCGCCAGGCGCGAGCGGCTGCAACCCCCCAGGGCCCCCCGGCTTCCCTCGCTGTCCCCAGATTCACGGCACCCCTTGCACAGAACCCCCCACACCCCACCCCGTCACCGTCGCACACCCCGGGGCGGGTGACAACACCCGCTGACAACACCCGCTGACGCTCCTGCGACACATCCCCCTGCCCGGGGCAGAGACGCTGCGAAGCCGGGCAGGGCGTTCGCCAACCGGGCACCGGCCCCCAGGGGCTGGCACTCGCCTGCCCGGGAGGTTCCGAGGTGCCCCGAGCCCCGGTGCCAGCCCCCGGTGCCGTCCCGACATGGGAGCCACACGTTGTCCTCCCAAACCCGGCCGGTTCTGGAGCGCAAAGGGACCGTGAACGTCTGAGCGTGTCCCCGACCGTCCACCGTCACCCCCCAGCCGCTTGCCGTCCTGGCTACGGCCGTTTGCCTGCCCCCGGTAACGGGACCGTGCACGGGAGGCACGGAGCGCAGCTGACATCGCTCTCACCCCACGGCTTCGGAACCACAAATGACGCCACTCGTCCCGTGTCCCGTAGCGGTCACCGATCCGGTGCTGGGGGGCAAAGAGGGGCCGGTGTCCCCCCCGCCAGCCCCCGGTCCCCTCCCCGGGCTCACCTGTCTCAGCCTGCGGCTGCGGCAGCTCCTGCTCGGTGGCCGGGACGGTTTCTGTCGCTTCGCCGGGCATGTCTGGGGAGAGGGAGAACCCAACAGGCCCGGGCTCGCCGGGGACCGTACGGACCGGAGCCGGGCGCCGGTAACTCGCCCTCCCCAAAGCCACCCGCGAAGCCGCTGCCCAGAAACACCGAACGCCTGCCGGTACCGGCGGGTCTACGAACACAGCTCAACCTCCCGGGCGGCTCCGGACACTCCGCGCCCGGCGAGTCCCGATCGCCGCACGGCGCGGGCCGGTCCCGGTCAGCCCCCCCCCCTCCTCCCCCCACCGCAGCGGGCGGCCCCCGCCCGGCCCCCGCCGGCCTGCCCGGTGCCACCGCGGCCTCAGGGGCGGCCTCGGCCGGGCCGCCGCCGATCCCCCCGCCCCACCCCCGTCCCGGCTCGGCCGCGGCCCCCGCAGCGCCCCCGGTCCCCCGCGGCGGCGGATGGCAGCGGATGGCGGCGGATGGCGGCGGCAGGACTCACTGTGCGGGGAGCAGGGCCCAAGATGGCGGCGGAAAGAGAGCGAGCGGCTGGGCGCGCGACTTCCGGGAGGGCGAGCACTTCCGGGGCACGCGCAGCGTCCCTCGCCTGCCCCGCCCCGCCCGCCGCGCGCCGCCGTTCCGGGCCCGGCCCGGTCCCCCCCCCCACCCTGAGACCCCGAGATGGGGGGAACCTCCGTGGAAACGGAGCCGGGACCCCCCCGGGTGCGGGGCTCGGGCCTGGGTGCGGGGCAGGGCTCGGGGCTCGGGGGGCAGCGTCCCCGCGGTTGCTGAGCAGCGGTCGGGGCCCCGGGGCTGGGCCCGAGCCTGAGCCCTGGACCCCGGGCCTCTCCCCCCCCCCCAGCGTCCCGGGGCGCAGGCACGGGGGTGACCAGAGGCACTTTAATGGTCGTTGTGCAGAGAGAGGTACAAACAGGAGGGAAGGGCCTGCCCGGGGCCCGCGGAGCCATTCGGCTGCTGGCTGAGGGGCTCCCTGCCCCGCAGCACCGGGACCCCTGCGCCCGGTGGCAGAGGTGACAATGGTGGAGGCAACGGCAGAGCCGGTCCCTCGGCCGCTGTGGCCCCCGGCAGCGAGGCCTCAGAAGCTCAGAAGTCTCCTTCCAGATCTGCAAAGAGGAGAGCAGGGGAGTTTTACCCAAAAGAAGCGGTTTGTCCGAGCCCTTGGGGGCCCCTCAGGGTGTGCAGGCGGCCGCCCCTCGGGCTCTCACCGCTCCTCCGCAGCAGCTCTCCCCTCCGGGTGCGCTCCATCTCCTCCACGAACTGCTCAAAGACCCGCACGTAGGGTGCCAGGCTCGTCTTCTTGTAGTCTGGAAGATTTCGGGGGGGCTGAGCAGGGGTGGGAGCAGCTGGTGGGGACAATCCCATCCCCCCCAGCGTGCCCCGGCACCGGCCCCGCTCACCCCGTGCCCGGCGCTTAGGCTCCGTCTCCACACCCTCCTCCTGCTCCCCGTCATCGCCGGCCGTGTCCAGCTCGTGGCACAGGGAGCTGTGGGAGACGGCGAGATGTGGTGGGGGGCACCCAGCACAGCCCGGACCCCCCAGTGCCACCAGCCTCGCTCACACACCTGATGGTGGGGACGGCGAAGGGGTCAAACTGGTCCAGCCTCTGCAGATCCAGCGGCACTGAAATGCGACCTTCGAGAGAGGGGAGTCACTGCCGGGGGTGCCCGGCCCGGGGGTCTTCATGGGGTGCGGTCCCCGCCGGCCACCAGACCCACCTGTTTTGGGGTGCACGCTGAAGGGGCTCTTCAGGAGGTGCCCGACGCCTTTGCTGACGTTGATGTCGAGGCGGGGGAAGCAGAACTGCAGCATGATCTCCCAGTCCGCGTAGCTCCTCCCGGGCCCCGCCGCCCGCTGCAGGGGGATGGGCGGGTTGGGGTGGGGGGCCGGGGGGCAGCACCCCCACCCCCACACCTGCTTGGGGCAGCTCCATTCACTCACCCGCGTTCGCTCCATCCTGCCCTTCAGCAGCTCCCAGCGCTGCACCGAGTCCCGCTTCTTGGCGAACTCTGCCTGCAGCGGCTCGCGGTGCTGTGCCCAGGGGTCAAGGCTCAGCGTGGACACTGCCGGCCCCGCTCCCCCCCTGCAGACCCCCCCCCCCAGACCCAGCACCGCAGGGCCGCTCCGGGAAGGATATCCTCCGGGACCAGGGCCAGCACCTTGTCCCAGCTCTCGGGGCTGCCCAGGATGTCCTGCCCCACCAGCGCGTACGCCTCGAAGTATTTCTCCACCACGCCGACCGACCGCCTGCGGGGGAGCAGGGGGAGCTCAGCACCCGCCCCACGGCCGCTGCCTGCGGGGGGGCCGGGCGGGGGGGTCCCCACTGACCTGATGAAGGGGTGGATGGGATCCGACAGGTTCACCTTCTTCACGGTATCTGCTCCACCCTGGGGGCACAGCAGCCGTCAGTCTTCACGGGGGTGGGCAGGGGGTGCCCAGCCAGCCCCCCATGCACCCACCTTCACCAGGGTCAGGTACTCCACGGCAGCCGCCCGCAGCGCCGGGGACCATTTCCGCACCGCGTCGTCGCACACCCAGCAGTGGACACCTCTCCGGCCCGAGTACACCCACAGACGATGCCGCACGCCCAGGTCCTCTGCGGGGGGAACAGCCGGGCTGTGGGGCCTGGCAGGGCATCAAACCCCCTGGGAGAACCCCCTGGGTGAATCTCCTGGGTGAACCCCCTGGATGAACCCCGCTGGGCACCAGCACATCCTCAGCTCCCCCCCCAGCCCATCCTCCACTCCCCCCCAGCCCCAACTTCAGGTTCTGGGCACAGCGGCGGGCAGAGCGTGGTCGGGGTGCCGTGCAGGTCCCCGAGACCCTCACCCACGAGCGCGCGGTCGATGATGCGGACGGCGATGGTCATCAGGGTCCAGCACTTGGAGCAGATCTCGGCCGAGCTGGAGGCAAAGCGCGGTGGGTCAGGATGAAGCCCCACACCCCCCACCCAGCCCCCCCCCCGGTGCCAGCTCGGGCCGGGAACACCCCCGGGCACCTGCAGCAGGTCCGGACATCATCGTAGTCGGTCATGTCGATGTCAAAGACCAGCTCCTTCTCCTGCGGCTGGAAGGCCCCGAGGTGCACCGTGTTGTGCTGGTTGGGCTGCGGGACGGGACGGGCTCAGACCTCAGCGGGGACCCCGTGGGCTGGGCTGGGCCGGGGGGTCCCCAGTCCCTGCTGGGAGCAGGACTCACCCGGTGGGAGTAGACAGCCCCGATGTCGATCTTGTAGGGGTTGGTTTTCTGCAGCTCCCGCTCCAGCTCCTGGGGGCTGCCGAAGGACTGGAACCGCACGTAGATGTCGTCGCGCAGGGTGAAGGAGAATTCCCGCAGCTGGAAGTAGTTCCGCACCACTGCGGGTGCGGAGGTTGGGGGGACACAGCCCTGACCCTGACCCGAGGGCCTCCCCTCCAGCCCCCTCCCTTCGCTCCTGCCCCCCATTCCCGGCTCCCCGCGGGGGTCCCCCCGGTGTCCCGGTCCCCGCTCGGCGCATCCACCCGCCAACAGCCCCCGGGACCCCTCCACGTGCCCCAACACCCGGTATCGGTGCCCCAACACCCGGTATCGGTGCCCCCCGCCCGGTATCGGTGCCCCCCGCCCGGTACCGCAGCCCCCGGCGGTGCCCCTCGCCCGGTATCGGTGCCCCCCGCCCGGTATCGGTGCCCCAACACCCGGTACCGGTGCCCCCGCCCCGCTCACCGCCTCCGTAGCTCAGCCACCGGCCGTAGGCACCGTGCGGGAAAAGCCGCCGGTAGAAAACCGGGAGCAGCTCCGGTAGCGCCGCCGGTTCGAACCGCGCCATGGCGGGAAAGAGGCGGCGGGAAGCGGCGGGGACGGGCGCCCGGGGGCCGCCGGGAGCTGTAGTCCGGCCCCGGGGCCGGCGGGGAGCCGGGGCTGCGGGGGGCCCGGGAGGTTCGGGACACGCGGGGAGCGCGCAGAGCACCGGAGAAGCCGCGGGTGACCGGGTCGCGGGGGTCCCAGGGGCTCAGCGGGGCCCGGGGTGTCCCGGAGGGTGCCGGGGGTCCGGGGAGAGTGGGACCCCCCGGGCGCTGTCCCGCTCCGGGTTCACGATTCCCGGCTGGGACCGGACCGGACCCGACGCGGGGACGCGGCTGCCGTCGGAGCGGAGCCCGGGGACCGCTGCAGAGCCCGGGGCAGGGTTCGGAGCCCCGGGACCGGGAGCTTGGCGGGCTCGAGGCGACGGCACCGAGCCCGGGAAGGGACCGGGGAGGGAGGAACGGCGGGAGCTGCCCCGGGGCGGGGGCGGGGAACGGCCGCGCCCATAGCCCCGAGGTGCCGGGCGGCCCCGTGATGCCTCTGCAATCGCTGCTCCCGAACCTGCGCTAAGGAATTAATCATTGACCGCGGTCAAAGTCGGGCCGCGGCACTCGCAGCGCTCCCGCTCCTGCTCCCGGTGCCTGTCCCGCTGCCGGTCCCGGTCCCGGTGCCCGAGGATGTGGCTGTACCTGGCTGCGGTGCTGCCGGGGCTCTACCTGCTCTGGCGCTGGCACCGGGAGCGGCAGACGGTGCCGAGGCTCTCGGAGAAGTACGTGCTGATCACCGGCTGCGACAGCGGCTTTGGGAACCTGCTGGCCCGGCAGCTGGACTCGCGGGGGCTGCGGGTGCTGGCCACATGCCTGACCCCGGACGGGGAAGCGCGGCTGCGCGCGGTCACCTCGCCACGGCTGCAGACCATCCTCCTGAACGTCACCTCCAGCCAGAGCATCTCTGCCACCGCCGCCTGGGTGCGGGATCTCGTAGGCGATCGAGGTAGGATGGGGTGGCCACCGCCATCGTCACCCCCATCGTCACCCCCATCCTCACCCCTGTCCGTTCTCCCACCACCTCGCTGGCCTGCGAGCAGGAGAGCAGCTCTGGTCACCCCATTCTCTCTCCCCAGGGCTCTGGGGGCTGGTGAACAACGCAGGGATCGCCATCCCCACCGCCCCTAACGAGTGGCTGACCAAGGACGACTTTGTCAAGGTGCTGAACGTCAACCTGATTGGCCTGATCGAGGTGACGCTGAGCCTCCTGCCCCTGGTGCGGCGGGCACAGGGCCGGGTGGTCAACGTGGCCAGCGTGATGGGCCGCGTCTCCTTTTTTGGAGGGGGGTACTGCATCTCCAAGTATGGCGTGGAGGCCTTTTCCGACAGCCTCCGGTGAGTCCTGCCTAGCAGCCACTGACCCTGCTTTCCCAGTTTGCTTTCCTGGGCTCTGGCCAGCAGAGCCTCCGTCTGCCGAACCCCTTCCCGGTGCTGGTGGAGGTTGGTTCAGCCGCTGCTGGAGCAGGAGGGGAGGGGCTGCGGGCTTGCTTCATGCAGGGACCCGATGTCAGCACACCCTGTGCCACAGCTCTGGGTCACGGGGCCGTTGGGATGATCCTTCGCCTGGGGGACCCTCCCCTGCTGCTGGCAACCTCTGCTCCACTTCCAGCCCAGCTCAGGCAGAGGCAGCCTGGGGGAGGGCGAAGGATTTGGCAGAGCTTCATTTCCCTGCCTGACGACTTACCAGCGGCAGGGAGGCTGTGGCTGCAGCATGGCACTGCCTGCCCTGGCACTGAGCCTCTCCCGTGGGACTTTGCCCCGGTGCCAGATCCCGTGGCATGGTTCCGAGCTTTGCTCTGGCCTCTTCCCAGCCACACTCGGCAAACATTCGCTCACTCACCGCCCCAGACGTGCCGGGGCTGGTGTCGGGTCTGCTGGGGCGGTGGGGCTCCCTGCCAAACCTCTGGCACCTGCCTGCCAAGCACCCTGTGTGATGCGTTGGGCACCCCTCCCGTGTCCCACGGGACTCGATCCCTTCCAGGCTGGAGATGCGCAATTTCGGGGTGAAGGTCAGCATGATCGAGCCGGGCTACTTCAAGACAGACATGACCAACAGCAAGGACCTGGAGAATCATTTTCTTTCCATCTGGGATAAGCTCCCAGAGGAAACCAAAGCAGTTTACGGGGACAATTACATGAAGAGGTGTAAGTACCTTGCCTAAAAGTGAGAGACGCTGTTTCTCTCCTGGGCACATTCCTGGGGACACGGGTGTCCCACCACCCTGTCATCCCGCCGAGCCGTTCGGCTGCGCTCAGCTGCAGGGTGTAAGCCCAGCAGCCTGACCGGTGCTTTCTGCCTCCACAGTTTTGGTAGCGCTCAGGAAGTCCCAGAAGAATTGCAACCCCAACCTGAGGCTGGTCACGGACTGCATGGAGCATGCGCTGACCAGCTGCTACCCCCGCACCCGCTACTCCGTGGGCTGGGATGCCAAGCTGTTCTACATCCCCTTCAGCTACCTGCCCTCGGCTCTCACGGACCTCACGTTCAGCTGGTTCTACCCCAAACCTGCCGGGAAAGCCTAGGGCAGGGATGTGGCATCGGCAGCCAAACCGGCAGCATGCGGAGCCCGGCCCGGCATCGCCCACAGCTGGGTCAGGTCGTGAAGCTCTAGCTCAGCGTACGTGTCACAACCTGCTGTCCTCTGCTTCTGAATAAACACAACTCCTCCTCCTCACCTGGCACGGCTTGGCTGCAGCCTTGGCTGGGGCTGCAGCACCGAGACCCTGCACGTCCAACGGCACCAGCACAGTCACTGTGCCGTGCAGTGCCGTGCCATGCAGTGCCATGCCGTGCTGTGCCATGCCATGCAGTGCCATGCTGTGCTGTGCCATGCTGTGCAGTGCCGTGCCATGCCGTGCAGTGCCGTGCCACGCAGCACAGGAGCTCCCAGAGTCTCCAGCCAATTCCCCGAGTGCCTGATCCGCGCAGGGTCCAGTCCCTGCTGGGGTGGGAGAGCTGCCCCCGCCCGAGCCCGTGCTCCCGGACTTGTGACAATAAAAACCAGATCTCTACAAACCTGGGCAGGTTTCCCTCTGGCCAAAGCCTCCTCTGCCTCCTGGGAGCCCCTTGGGCACCCTGAGCAGCCCCTGCTGCTGTCCCGGGCAGGGGCAGCAAACCATGCCCGGGCATCACTGTGGCTGGGGACATCCCTCTGCCGTGTCCAGGCCGTTGCTGGGGACACCCTGCTCACCGTGGGGCCCTGTTGACGTGCTCGGTAAAGCTGGTGCAAAGCGAGGGGCTGCCCGCAGTGACCTCAGCCTAGGGGGTGTCCGAGAGCCGCCTGGCCACGCTGCTGGGCAACCTGCCCTGCCACAGTGGCTGGGGGCGGCGGGGCCCCTCCCTGCTGCATCCCCCTCACGGGGCTGCGACAGAGCCGAGGGTGACGAGGAGCTATGTCAGGGGCAGCACGTAGGGCCTTGTGAAAGCTGCATTACAGCTCCCCGAGCTGTTTACCCAGCCAGGAAAGCTTTCCTAAACTCCTTGCTCGGCTTAGCAAACCAGTAAGATGTCCCCAGCAGCCTCCACGCATCACGTTTCAGGCCCACGTGTGCCCAAGGTGCCAGGAGGTGACACGGTGACCTCGGCTGTACCAGCCTGGGGACCCTCCACCCGCATCCCTCCGGCAGCAGCCTGGGACTCGGCTCTCGCATTTCACCCCGGAGCGCAGTGCCCGCCGTGGCCCCCGTCCCGTGACCCCTGTCCCACAGCCGAGCCGACCCGCGTCCCGTCACGCCCGGGGCGAGCACAGAGCTGCCGAGTTCCTGTTTGCGACCCGCGGCCTCGGTCCCGCCGGGGCTGGGTACCTGCTCGCGGGGTCACTGGCCCCGGGCTTGTTGTTGTGAGACCCGACTTATCAGTGCCCTCGTGCTTCCCCGCTCCGGCCGTGCCTTCCTTCCGAGCCGATTGTTGATCCCAAAGTCTTGTCTGCACTCGAAAAGGAGATTTCCTGCAATTGTTTTGCAGGACTTGCAGCTCGATGCAAAATTTTCTGCCTATCAGCCCCCTCCCCAGCGCCCGGGGCACGGCTCGAGCCCCCTCCCTTCCCCTGCGCGGCTGCCAGGGAATCGCGGCTCCGGGATTAATCGCGGCCCGTCCAGAGGTGTTTCTGCCACAACCGCCGTCTGCCAGCGACTCCTGCGGCAGCTCGGGGTGATGGGCAGCGCTGACCTGGCAGAGCTTCCAGCCCTTTCCCCCCCAAAGGAAACCCCACACCCCCCCAGCACCCAGGGAGAGTGGGTGGCACTGGCACCTTAACCCACCCCAGAGCCAGGGCATGACCTCGCTCAGCTGGGGCCATCACAGAAGAAGCATTTTCCCCTCCTGTGCACAATTCCAACGGGATCTGGGCAGCATCCAGCCCCTGAGAGCAGTGGGGTGCAGCAGCCTGGTCCTGTGGGAGTGACGGTTTGAGGGGGACCCGTCTGAGGGGGCCCCCGAGGAGCCCCGATCAGTCCTCGGGCACCCGCAGCCTCGACACCGACACCTGCCCGGGGCCTCCTGCGCCCGTCCCCATCCCTGCCGCAAAACCAAACGGGAGCTGAGCGCTGGGGCTGGCAGCCCAGCCGAGTGTCACCAGCGCTGGGCCGTCTCAGGATATCAGCCCACGACGGTCATTTCCTGCTGGGAAGCAGCCAACAAGCCCACCCTGAGCTCTGCGCTGCCGCCGAGGCTCCGCTTTCCCAGAGGCGCGCGAGCCAGCGAGCCGAGAGGATCACCGCGCTCCCCACGCAGCCTTCGGCCCGGTGAGCCAGCGCCTCCCTCCCCGCCGCCTCCCTCTGCCCCCTCGCCCACCGGCCTCTCTCGGGACCCGCAGCTTGGCAAGGGCGGGAGGTGGAGGATCCTTGGGGACGGGGGCTCCAGCCCTGGGGGTTGTTCTTCTCTCATGGTTTTGGGAGCGGGTGGGTGGCAACCGTTTGCCATGGGGCTGGTGCTCTTGTGGGAGATGCCTGGCTGCAGTGCTCCTGGGCTCCGAGTGCCACGGAAATGCCCCCGTGGCTCGGCGTGGCTCAGCACGGCACAGCACGCTCCTCTATCCCAGGGGAGCAGCGGGTGCTGCCAGCTCTTCCAGCGGCACGAGGCTGGATGGGTCCGCGGCCTCTTCGCCGTGCGGATGCAGCTGTGCTGAGATCGGAGCTCTCGCACTTGGGCCAATAAAAGGATGTTAAGGTCAACTACATTTCCTTTAAGTTTATAATTTTGTCACCTACTTGGAAGTCCCAAGGCTCCCAGCAACACGGCCGTGGGACGGGCAGAGCGAGACCGGTCAGCTGGCTTTATGAGCGGCCGCACACCAAGGGCTCGGGCAGGGGCCGGGGGTTTTCCCGCTGGCACGGAGTTGAGCAGATGTGGCCACTGGTGCATTTAACGGCCTGGGCACCCACCCACAGCCAGGACACCTCGCAGCCGGTTGCCACACACAAGGGCAGAGCTGGGGTAGGGATTCCCACAGGCTCTGGGGCAGCAGGAGCTGTCGGGGCACCTTGGCACGAGGGGGTCCTGCCCAAGGGTCGCTGCACTGCTGGGCTGTCAGCTCCACTCCCAGGTCAGAGGGTCCCTTTCTGTTGAGGTAGGAAGCCACCACAGAATAAAAACCAGATGAAGAAACCCCGCAGAGGGGTATTTTAGAGCCTCCTGAGAGGATGTAGCTCTGACGGGAGACATCGGCTCCTTCTCTGCACTTTCAAGCTGTCCGGCTTGGTGCAGCCCCTGAGCCACGACTCAGAGCTTTCCCCTTCCTTGCAGCTACCAGGATGGCCGAGGTGACCACCGCTCCCCCCGAGACACACACTCTCCCCAGCGAGTACGGGGACTACCACAACTGGTCCGAGCTGTTCCACCTCCTGAACTACACCTACACCTTCTGCGAGTTCAGCCTGGATGAGAACGTCAAGCGGGTGATCCTCTTCATCCTCTACCTGGTCATCTTCGTGGTGGGCTTGGTGGAGAACCTCCTTGTCATCTGGGTCAACTGGCAGACGCGGGGCAACAAGAGCTTGGTCAACCTCTACATCATCAACATGGCCATTGCCGACCTGGGGGTGCTGCTCTCGCTGCCCATCTGGATGCTGGAGGTGATGCTGGATTACACCTGGCTCTGGGGCAGCTTCCTCTGCCGCTTCACGCACTACTTCTACTTTGCCAACATGTACGCCAGCATCTTCTTCCTCACCTGCCTCAGCGTGGACCGTTACGTGTCCCTGACCAGCTCCTCCCTTTTCTGGCGCAAGCACCAGCACCGCGCGCGCCGCATCGTCTGCGCCTGCTGCTGGGTCTTGGCGGCAGCCATCCCCTTCCTGGAGGTCGCTCACATGCAGCTGGTCAACACCGGCGAGCCCATCTGCATCTTCATGGCTCCCTTCGAGACCTACGATGAGTGGGCGCTGGCGGTCAGCCTGGCCACCACCACCATCGGGTTCCTCATCCCCTTCCCCATCATCGCCGTTTTCAACGTCCTGACGGCCAGGTTCATCAAGCGCACCAAGCCGGAGAGCAGGAAGCACTGCCTGCTCATCTACGCCTACGTGGCCGTGTTCCTGGTCAGCTGGCTGCCCTTCCACATCATGCTCACGCTGCTCACCCTCGACGGCAACCACATCATCCTCCACTGCTCCTTTGCCCACTTCCTCTACTTCTTCTACGACATCATAGACTGCTTCACCCTGCTCCACTGCGTCATTAACCCCGTCCTCTACAACTTCCTCAGCAAAAACTTCCGCAGCAAGCTCATCTCTGCTGTGGTCAAGTACATCCCCAAAGACCAGGCCAGCCAGAAGGGCGCGGGCAATTCCTCCTCCACCACCCAGCACTCCATAGTCATCACGAAGGACACCAGCAACCCTCCCAATTAAGAAGGCCGGACACTCCCGCTCGTCACCGGCAAGCGGCTGCAGCAGGGGCAGCTCCCCGCCCTCACTCGGGTCAGCGGGATTGGTTTTCCTGGTGATAAGCAGACACTTTGCTCTTCAACAACCCCTCTTGGCTGGCCACCTCCCGGGGGCAGGGTGCCCTGGGTGAAACGGGACGGTGCGGGCAGCCGCGGACGTCTTGCCTCTGAGGCGCTGCTCTACCAGCTCTGTTTAGCTAATGAAAGGATAAGAGAAAGAGATATTTCCTGTTTTCTGCAGTAATAAAACACATTCCTCTGCTTAGAAGTCTGAACACAAACCCAGCCCCTGGGGCCCGGCCCCATCCTCCCCCTGTACAGCGGGGCTGGGGGGCACCCGATCCCTCCCCTTTGGCAGCGCTCCTGCAGCCCCCCGACTGTCACCGTCACACCCGCCCCGCATGCCCCTCTGATGGGGGCACCCCAAGCAGCGGAGAGGAAATCCCAGCCTTTGAGCCACCCCCGCAGCCCGGCACGCGGCTGAAAGCCTGATTTTACAGAAAGGAAGGTGCCGTGACCCCACGGGGCCGAGCGCAATGCAGAGCAGAGCTGGGGTGAGGGGAGGATGGGACTCGGTCAGAGCCACCTTGCAAGCCCATCAGTAAATCAGCAGCCACCCCCAGCCTGGGCACGGCTTCCAAACCCAGCGGAGTTGGGGCTCCCAGGTTGTGTTTTGCAGCAGGGGACCCAGCCCATCAAACCGAGTTCCCTTTAGAGCCTCTCTGGGCAGGTTTCTAAAGCCCCTGGGTGCGTTTCTGACCCATCGGCCGAGTCCAGCAGCCCTTCCCGCGAGTCCAAAGTTCCTCCCATGGGAACATGTCCGTGTGCAGAGACCCTCGGAGCTGCCTCGGGCTGGGCGTGAAACCGAAGCATCCGGAGAAAGTTCATCGTTGTCTGGGTTCTAAGTCACATGCTGTGGGGTCAAGCCCTGGGGAGGGGAAGGTGAAAGAGCGGCAGCCCCTGGAAGGGTCCATCAATCTCCCAGCGGCCTTGAGCTGCCCGTGAAACGCTGCTTCTAAAAAGCGACGCGTAAGCGAATCTGGGGACAGGATGCGCAGCGCGGGCTGGGGGAGCAGGATGCGCCGGGTCGCGGGAGAAGCCCCCGGGCAGGGGGGACACGGACGCCCCGTTGGCACTGGGAGCAGCTCCGCTCTTCCCAGGGTAAACCAGCGCTGGCTCGCACCGGCACTGCTGTGGCCAGCGGGACCGGGGCAGGGCTGGGAGCTGGGAGCTGGTTCTGTGCGTCCCAATTCCTCAGGGCTCCTCGTGCAGAGAGAGCTTCCCTCCGGCTGCCTGGGGACACGCGGCAGCTCACGGCATCTTCCCGGCTCGGAGTGGCCGTGCTGGGGGGCAGGGGCCGGCCCTCGGGGTCTGCACCCAGGCAGGACGCTCCCCCTTCCACCCCGGGACCCTCCCGGGCACGATGCGCGGCGAAGCCGAGCAGCCCCCGACCGCCCCGGGAATGCGGAGGTGGCTTCGCACCGACCTGCAGCTCCCATCCCCTGCCCCACAGCTCCCATCCCTGCCCCACAGCTCCCATCCCTGCCCCGCAGCTCCCATCCCCGCCCCGCAGCTCCCAGCCCTGCCCCGCAGCTCCCATCCCTTCCCCGCAGCTCCCATCCCTTCCCTTCCCCGCATCTCCCATCCCCGCCCCGCAGCTCCATCCCCGGGGCTTCCCTCTGCTGATGCTGTGCCCGCTGGGTGAGGAGTCGGGAGAGAAGGCCATGACAAGCAGAGCCCGAGGTGTGCGGTGCCCGGGGCGTCTGTCCAACCGCAAGCTGAGCAAACGCGCATCGTTTGGCGTCTGAGCTATTAAACCTGCGCCGTTGTTGGGTTTTGAATCTCTCCTCGTGTATCTGCAGCTTCCTTCACGCACCTCGGGGCCTCGAACGCTCACAGAGCCCCAGGCAGTGACCTGGGACTCAAACCTGGCACGTCCTTTAGCTCCTCAGCCTGCCTTTGGCACCTTCACCACCCCCCAGGGCAACCCGGTCCAGCCACGGGGCACCCACCCCGCTGCAGTGCCCAGTGCTCACCAGTCCCACCAGGCTCTCCCCGAGCGGCTGGCAGCAGGGACAAGGGCTCCTCAAGGGACACAAACCCCGAGAGTTTCTTCAGTGGTTTCTAACCGGAGAGGGTCCAGAGGAGACCAGCGAGGCTGGGGAAGGGACGAGAAGGAAAGTCTTCTGAGGAGAGGCTGAGGGAGCTGGGGGTGGTTTGCCTGGAAGAAGAGACTCGGGGGGCACCTCGTCACTCTCTGCAGCTCCCTGAAGGGAGGCTGCAGGCAGCTGGGCATCGGGCTCTGCTCCCAGGCAGCTTCCCCCATGGCCTGGAGCTGCACCAGGGGAGGGTTGGGTTGGGTATCAGGAAGCCCTTCCTGACAGAGAGGCTGCCCAGCCCTTGGCATGGGCTGCCCAGGGAGCTGGTGGAGTCCCCGTCCCTGGAGGTGTTTCAAGAGAGGCTGGACGTGGCACCGAGTGCCATGGTCTGCCCAGCTGGTGTTCTGATGGCCTCAGAGGGCTCTGCCAGCCTCAGTAATTCCGGGATTCTGCTCCCAACCTGCTGTGGAAACGCCGGAGTCGGACCTCGCGCTGCTCCGGCGAGGAAGAGGCCGCTGTGGCCTGGACGCTGGCCACCAGTCCTGCGGAGCCCAGCACCGGAGCAGGATGCTGGGAGGGGCTCACGTGCTTCCCCCGGCCCTCCCGAGGAGCCAGAAACCCCGACCCGCACGTTAGAGAAACGTGCTTCATGAAGAAGGAAGGTGCAAGAGGTCAACGTTTTCCTTTTTATTATTCTAAATAAAAACCACACTTTGTGCTGAACAATGGAGTATAAAAGAACCCGATGTACAACGATTTTAGACATCTACTGTTTGGGGGGAAAGTTTACAAAATATACAAAACTTTACAGCAAATAGATAGTAAACACTTAAATATCAGGAGGTCAGTACCTACTTATTAACTTAACAAAAAGGTTAGACAGCAATTCAACTCTTTTTTTTTTTTTTTTCCTTTATTTTTTTCTGCTTCATTATTCTGAGGAGAGACCTGGATCCTTCGGGCGAGGGGAGAGCAACGCTGAGCTTGACGCCTCGGGAACCGGAGCCGGAGCAGCCTCTCGGAGTGGGGCTTGCGTCGGGGTTCCCCGCCAGGACCCAACCGCTGCCGGCGCAGCTCCGGGCGAAGCGTTTCCCCTCCTGCACCCCCGAGGACCCCGAAGCACTTGGCAAACGCGAGTCGAACCCCGCGGCTGCCCCAGGAGAGGTAGGTAAAGTGTCGTCCCCGGGGTGACGGAGGGGAAGCGAGGCCGGGAGGTGAGCGGCTCGCCAACGGCCACCGAGCTGGGTGCTCCTCGGGGCAACGCCGAGCCCGTCGCTCCGGCCAGCGCCAGCCTCCCGACAGCGAGGCCAGCGAGGGCACGGGGACAGGGAAGCCCCGACGCTGGCTGTTGGGCTCCAGGGAGGATTCCTTACAGGACAGAGAAGAATCCAAGAAAGAAACGCCGGGGACCCGAGCGCTCTGCCCGTCCCCGGGCTGGGCTTTTGCTTTCCCATCCCTGCGTCCAGAAGGGCGGGCGCGCTTCGCCCGTCAGTGTTTCAGTGTAAAAGCTTCTCTTTTTGGTTTATGTGCACAAAAGGCTTTTGCTTCACAGCTTAGCTAGACACGGGCTGCAGCCGGCCCCGGGCAGCAGCTCCTCAGCCTGTCCCAGAGCTCATCGCAGCTCCTGGGACGCTTGAGGAGGGTCCCGAGGCTCTAAGGACCTGGTTCTCCCAAGCCTCGCTGCCCCCCTCCCATCCTTCATCGATCTCCGGAGCAGGGCAGGTCACGTCCATCCGACCAGCCCATCCTGTCAGGAGCAGGAGCGAAACCCCCGAACTCGAGCTGCTCCTCGGAGGAGCCTCCGGCGAACGGCCAGCGGCTCCCACGCTCTCCCAGAGCACCAGGCCTTCTCACAACGGGTTATTTTGTTTTTAAACTTAACACTTAAGCTAAACGTGGCTCCGCAGCCCAGCCGGGCATGGCCGCCTGTGGTTTGGCCACGGACCCGGTGCCGCCAGACTGGGGTTTGGAAACGGGAGCTCCGGCAGCGGACACGGCCCAGCCCAGGCAGCCCCGTCGCTCCGGTGCCTCTGCTCCTCCGAAAAAGGCTCCAGCACCAAAGCCAGGATGGGTCCAGTCTAACGCTCCTGGGGTGATGTCAGCTGTCCCCAGACTTGGCCACTGTTGCAGGGACCTGGGGAAGGACACAGATTCCCAGCGGCCTCTCGTCCCTCCTCAGCAGGGTCTGTTTCCGTCACCTCCCCGCAGCGGGGCTGGACTTGGGTCCGGCAGGGCCGCGCGGCGACCGCGGGCGACACCAGCTCAGGAGGAAGGAGCTGCCGGGGAAGGGTCGCCGGGTCCAGCCAGGGCTCAGTGCCGCGGGCAGCGCCGCGGCTCAACACCCACCCGTCTCGTCCCCTGTCCCAGCGGGGCCGGAGCTGCAGCTGCCGCGGTGGAAAAGCAGCTTCAGAGGCCAAGAGCAGGGAGCGGAGGGTGGATGGAGCTGAAGGGGGGATGGAGACGAGATGGGATGATGAGATGAGATGAGGGGAAGGAGCTTCCAGCAGCCGCTCACCCCGCACCCTCCAGCTCCTCTCCCCGGGATGCAAACTGCTCCCGGCCCCGACACCGACGGGCACGGCCGCAGGGGAGCCGCGCTCGGTGCACCCCGGGGACGTTTCGGTGCCACTGCCCCTCGCACGCTGCCGCTCCCCCAGCCCCTCCTAGCTCGGCAGAGCTCCCAGCACCGGCCCGCGAGGGGAAGGGGCTTTTGCTTTCGCCGGGGAAGGCTGAAACAGGAGCAAAGCAACGCGGCCGGCCCCGGAGCCGGTGCAGAACCGGAAAGGACGAGGCTGCCGCCTCCCAGGGCCGCCAACCGAGCAACATTCGCCAAGCGCTTCGCGTCTCCCCCACGCTTCGCCGGTACGAGCCGGGAGGTAGCTAGGTAGGTAGGTACCACAAGTGTCACCGTCCTCATTTTACAGATGAGGAAACTGAGGCAAAGAGGTGAAGTGACTTGCCCAAGGCCACGGCGGGGCATGGGGAGGGACCCCCCAGGAACTCCCAGCTCACCGAGCGCGCGTCCGGCCCGCGCCGCTCCTCTGCCTCCGAGAGCAGGGGAAAGCGGGACGAGCTTACAGGGTTTGCAAATCACTACTTTCTGTTCTGTCGACAGCGTCAACTTCAGAGAAGCGCGGGAGCCAACCGCCGGCGACCGCGGCCGGAAAGCCCCGAGCGCTTCCTGTTTGTGAGGTAGAACGAGTTACCCAGGGGCAGCAAATGTCTGCCGCCCTCCACCTCTGCCCCGCCGCGGGACAACACGGGAAAAGGCCGATGCCCACCCTTCCCGGGGCTGGTCCCGCTGCGCGCTGCTCTGCCGCGCTTACGGCAGATGCCCCCCAGGAGGAACGGCCTCGCGGCGCGCCGAGGGCATCCCGCGACGCGCGCTTGCCGCGAGCCGTGGCGGCGGCCGTGGCAGGGGGGTTTCGGCAGAGAGAGGAGTCCTCGGAGGTACCTTCCTGGGAGTTAAGGCAACGGCTTCGTCACGCCTCGCCCGCTGGGATCCGCGGCGACACCGGCCCCTGGCACCCGGCGCTTCCGGCAGCCCGGGACGCAGCGTGCGGCAGAGCGCGCCGCGCGGGGCCGCCGTTGGCAGAGGAGAGCCAGGGAGATGTTGGCGAGCTCTCCGTGGCCGGCAGAAGTCGGGTGCGACCGTTGCCACCGCGAGAGACCTCCCCGGGAGCGGCTGAGCCCGCGACAAGAACCTGCTTCAGGCAGAGACCCCTCCAAGCTCCCTCTGCCCAGGCAGCGCCCGCTGCTCGGGCTCTCCAGGGATGCGCGCCCTTCCTCCCTCTCCTCCTCCGGGTTCGGGGGGCACAAGCGAGCGGCGCAGGACGGGGCTGGCACAGGAACCGAGGGCCACGCTCCCGGCCCGGGCAGGGCTGGCGGTGACAGCGGCGCTGCCTGGGAACCGCCCGTGCGAGCGACGATCGCCCTCGAGCTCGGTGCCACCGGGCACCCCCCTCATCCGCGCAGCACCCGCGCTCGCTGCCCTCCCCTGCGGCGGCTTCCGGGCTGCCTCTGTGACACGGGCTTTGTTATCTCCTGGCAGCAGCAGCGGGACCCTGGCGATGCCCAGATTGAGTCTTTTTTTTTTTTTTCCTTTTTTCTTTCCTTTTTTTTTTTCCTTTTCTTTTTTTTCTTTTTTCCACTTCTTCCGTTTCTTTGAGTCCAGCACCATCCTGCTCTGGCTCAGTCCCTCTCTACTGAGGTCAAGTGTGAAAAATCTTAGCAGCATCAGTTTGTGGACAAGCTCAAACTGAGGGTTAGCCTAGTCGAGTGGGCTAGAGGGTTAAGAAAGTAAAAATAAAATAAATCTAGATTCAAAACCTAGTGAGAAAGGCTAAAAACACAGAACTCGACGGCCTCTACCAGGACCAGAGGTAAGTAAACACGACAGACTCCTCGGAGACAGTGACGTAGCTCACGTGCTGCTCATCTGTACAATGCCACCAATCGAAAAGGCCCCAGCGAGGCCAAAAAAAAAACCCCACAACCAACCGAACAATACTTAAAAAAAAGAGATAAAAAAAGGAGGATCCCATCCGCGATGCCTGACCGTTAAATAAAATAAACGACACTTTCTCCACAGCTTCTGTCACCGGCCTCGCTGGCCTCGCCCCATCAGCTGTCCGCGGCTTTCTCCGCGTCTTTGGAATGGATGATGTACATGAAAGTCTGTTCGATGGTGAAGTCCGGCGGGAGGCTGCCTTTGTGCACCCCTATGTGCTTGCTCATGAGGTTGAGCGTGGAGCTGTAGTGCCCGCAGACGGTGCAGCGGTACATGAGGGCCCCCGAGTGCGTCCGCAGGTGGCACTTGATGGTGGAGCGGCCGCGGAAGAACTTGTGGCACACCTTGCACTGGTAGGGCTTCTCCCCGGTGTGGATGCGCCGGTGGTAGTTGAACTCGCTGGTGTGGGCAAACCTCTTCCCGCAGACCTTGCAGCTGTACTTGCTGTTGCCCGGCTGGTTCTGCAGGGACAGGTCTTCGCTGAGGAACTCCTCCGGCAGCTTCCTCTTCTGCAGGCCCTGCTGCTGCAGCCGCTCTCCGAAGCCGGCTCGGATGTCCAGCCCGGCCCCGCACTTGTGCTGGCTGACGTGGTAGCGATACGCCGCTTCCAGCTTGAAGCTCTGCCCGCAGAAGTGGCACCGGAAAAGAGCCTCCTCCGCGTTCTGGTGAACGGCCAAGTGCTTCTCCAGGAGGTGCCGGTCCACGAAGCTGTTGGCACAGACGGAGCAGGAGAAGACCGAGATCCCCAGGTGGGACAGGGTGTGCCACAGCAGGCCGCAGAGGCTGAGGTGCCGCTGGTCGCACACGCCGCACGTCTGGCTTTTCAAGTTCACGTGGTCCAGGATGTGGTTGCGGACGGTGTGGAAATCTTTGGCCAAAGGCTTCCCGCAGGCCGCGCAGGACAGCTCCGAGCCCGGCCCGCCCCCGAACGCCGGGCCCTTCCCGGGCAGCGGGTCGCTGGGGTGGACGATGACGTTGTTGTCGAAGACCCCGTCCCGCCGGTGGAGGGTCAGCTGCCACTGCGTGAAGAACTTGGTCTCGCACATGTCGCAGGAGAAGAGGAAGATGCCGATGTGGGACAGGACGTGGGTGACCCTGGAGTTGCGGTCCTGGAAGTGAGTCTCGCAGACCTTGCAGTTCCCGGTGAGCAGATCGACGTGATCCCTCGCGTGCTGCCGGATCAGCTGGATGTTGGGCTCCAGGACCTTCTTGCACACCTGGCAGGGCATGGCCTTGCTATCCCGGCCGTCGCTCTCGAAGGCCAGCTCCTCCTCGCTGTCGTCGCTCAGCTCGATAACTTCTTCCGACGGACCCAGCTCCTCGCTGGCATCTTCGAAATGCAGCTCGTCCTCGCCCAGGTCCTCCAGCTGCAGCTCCTCCATCTGCCCGAAGCCCTGCTCTTTGGAGTGGTCGCTGTTGCTGGGACAGGAGTTACTCCCCGTGGAGACCTCCAGGGAGGGATCGGCGGTGAAGAAGCCGCCCTTGCCGTAGTCGCCGTTGCTCTGGACCTTGTACTGCTGGCAAGAGCTCGTGGTGGTTTGAACCACCATGTTCGCCGTGCCCAGGCCGGGCTGGGCGGCTGCTCCGGCAGCGGGAGCCAACTGCCCTTGATCCGACTCCTGTTCCGTCTTGGGAGGCTGCTGAGGATGCCCGAGGGGAAGCGTCTGGCTGCCTTCGCTCACCGCGTTCCTGTCGTCCTCTCTGTAGCTGCCGGACACTTCCCCGTGCAAGACGTAATTCCGCTCGGGGCCAAAATGGTCCCCAGCGCTCCGGATTTCACCCAGAGAGTGGCTCTGCTCAGAGGAGCTGCTGCTGCTCAGAGGGCCTGGCCGCCCTTCGCTCGTGGCCAGGGAGGGTTGCTTCGTGATGGCCGAGCTCTCCAGGTCAGGGAAGGTGGAATGGCAGGCCTTCAGCAGATCCTCCATGCCCAGCCGCTCCGCCACCTCGTAAATGACGCCCACGTTGATCAGGTCTGTGAAGAGCTCCGAGGTGTACACGAAGCTGAGGATCTTCTCAAAGTTGGCCGGCGTGATGAAATCCACCACGTAGGTCCTGGCGGCATCCAGCCCCGTGTTGAGGAAGAGGTTCTGGAAGTAGCCGGCGGCACAGGCCAGGACGGCCTTGTGTGCCGCGAAGGAGCGGGTGCCCACCAAGATGGTGACGTCGCACATGGTCTCGGAGAGCCGGCACTTGTTGAGTTCCTTCAGCAGGTTGTTGGGGTGATTGGTGCTGTGCAGCTTGATCCTCATGCCCATCTTAGCAGTTGCTCAAGAGCCCCTCTCCTGGTCAGCGGCTTCTTCACGCATTCATCAGCTGCGTGGGCAGGAGGTGCTGGGCATCCAGAAACTGGCAGGGCAGGGGGCTCTGGGGAGAGGAAACGCACGAGAGTGTTAACACCTTCGCAACCAAAGAGACCGTTCCAGTCACACCTCAGCTGCCCCAGCTTCCCGATGAGTGATGGAGAAGCAGCAGCCTCGCTGCCGGGATGGACTGAAACCCATCCTGTAACTCCTGACCGACTCCTCGGGACGAGGAGGGAACGGCGCACGAAGGGAAAGGTGCAAAGGGACGCGAGGAAGAGCAATTTGCTCCGTCAGCGGCAGTGTCGAGTTCCCCGGGCATGGGCAGAGGCCCCCGTGCCCCGCAGCCCCGCTCAGCTCTGGAACGGAGACCCAGCCGGTGCCCAGTGCCCAACTGGTGCCGGGTTCCCCTGGGATTTCTCCTCCGTTGCACCAGTACTGGTGGCACTTCCCAGTGCTCTCAGCCGGGTGGTCTGTGCAGCATTCCCAGGCTGCCACTGGACACGTGGCCCACGGCACCGGCAATTCCCACCTCAGCTCGTCCCTCCAGCTCATCCCGCTGCCTTTGTCGCCCTGGCCCACCGCTCAGCCAGCTCCCAGGCCACCCGGGGACTCAATGAACTCACCCTGGGAGCTCTGTCCCTAATTCCCTGCCCTTTTCTCCCCATAGCAGAGAAGAACGACCCCAGCAGTTGGCAGAGAGCGCGGAAGTTTGCAGGAGACCGAAGGGGTCCGGGCTGCCTCCAACCCCGGTTGCAGGGAAAGGGAAAAAGGAGCCGAGGGTGGTCGGGGGGACACCGAGGGATGGAGGCAGGGACCGTCCCTGAGAAGGCAGCGGGAAAACGCGGCTCATGGCTGGGGAGGAGGAGGGCGGCCGGGGAAGAGTGTGGGGGGGAGATCTCACCGGCCCCTGATGGGGCAGCTCCCGCAGCGCGGGGACCCCGGGGTGGGGGGAGCCGGGGACGGGACAGGAGGAGGGAAAAGCAGCGGAGGGGGGAAGGGGGGGGGGGGGGGGGGGGGGGCGCGGCGCGGAACCCGCGGGGCTCGGAGCGGGACCCGGCGGGGGGTCCGGCGGGGCCGCGGCCGCTGGCGCTCCTTACCCGCCCGGCGCCCCGCACCATCCCGGCCGGGCTCACACAAAGGCGCCGACCCGCCCTCCGTCCGCCCCGGCCCCGGCCCCGCCGGAGCCGCCTTCCGCCCGCCGCCCGCGCCCGGGGCCACAGCGCCCCCCGCGACCCGGAGGAGCGCGGCACGGGGAGGGGGGGGCGCGGGCACCGGCACCGGCACCGGCACCGGGCACGGGACACGGAACATGGGCATTGGCCACAGGACACGGGCACTGGGCACGGGACATGGGCAGGGGACATGGGCACTGGCCACGGGACATGGGCACAGGACATGGGCACTGGCCACGGGACATGGGCACTGGGCGTGGGACATGGGCAGGGGACACGGGCATTGGCCACAGGACACGGGCACTGATCACAGGACATGGACAGGGGACATGGGCACTGTCCAGGGAACATGGCCACAGGACATGGGCACTGGCCACGGGATATGGGCACTGGCCACAGGACACGGGCACTGGCCACGGGACATGGGCAGGGGACACGGGCACTGGCCACAGGACACGGGCAGTGGCCACGGGACACGACCACTGGCCACAGGACAGTGGCACGGACACGGGCACAGCCACCGGAGTGGGACACAGGCACGGCCACCGGCGATGCCACCGGCACCTCTCCAGTGACGGGGGCAGGGACGGGCGGCTGCAGCCCCAGAGCACCCGGGACCCCGCTCCCCTCGCGGGCCCGGCCCCGTGGGCTCAGCCCCGTGGGTGCCCGGCCCCGTGGGCTCAGCCCCGTGGGTGCCCGGCCACGACCCGTCCCGGAGCGGCGCAGCCCAGGCACAGACACGGTCCAGGCACGGGCTGTATATGGAGGGGATGTACAGAGGGCACGGGCTGTATATGGAGGGGATGTACAGAGGGAAACATGTGCAGGGCACGGGCTATGTACAGGGAAGGGCCCCGTGCGGAGACACGCGTGCGTGGGGCGGGACAGCAGCGAGGGCGGCTCCGGCTCCGGTCCCGGCGGGTCCCACGATGGCTCCGCGATCCGTGGACGTCTCCGCAGCCGGTATCGCCGCTTCGCAGCCCCCGGTGCCGGTGCCTCGTCCCGGGGCACAGGGTACGGCCCACGCCGGTCCCCCGTGGGCTCGGTCCTCCTCTTACGCCGCATCCCCGCCGGACGCGGGGGGCCCCGGGGAGCACCGGGGGGACGGGCCGCCGTTCCCCCGCCCCGCCGGCCGCCCGGGCTCCGCCGCCCGCTTCCCCATGAGTCCCACGAAGAAATCGTGCATGTCCCCTGCGGAAAGACCCGCCGTCAGCACCGCGGGGCCCGGCTGCGGGGCTGGCACCGGCACCGGCACCGGCACCGGCACCGGCACCGGGCGGGACTTACGCTTCTGCGGAGCCGCGGGGGAACCTGGAAGAGACCGAAGCGGGTGAGCGGCGGGTGCCGGGACCGGACCGACCCTCGGCAGCCCTCCCTGCCCTGGCACCATCCCCCCCCCCCCCACCCCGCACACTCACCCGCATCCTCCTCCCGCAGCAGCTGCAGAACGGCGGCGTAGGCGGCCCCGGGGCTACCGGGGGCTCTCCACGGCAGCGGCTCCGGGACGGGCATCCCCTGCGGGAACCGAAGCGAGTGAGCTGGGCTCGGGTCGGGGGGAGTCGCGGGGGATGCGGGATCCGCTCCCCCCAGACGGCCGTTACCTGTGCGGGGGGCGCGGGACCCGGCGGGGCGGCGGCGGAGGGGGCCCGGCGGGCGAGGGCGAGCGGCAGCGCCAGGACGAGCAGGGCGGCCAGCACCGGGCGGCTCCTCATCCTCATCCTCATCCTCGGGCTTGGCCTGGGGACGGCGGTCAGCGGCCCGGGACGAGCCCGAGACCGGGCCAAGCGCTGGGGAGGGAAAGCAGTGACACGGGAGACGGGGGGGGGGGTGGCGGGGCCGCATCCCGTGGATGCGACCGGAGGAACTGCAGCGTTTCCCGGGGCTGGGAGGAGCGGTGAAACCCCTGCCAACGCCCTGGGAGGGGGATGCGACCCGGGGGCTGCCTCACGGGGGTGGGGGACACGTTGTGGGGGACTGGGGGTGCAGGGGGACTGTCTGGGGGGGTCCCCAAGCAGTGCCGGTCACACACTCGCCCGATGGTGCAAACATGGACACGCGACTGAACGAGGGCACGCGGAGATCACAAATGGGCTCCGTCCTGCATGTTAACTCGCGTGAGCACACACGTGTCCCCTGGCACACACACACGTGTCCCCTGGCACACACCCTGGCACACACACGTGTCCCCTGGCACACACACACACACACATCCCCTGACACACACCCTGGCACGCACACACACATCCCCTGGCACACACCCATGCACACACACACATATCCCTTGACACACACCTGGGCACACACACATCCCCTGACACACACCTGGGCGCACACACATCCCCTGGCACACACCCAGGCACACACACATCCCCTGGCACACACACGCACATCCCCTGGCACACACCCGGGCACACACACACATATCCCCTCACACATCCCCTGGCACACACCCGGGCACACACACATCCCCTGGCACACACACGCACATCCCCTGGCACACACATGCTTGCAGAGCAGCCCCCCAAGCCCTTCCTGAATTCAAGCAGCATCTCCACCGCCTCCCTCTGCCTGGCCTGCGTCCTCCCCAGCACCTTCACCAACCTCCCCCTCGTCCTTTCTGCTTTCTCACAGCCGGAGCTGGGCGAGGACAGGGTGCAGGAGCCCCGGGAAGCCCCCGGGGCCGGGTGCTGTGGAGGCACAGACCTGCGGAGCCCTCCGGTGTCACCCGGCGTGGAGTCGGAGGCAGAGTGACCCTCGTGTCCGGTGGCTGCGGAGCGGGAGATGCAGCGAGGCACGGTGGGCAGCGGCGAGGCAAGAGGCACGGCGGCCAGAGGGTCTCCTGGCACGGGCTCAGCCGGCAGGCGAGGTGTCGGGGTGCCAGCTGCTCTGCGGTCTTAAATAAGGGGCTCTTCCCATGGCACGGTGTGGGTGGGCGAGAGGAGAGCCGCCAATGGGGGCTGGGGGGGGTGGTACCCCCACCCTGCAGCTTCACGCCCACGCAGGCACCGTGTCACCGACAGGCACCCGTTACACGCCGCGGCACCGGCGCGCCCACGCCAGCTCCCTGCCGTGCCGCAGCTCCGCGTGGTCGGGGGGCCGGCGTGCGGGCACCGTGCCCACGCGGCCCCCCGGCCTCTCCTCACGCCGCAGGCAACGGGGGGACGTGCACGCCCGAGCACGTGCGGAGACACGCGGGGTGGAAGCCTCCGGTCCCCTCTGCCGCACTGGCACCGCCGCTGGCACTCGCTCTGCCGCTGGGATTTCGGGAGGTCTCGCAGTGCAGCGGGGACCAGCTGGGCCCCCACCACGCGCACACGATGCACGTGCACACGATGCATGTGCACACGACGCACGCGTGTGTGCGTTCATCTGTGCACACGAGCACACGCCTGGCCCCGCACACGCACGCTCCGTGCTGCACGCGCCACCCAACTCTCCCAGCCTCGCTCCGGGGCTCCCGGCCTGCCCGGCGCTGGCCATGGGCGCCCTCCCGGCAACAACGGGTGCTGGGTCTGGCCCCCCACGACGCTGCCTTCCCCCAGACCCCTCTGTGACCCAGACAGCGGCAGCACCAGCCCCCCTCGGCCCCAGCCTGGGCACCCAGGCTCGATCCTGCACCCTGATCCCCCCTTCCCTGGCCACCCCAGGCGTGCCCGCCCCACACACCTTGCGCAGAAGCGGGAGACGGGGAGGTAAAACCGAGGGGGGTCTGGGGGAACGCGAGGGGGTCTGGGGGAACACGCAGCCCAAGAAGCTGAGTTCAGCCCGAGCAACAGGCGGCTGCGGCCCCCGGGGAAGGCAGCCGGGCAGCAGCGGCTCACGTGGCAGCGCAGCCCGGGGCAGGGCAGCATCTGCAGTGCCGGGGACGTTAATTAAATCGGAGCCTGGCCAGAGACGGCCTAATTAATTAATAACACCTACTTGTGCGGTGCCAAGTGCGATGCAGCCGCGAAGAGCCGCGGTGCCCCGGGCTGCCAGGGGCTTGTTTACGGCTTTCGGCCCTCGCCGTGCACGGGATGTGAGAGCCCATGGAGGGGGAGAAGCCTCGGGGCCGGGGCACATCCGCACCAGCAAGGGCCCCCGCGCATGCACGTTCCCCCCCACGTGCCCGCGCTGCCCCGGTGCCCTGGCACGCGTGCCCGCACGTGCCCCCCTGAGCACGACAAAGCGCAGCGGTGCTCCAGGGCCCACCTGGGAGCTGGTGCTGATGCTGACGTGACGGGGAGTTGTCAGCTCTCAAAGGTAGCGCAGGTGACGTGCGGGGACAGGGGAAAAAAACCCAAACCTTCTGCAAGGGCTTGATGAGCGCAGGAGAGAAAAGGCGGCGGGGGGCGAGGGGGCGGCTGCTGCAGGAGCTGTGCGGGGGCTGCAGAGCTGATGGGGGTCCCGGGGTACCCGGGTGGCAGTGGTGGCACTGGGGCCATGGAGTGGCTCCTCTGTCCCCCTGCTCTGCTCCGGGCCACACTCCTGATCCCCAAACGCAGCTCCAGCACCAGCCTGGGAGCCACGGTGCCAGTCTGGAGGGGGGGCTGCGGGCTGTGGGCGCAGCTGGGTAATGGGGGGGGTGGGCACGCAGCGGGGAGCACCCTGTGACGGCCAGCGCAGGCAGGCGGGTGCCAAGGACCTCACGTGCCAGCCACCCGCGGCCGCCCAGAAATTGGCTCTGCGGCAGAGCGAGCTGTTTCCCCACTTAATGGGAAAAGTGGCCGCAATTTGAGGCCTTTCCAATCACCGCCGAGCCGAGCGCGGCCGCAATCAGGCGGCAGGAAAGGTGGGGGGGGGGGGGGGGGGGCGTTGGGGGCTCCATCCCTCCAGCGTGCCCGTGCTGGGGGGGCTGCATCCCTAGGGCCGGGCTCTGTCATTGCCCTGCACGATGCCCTGGGGCTCTGGCACCCTGAGGCCCCCCACCCCACCCGTCACGGGGGGACACCCGCTGTGACACCCCCCGGGTACCGACACCAGAGCATCATTTAATGGGTTTGCAGTGGGGGGACCCAGTGGGGCAGGGAGATGAGCCAAGGGAGGGTGGGTGGGGGTGCCCAGGCGTGGGTGGGGGTGCCCAGGCGTGGGTGGGGGTCCCCTCAGTGGACCAGAACTTCCATCTTGTGGCTGCCCCGCTTCTTGCAGATGGGGCCGTCGCTGCCGGCCTTGGCCGACTCCACCACGGTGACGGCCATGTCGCCCTTCTGGGAGCGGGTGGAGAACCTGGGGAGGGGCCAGAGTGGGGGCCTCCTGCCCAAGGAGCTGCCTTCCTCACGCCCACCCCTCGCACATCTGGACTCTCCAGACGATGCCTCACCCTGTGACCCCCCCCGCCTTGCAAGCCCCTCCCCCAGGACCCTCACCTCACCCCACCCCAGCCCCCACCCTGCCAGCTCCACCCCCCTCAGCCCCCCTTGGTAGCCCCCCCTGCCCAGTCCCCACCCTGGGTAGCCCCCCCTGCCCAGCCCGTACTGGTCGGTGATGTGCAGGGGCAGCGCCTGGGCGGTGGCATCCAGGAGGGTCTGGTGCAGGCGGGTGACGAGCTCGATGAGGTGGTCGCTGACGAGCAAGAAGTCGCCTTTGCCACCCCCCGTGGAGGTCTGCGGGGAGAAGGGGAGGGTCAGTCCCTCCAGGGACCCCCTGACCCCCCAGGGACCCCACTGCCCAGGTACCTCCTTGAGGTGCAGGACCAAGAAGCCGTCGGAGAAGCGGGTGACGGAGACGCTGCGGATGTCGCTCAGGCTGAGCACGGTCTTGGGCTGGGCAGCCTTGGGGTCGGCCAGGACCAAGTGCTCGGTGGTGAGCAGCAGCAGGCGTGGGACTGTCTGCAGGTCGGGGGGGGGTCAGCATGGCCCCACGTGTGCCCCCATGGTGGCACGGGTGGGGATGAGGCTCACCTTGCCGCTGGCTCTGTTCACTTTCCTCACGGTGTCGGCCATCACCAGCTTGTCCTTGGCCACGGCTTGGAGCTTCTGGTACTTGGGGTTCTTCAGCCCCAGGTACTCGCCCTGGAAGGGCTGCTGCAGGCTGGGGACAGTGGCCATGAGCTGGCACTGCCCCTCGCACCCACCCCCACCTCACCAGCCCCCTACCCCGGCACCTTTTGGAGTAGAGCGTCTTCTTGTCCTTGAAGAGCTCGCTGGCACAGAGCTTGACCTGCAGCAGGGCCCGGCGCTGCGGCGGCAGCTGCTCCCGGTACTTCTTGCACTGCCGAAGAGCGGGGGCAATTCGGTGCCACCGAAGACCCCTGGCATGAGATCCTGGGCGCATGGTCCCACCAGAGCCCCCCCTCACCTCCCCATCCCTTTCTGCTCCCACCTTCCAGCGGTAGAAGATGCTCTTCAGCTCCTCGTTGGCATCAGCCAGGAACTTGTACGGTGCCGGGGGCCAGGTCCGGTCCGTCACCAGCAGCGGTGGAAGGTTCCTCCCCAACCCCACCAGGAACTTCTGCACCTGGGGGGGGGCAGCACCGCAGCACGGGGTTGGGAGGGTCCCCCCCGGGCCCAGGAAGATGCCGTGTCCCCTCTTCCCCTGTCCCCACTCACCAGCCGCCGGTAGATGAAGTTGGCCAAGAGGGCACTGGCCCCGGAGCGGAAGAACCTCCTGTACGCCACGCGGACCTGCCCGAGACGGGTGTCAGCACGGGGGACACGGGACCTCACCAACCTCCCACCACCAGCCCTGCAGGGTCCCCCCCGTCCCCGTTCGTCCCCA
Source organism: Todiramphus chloris collaris (assembly GCA_025345505.1). Classification (NCBI taxonomy): domain Eukaryota; kingdom Metazoa; phylum Chordata; class Aves; order Coraciiformes; family Alcedinidae; genus Todiramphus; species Todiramphus chloris. The sequence goes on from JANVCC010000204.1 coordinate 493,610, forward strand.
GCGGAGAGGACAGCGGCTCTGGCTCGAGAGGGTGGGCAGACAGACAGACAGACAGCCCCGGACGCAGTGGCGCGGGCAGCAGGACAGAGGCAGCGGGCAGGGCACGGTGCCCGTTACCTGGTACCCTCTCCAGTAAGCGGCGATGGTGGAGGCGGCTGCGTGACGGTGGCACTGGAGCTTCAGCTCCCGGAGGAGCCGGCGAGACTGCGAGGGGTGAGAGCCCCGGGAGCCCGGGGAGGGGAGGCAGCGACACAGATACAGAGCGAGAGGGAGAGGGGCGGGAGAGAGGACAGGAGACAGGGAGCGATGAGTCTGGTCCCACCATGAGGCACACAGAGCCCCCAGACCCTCCCCTCCGTGATCCCCCACCCCGCTGCCCACCCCGGGCATCCCGCTGACCCCGGGGTGCCCAGCCCTCACCTTCCAGCCCCGCGCGTACGCTTGGAGGATCAGCACCGACCGCCTCATCTGCTGGTACTTGTTCTTTTGCTGTGGTGAGGGGAGGTGGGATGAGGTGGGGGGCTTGGGACAACCATGGTGGCCCCACGCAGAGGTGAGGAACGAGCAGGGGAAGGGCGGTCAGGACCCTGCGTTCCTCACCCTGTGGCCCCGGAACCAGGCAGAGATGATGATCTGGCTCTTGCGCATCAGCTGGTACCGGGTCCGGCACCGCCAGCCCCGGAACGTCTTCTGGATGAGGGTGGCGAGCTGGACCACGCGCTCCTGGTGCCGCCGCTCCAGGTCAAAGAGCTGGGGACAGCCGGGGCAGCTGGGGTGCCGAGCAGGGACAGGGACCCCCGTCCGGGAGCTGCTTTTGGGGGCTGCAGCATCACCCAGGAGCCTCCAGGATGGACTTGGGGCCACCAGCGCGGCAAGGGGACCCCCAGGGCTGGTATGTGCTCTGGGTCAGGCCCTGCCCCCCGGCAGCCTGACTGCCCCTAGCGGGGTCCCCCCCGCCCCCCGGTGCCAGACTCACGGTGCGCGGTGAGCGGATGAAGATCTTGGTGTGGCCAAACGCCAGCTCCTCGGCGGGGAACTCCAGCCCCGACAGCAGCACCTCGACCCCGTCCCTGCACCGCGGCAGGAGACGCTCAGAGCCCCGCGGCCCTCGGACCACGGGGCCACCGGCTGCACCTACGGGGTGGCCCGGCCCCATACCTCTCGCTGCCAGTCCAGCGTGGCCAGGTCTGGGGGCTGAGCATCTTGTAGCGCTCCAGGAAGGAGCCGTAGAGCTGGCGGAAGGCGTAGCCCGCCCGCCGCACCCGCACGTTCTCCATCAGCCCCAGGTACCGGACCTGCGCCAGCACCAGCTCCGGCGCGAAGAGCATCGCCGTCTTGGTCTCGTTGGGCTTGATGCATCTGGGGAGGAGAGCGGTGGGCTGGGGGTGGTCCTGCCGGAGCCGGGGCTGGGGGCAGGTCTCCTCCCAGGGCCGGTACCTGATGTAGTTGGGGTTCTTGGAGTAGAGGTTCTTCATCAGTGTCGCCACGGAGGCCTTGAACTGGAAGCCGGCGGTGGGGGGCAGCTTGAGGGAGACCTTCTGGGGGTCCCCCTCGGGGAAGAGGGAGCGCAGCAGCGTGTGCCGGGCCGCCCACATGGCCTGCGAGAGGTCGCGGAAGAGCAGGTCGTTGTTCTTCTCGATGAAGCCGGTCACGTTGTAGGTCACCTGGGTGCAGGTCACAGAATCACAGCATCGTTTCGGTTTGAGGAGACCTTTAAGATCATGCCCAAGCGTTGCCCCAGCGCTGCCAGGGCGCCGCTGACCCCTGGCCCTCAGCACCACGGGGGGCTTGGGAACCCCTCCAGGGGTCACGGGGACTCCCCCCCTGCCCTGGGCAGCCTGGCACAGCCCTGGGCAACCCTTTGAGGGGAAGACATTTTTCCTCATATCCCCCTCCTCATATTCGAGGGGCGACCTCCCCAGTGCCCCGTCCGGGGGTCAGTGCTCAGCAGGGTGCGTGGGGACTGTGCATGGAGAGGGAGGAGTGAGCAAGCTCCTGGTTCGGTGTCTCCATCCTCCTTCCCAGTCCAGCCCCACAGCTCCCAGGCAAAGCTGGGAAGAGGAGCCTGGGGGTCCCGGTTGCCCCCCCGGTGGGGCTTGGTGCTGCTGATGGACCTTGCCAGCGTAGTGGTGGATGCGGAAGCAATGCGGCGGCAGGCTGGTGTCCATGACACGCCGGGCGTTCTGGGTCTCCTTGCTCTCGTAGTGCTTGTGAGCGGCGAAGAGCTGGTTCAGCTTGGTGAGGAAGGTGTCCTCGTTGACCACGCCGGGCCGCAGGCACTCCTCGTCCAGCATGGCCAGGATCCCACACTTGCTCTGTGCCGCCATGGACCGCGTCACCCCAGGCGGCCCCTGCCCCGAGCTGGGGCTCCGTTGAACCAGGGCTGCTCTGCTCGGCCCCGCTTCGTGCTGGGTGTGATGGGGGTTAACTGGGACCCCCAGCTGGGATCCCAGCACTGGGGGAGGCAACTCACGTTCTCAATCAAGTTGCAGATGATGCTGTTGTCAAAAAACTCCACTGGGGTCCACTGGATGCCCTGGGAGCAGACGAGGGTCAGATGCACAGACCCCTAGACACGTGGCACACAAACCACCCCGACCCTGCCCCACAGACCCCCCCCAGCTGATGTGGGGCAGGAACCGGATGCCTGGCCACGGGGGACAGGGATCCCGACTCCCTCCCTGCCTTCCTGCTATTGAATCTGCTCCCAGCGGGGAGCGGGTGGAAGGAGGAACGTGCAGCGGAGACGTCTCCGGCACTTCCCCATCCCTGGGCGGCCGAGGCTCCGAGGGGTTGTGCCGAGGGGCTGAACCCACCCCGGCGGGCACGGGCCGGGGGTACCTCTCTGGGGGGTACCTCTCTGATATATTCCTCTTGCTCCTCCTTCAGGGTCAGCAGGATGAAGATCTGCTGCAGCTTCTCGTTGCAGTAGTTGATGATGAACTGCTCAAAGCTGTTGTCCTGCGAGAGGAGGGTCCTGCGTGGCAGGTCACGCCCGAGCCCCCAGCCCTGCCCCGTGTCCCACCCGCTGCCCCCCGGCCCCCCCCAGCAGCAAGATGGGGCTGGGTGAGCCCCACACTCACCTGGAAGATCTCAAAGCCGTAGATGTCCAGGACACCCATCACCTTCCTCTGCTTGCCCGGCTTCACCTGGGGAGACGGTGAGGGGCTGAGCTGTGTCCTGGCCCCACGGGGGGTGGGGGGGTCCGTGCGGGCACCCCGGGCACCCACCTGGATGCTGGTGTTGATGCGGTTCACCAGCCAGTCGAAGAGGCGGCTGTAGATGTTCTTGGCCAGCGCATCCCGCACGTAGTAGCCCTGGGGAAAGGGGCGAGGGGCTCGTGCCAGCTCCTGGGGGCCTCCTGGGCATCGTCCCTGCGGGTGGCAGGGCGGGGGGGGGGGTCCCACTCACCTGGGGGACGCTGAGGGCAGTGAGCACTGTCTCGTCCCGCGCCTTCACGGTGCGGGAGCACAGCGCCTGCTCCAGCACGCCGGGGTCCAGCCCGATCAGCTCACAGATCTCCTGCAGCTCTGCACGGGGAGGCAGCGGTGCTGGGGCTGAGGGGGGGGGCTGAGGGGGTGCCCCCACCCGCCCCAGGCCTGTCCCCATCCCCACCCCTACCCTGCGGCTCAGAGATGCTGCAGGTCTCCGTCCCGCTGGCCTGGTAGCTGCGGCTCAGCTCCACGTTGCCCAGCTTGAGCACCACGGCCGTCACCTCCAGCAGCTCCGTCACCTCAGCGGGTGAGAAGCCGATGACCCTCATGGCATCCTGGGGATGGACACGGGCACCTCAGAGGGATGGGGACGGCCCCAAGGTCGTTTGGGGGGGGGGGGGGATGGCTCAGTTTCCCAGCCCCTCGGGCTCTGGCTGGCGGTACCTGCACGGTGTGGAAGTTGGCGGCATCGTCCATGCCAGGCAGCCCGCAGCTCTCTCGGTTGAGGTACCCGTAGCGCTGGCAGTCCCGGCTGAGCTTCAGCTGCTCTGGGGGTGGGATGAGAGGTGGCTCAGCCACAGCCCTGCCAGGGTCCCGGCCCCCCCAGACCCTCTGTGCTGGGGGACCTGGACCTACGGAGCAGCTGCGCCGAGCCCCCGGCCAGGAGCTGGTAGAAGATGTGAAAGTTCCTCTCGCCCTTCACGTGCTGGACGATGCGGGATTTCTCCAGCAGGTCTGCAGGCCGAAACTGGTGTCACTGGGAGGTGCAAGGGAGGTAGGACCCCCCCCCCCCCGGATAGGTGATGGGTACTCACAGTTGCTAATGACCCCTCCCAGGGGCTCCCCCTTGAAGTCAAATTCCACATCCATGTACTTGCCCTGAGAAATGGGGCTGGGGTCAGGGCAGAGGGTCCCACCCCGTGGGGGGTGGCAGCTCCTCTCCCCACATCCACATCCCTGTCCCCAGCTGCCCCACATTGCCCTGGTTCCCCAGTCACTCACAAACCGGGAGGAGTTGTCGTTGCGGATGGTCTTGGCGTTTCCAAAAGCTGCAGGGGGAGGGGGGGGGTTACGCCGTAGTCCAGGGGGGCTGCACCGAGCCCTGGGGTGCAGGAGATGGGCACGGGGTGTAGGCAAGGGGCACTCACCCTCCAGCACGGGGTTGGACTGCAGGAGCTGCTCCTTTACCTTGTCCACATCCTCCCCTTTGCTGCACACAGCCGCCACGTAGGACATCACCAGCTTGCTGGCCTCTGCGAGCGAGGGGCCGTGGGTGCCAGGGCCGTGCCCACCCATCCCATGAGCCCCTCGCAGCCCTGTGAGCTCGTGCCAGCAGCCCTGGCTCTACCTGTCTTGCCAGCCCCGCTCTCGCCAGTGATGAGGATGCACTGGTCCCTGTCCCGGTCCCGCAGCGAGCGATAGGCATCGTCAGCAATGGCATAACTGGGGGCAAGGAGGCTTTAGAAGGGGGCTGGAGCAGTCCAGGGGCTTCCGGAGGTGCCAAGACCCCCTGTTGCCCTGAGTGGAATCCCCCCAGACCCCAAAGCCTCGGGGCTTGCCCACGGGTGAAGCCCTTGGCAGGATCCGGGGGGACTCAGGGCACCGTGGGGCTGTCAGGCTTCCCGTGCTCACATGTGGGGCTGCACAGCGAAGAAGTTGCAGTTGTGGTACTCCTGCACCTTCTCGGGGGTGTAGATGGGCAGCGACTGGTACGGGTTCACCGAGATCACCACGTTCCCGATGTACGTCTGCGGGTAACCAGGACGGTCTGCGTGGGGCCCAGGTCCTGATGCTCCCCACTCCAGAGCCCGTCCTCTGCTCCCCACCCCCGAGACCGTACCCCGCTCCCCAGAGCCCTCCCCAGCTGCCCCTGCCAGCCCCCTGCCCCGTGCCCACGTAGATGTCCCCGCGGCGGAAGCGTTCCTGCAGCGTGCAGAGCAGCGACTCCTCCGTCAGGGGGTCCAGCAGCACCAGGTCCCCCACCGCCGTGACGTCCAGCCGGGAGTTGGTGGCTTCCATGGCCGGGCGGCTCTGGGGCAGCTGGGGCAGAGCGGGGGCTGCAGCCATGGATGTGCAGCCCCTGCCCCCAAACAGCCCCCCGGTCCCCGCGCCCTGGCTGCCCCCCACCCTTAGGTGCTCAGAAGGGCCCCAGGGAGAGCCCGGTGCCCCTGCACCGGGGGGTACAGACCCACTAGGATGCCTGGCAAGGCTGGAAGCACTGGCTGAGCCTGGCACGGGGCAGGGTAGGATGTGGCCCTTGGCCAGCGGGATGCCGCTGGGACCTTGGCCACTGCTTGGCTCCACCATGCCCAGTTCACCCAGTCACAGCGCTGGGGCTGGCAGCCCCTGGGGACAGGGGACGAGGCGGTCACATGCCCACCGTGGCACAGAGGGCACCTTGCCGGGCACCCTGGCACTCAGGATGCTGTGGGAGGGATGGGGGTTTGAGGGGGGCAGGGCTTCTGGCTACCACTGTGGGGGAAGCGGGGCCCAGCCAGGAAACGTGGACACCTGGAGACTATTCTCGGGGCAGGGACGGATTCAGCCTCCGCTTCCTCCCTCTTTCCTGGCAGGGGGAAGCCGGGGCAGGGAAGGGAGAGCCCAACCCCCACCGCCAGCAGCACCCAAAGGCCCCCATGAGAGACCGTGCCAGGTCTCTCTTCCCCCCCACGCTCCACCCATCCCTCATCTGTCTCTTAGGGAGTGCCTGGTTCCCCGGGGTGACCTTCACCTTCGCTTTACGGGGCTGTAAACCCAGCCCCGTTTATCGGTACCCAGGGAAAAGTTCAGGCGCGAGGAGGTTGGGAAGGATGGGGCCAACGGGGTGATGGAGATGGCACGAGCGGGAGCTGCCCCGCTGGCAGCAGCCTCCGGAGACGGCAGAGCCTCCCACGGGCCCCGCAGCCTCCCCCTGCCCGGGGCACCAGCACCGAGCCCCCCCTGCTGCTGGGCACGGGACCCCAAGGTGAGCACCCAGGGGTGGGAACCGGAGCGGGAGCCCCCCCAGGACAGCTCCAGGGCAGCCCTGAGCTCGCCCCAGTCTTCCCCGCGGGGACGGGTCTCGGATCTCACGGCCCCTGGGGTGCAGGTCCCCTGAGCGGGAGGGTACCCCAGGGCAGGGGCTGTGGGCACGGGGGTGCCCTGCCCACCCCCGGGGTGCAGGGAGCAGCGGGGTCCAGGACTCACCTCCCGGTGACAGCAGCAGCTCCTGGAGTGGCTCCGGCTGGGGGATCTGGTGAGGCTCAGCCCTGCCCAGCACCCGGTACTGGTCCAGTCCAGCCCTCAGAGGGGCGGGGGGTCAGAGGAACCTCCCTCAGGCACCGTGCCCACTCCAGGCAGGGAAACTGAGGCACGAACACAGCAGCCAGCTGGAAGCAGCCCCAGCCCTGCAGGGTCTCAGACCAGTTGCTGCCACTTTCCCCTCCCCACGCCAGCAGCTCGAAGCAGGAACAAGCAGAAAAAAAGTCCCTTCAGCCAAACAAACAAAAGGAGCTTCCTCCCGGGCTGCGGGAAACCGGGGCAAGGTACAGGGGCTGGCAGAGCTGGGAGCATCCAGGGCTGCTTGGGGGACAAGATGCCAGCCTGGGTGCCACAGGCAAGGGCAGGAGCCGTGCCCAGGGCCAGTCCTGCCTTGGCTCCGGGGCTGTGCAGGGCAGCCAGCACCCAGGGTCCCTTTCTGTGTCCTCCCAGCACGGGGCAGCGCACCCGCAGCAGAGTGAGAGCCCACGGGAGGATGAGCCCCAGCGCTGAGGAGGAGCCCTGGGGTCACACGGGGACAGACAAACGAGGTTCGTTACCTACAAAATATGTCTTTATTAAAAATATAATCAGTCGTTAACCACACGAGGGGCTGGAGGGATGCAGTAACAGCAGAGCAGGGAGAATGGCGCAGCAAGAGCCGGGGAAGAAACCTGGGCCTGAAACAAACCAACGACAAAAGCTGCAGCAGCGGCGCGGGCGAGGTAGGGGCCGGGCTGGGGGGTCCCAGGGCCCGGGCAGCAAAGCAGCCACGGGGCAGCTTTATTGCTGAGAACGTTGCATAGATTGGGGCGTCCCCTCCAGCGCTGGGGAGCTGAGCCCCGGGGCAGGGACGTGGGCAGGACTGTGCCCATCCCCAGCCCCCAGGAGGGGAGCACAGGCCCCGTGTAACAGCAGGTTTAGGGCTGGATGGCAGCAGCCCAGGGAGCTGCCAGCCCCTGCCAGCCAGGGAGGCGTGGGGAGGAAGCACACCCACACTCATCCTCCCAGGCACGGGGAGAGGGGGGTTTCAAGGCTGCCTTTGCCCGAGGTCCCCGCCGTGCACGTGGAGGGGCCGGCTGAGCCGTGGCTCCGTTAGGGAGGTGCTGGGGTTTTTGGGGTCCACATGGGGTTTAAGCTGAGGCAGAGGCACAGCCCAACCAGCTTTGGCATCTTTGGTAACAGCAGGAGGAAGAGGAGGAGGAAGAGGAGGTCACCTGCTGCCCGCTCCCTCCCCACAGCAGCCTGGCAACGGGCAGGTGCTGAGCACGCAGGTACCACTGGGACAGTCCAAAGTTCCTCTGGCGTGTGCCGCTCGCACCCGAGGGACCTTCCCCTCCATCCGTCCCCACCCCAGCGGCAGCGCACGCCCGGCAGAGGCTGGGTGGGGAACAGGGCCCGGGGTGCCCGCAGCAGCCAGGTCAGCGCCCAGACCTGGGAAGGGGGTCCCTGTCCCTGCAGCTGATGCCCTGGGAGCTCACCAGCACTCACACCGAAAGCCAGGGTGGCTCCAGCCCCACGCTGCACCTCACCCGCCCTGCTGTCCCCAGCTCCCCACGTCCACCCCGCCGACACTCGGGGCTGCCTTGACAGAAGCTTTGGCACCTCAGCCTGGCAGGAGCTGCCTGAGGAAGATGAGGGGGTCACAGCCCCCCCTTGTCCTCCCAGCAGGCCCTGCTGCAGAGCTCGGGGTGGGACCGGGGGTGCGGGCAGCAGACGCAGCAGCTCCCCAGCAAACGGGGGGTTTGTGCTCCGCAGGTGCCGGAGCAGCGGGGAGGCGGCACCGGTGCCAGGGCAGCCAAGCTCAGTCGGCACCCAGGTGGTTGTGGCTCAGGGAGTAACTCCTGTGATTGCTGTCAAAGGAGTCGTCCTCGGTGTCCTCATCCTCCTCCTCAAAGAGCTGGTCCTCAAGGAAGCTGCCACCCAAGCCATACTCCTGTTCGTGGACAGAGGCCTCCCTGGGGGTGACGTGACAGGCGCCCCCCACAAAGTCAGCAAACCTGGGAGGGAGGCACAGAGAAGGGTGTTGTGCAGGGGCCCTGCCACAGGAGGAGCTGGGGTGAAGCGTTCTCAGTGCTGGGCCCAGACGTTAGCCGTTATCTGTCCTTCCCCCGCCGCCCGGGGACCTTCTGCGCCTCCGCCTCCCTATCTCCAAAGCCAGAGGTGAGGGCACAGAGCAACCCCAGGCTCCCAAAGACACGGGGAGACGCGAGTCGGCCGGGGGACGTTACCTCTTGGGAGACTGGATGCGGGAGACCGCAGTCCAGGCGGAGAAATCTGGGCTCCTGCAGTAGTTGCGAAGCTCCTCGAGGGCCTTGCGCGTCTCCACCTCGCCCTGGAGCCGGAATTCCTCCTCTGTCAACAGGCGCGGGGGGCTCGGCCCCAGCCTGGCACTCTGCACTCTCCTGCCAGTGCAGTGGCACCAGTTACTGCCCGCCCAGCACGGGTGGGACCCCCAGAGCAAGCCCAGCTCCCTCTGGCCTCCCCTCACCGTTCCCCAGGGAGCCACGCGGCAGAGCAGGACACTCCTGCACCAACCCCAGGGAGAAAGGGACCCGATCCCCCCCGTACGCCCAACCCCAGCCCCAAATCCCAGCTCTGCCTCCATCGAGCAGCTCACCCAGGCCCGAGAGCGGCCGGGACCGGGGTACAAGCCGTGCCCTCACCTGTAGGCAGCGAAGGCCCATCGCAGCGGGCAGTCCAGGTTCTTGGTGCAGACGGCGATGACCACCAAGGCCAAGGCGACGGGGCGGATCTGGATGCCCGAGTACATCAGCAGCAGGCCCAGGAGCTGCAGGGCCCAGGAGAGGAGGTTGATGCTGCGCTCGTTCTCCAGCGGCCCGTACCTGTAGCACACGCCGAAGCTGACGAAGCCCACGAGCAGCAGGTACCCTGCGGGAGAATCGCACAGTGCTACAGGGCTGGAAGGGACCTCGAAAGAACATCGAGTCCAACCCCCCTGCCAGAGCAGGACCACCTAGAGCAGGTCCCACAGGAACGTGTCCAGGTGGGTTTGGAATGTCTCCAGAGGAGACTCCACAGCCCCTCTGGGCAGCCCGGGCCAGGCTCCGTCACCCACACAGTGAACAAGTTTTTCCTTGTGTTTCTGTGGAACCTCTTCTGCTCCAGCTTGCACCCACTGCCCCGCGTCCTGTCGCTGGACGTCCCCGAGCAGAGCCTGGCTCCAGCCTCCTCACCCTCGCCCTTTCCACCTCTGTCACCATTCCTGAGGTGCCCCCTCAGCCTCCTCTCCTCCCAGCTCCAGAGCCCCAGCTGCCCCAGCCTCCCCTCAGCAGGGAGATGTTCCCCTCCCTTCAGCATCTCTGGGGCTCTGCGCTGGGCTCTTCCCAGCGGTGCCCTGTCCCCCTTCAACCGAGGGGCCCGGAGCTGGGCACAGTGTCCCAGCTGTGGCCTCGCCAGGGCAGAGCAGAGGGGCAGCAGAACCTCTCTCCACCTACGAGCCACCCCCCTTCTGATCCACCCCAGGATGCCGCTGGCCTTCCTGGCCACGAGGGCCCATTGGTGGCTCACGGCCACCCTGCTGGCCCCCAGGGCCCCCAGGTCCTTTTCCCCCACGCTGCTCTCCAACAGCCCATCCTCCCCAGCCTCTCTCGGTACGTGGGGTCATTCTGTCCAGACGCAAGACTCCAGGAGAGCAGAGGACCGGTCGGGCCTGAACCTGCCGACCAGAGCTGGCCCAGCTGCACTGCCAGGGAGTTGGGGTCCAACCTGGCACTGGAGCCCACCTCGTTCAGGAGCACGAGGGCCGTGGCTGCGGCAACAAGCGGGGCAAGAAGCCTCTGCATTTTCCACCAGTGCGCTGCAGCTCCGGTAGGAGATGAGCAGACTGGTGAAGTGGTGGGATCCAAAGGGCTTGTACCTACCGAGGACATACTGCCAGTAGGACCTGCAGATCTCCCGGAGGTTCTTGAAGATCAGCTGAAGCAGGTACAGGGAAAAGGACCAGCCTCCTACCATCAGGAAGTAAACAGGACTTCTCTAGGAGAGGAGATGGGGAATTGAAGCCAGGCGGGGGAGCAACCAGGGCTCCCTCCCCCAGCCTTGCTCCGAGCAAAACCAGACCCACAGCTCAGCACCGCCACCAGAAGAGCCGCACTGCTGTTGAAGGGGATCCTGCTGTGAGGTTTCACCCCCAGACAGCCTGGCACTCACCTTGGGCATGATCTTGGACATCATGTAAACAAGGACAAGCAGCGAGGCCAACAAACCAAAACTAATGCCAGTGGAGTAGTAGAAGAGTTGGCTCCTGCAGGGATCACACACACGCAGAAGGTGCTCATGGATCTCTGTGCACAACCGCACCCGCCGGGAACAGCCCCCGGAGCCTGCGGAGCCAGGCAGGCGCTGCCCGCCCACCCAGCCTCCCACCCCCAGCCCGCAGGGAAGGAAGGGGGTCTCACCTGCTCAGCATGTCCCCGCAGAAGAACAGCAGCAGGCCCAGGAAGAAAACCAGGAACAGCTTGGGGTCAAAGCCTGGAAGGAGAGCAAGGCCAGGCTGAGAGGACCCCTGGCCTGGTGCTCTCCAGGGCGAGCCACACAGACACCGGACACGGACAGGGCAGCATCCCAGGTGAGACTGCAACAAGCACCCTGAATTCCCCCACTTTGTACCCCCTGGACAGAGACACACTTCCCTCCCCAGGCCCGTTTTCCGTCCTGGGGGAGAACCAGCCCTACCGGCCCCCAGACCATGAGCTCGCCGGCCACGTCCTCGTGACCCTGAGCGTTCTGGCGCAGCCGGACCCACCGCCCACCCCAGAAGCCCCCGCCACGGAGCGCGCGTACGTCGGAAGAGGACGACGCAGTAGGTGGTGCGGGTCTCCAGCAGCTCGACCTTCAGGCAGGTTTTGTTGCTGTAGAGATCCACGTCGATGCTGGTGTCGTTCAGCTTCTCCTTCAGGAAGGAGAAAATGACGTTCCACACGCTGAACTTCTCCAGCTCCTCCTCACTGTCCACCTGGGTGACTCGGATCATCTGGCTGCTGTTGACCCGGATCTGTGCGGAGGAGGGGAGCGAACGTCGGCGCGGCCGCGGCTGCCGGAGGGGCTGGGCCCAGCGGACCCGCCTTCCCCTCTCACCTGCATCCTCGTCCACACGTCGTGCCACTGCGGGACGCGCGCGTTGCTGTAGCAGAAGCGGTGAGGGGCGAAGTGACAGGACATGCGGCCCTCGGGGAGCGGGAAGATCGACTCTTGGGCACCTGCAACACGGAGCAGAGGAAAGGGATTCAGCACCGCAGCCCAAACGTGGGGCCCCTGCTCCCTTCTGCTTCACCCATCAAAACACACAGAGCCGCTTTCCCTGCCGAGCCCCCCCAGTCAGGATGGGTAAAGACAAGTCCTGCCTCTGCTCTCCTCAGAATACACTCCCTGGTTCTCTCCTGGGATAACCCTGTGCTCGGGACTGTCAGAAACAGCAGGGACTCACCCACCCCTGGGATAACCC
>JANVCC010000204.1:518340-533150 GCA_025345505.1 Todiramphus chloris collaris
GGGGGGGCGAGAGCATCGGCAGCGAGCTGCAGGGAGGAGCAGGAGCACTCTGAGGGGGGGGCAAACCCCACCTGGCCCTGACCCTGACCCCCCACCCTGAGCTGGCACCGCTCCTACCTGGGGAAGGAGGACCCGAGCCTGCTGGAGACCATCATGGTGACGCTGCTCTCGCCGGTGGGGTAGCCCGTGGGGACGGGCTGGGGGCAGAAGGGAGCAGAGGGGCTGCAAGTGCAGACGTGGAGGGGTCGGCACTCGAGGCTGTTCTCCAGCACAGCCCCCTCCCAGCCCAGCACGTGCCTCTGCCCGGGGCATGGCGGGCACAGAGCCGGGCACTCACCAGAGGGGGCTGAGAACCGACTGCAGGCTCTCGGGCTGCAGCACGGGCAGGCTGAACACCGGGGGAGGCTCAGGGGTGGCCCCAGCAGCGCCGGGGGGCTGCTGGTCCCTGCAAAAGCGCATCATCCCCATCAGCACGGGCAGGGCACCGTCCAGCCTCCGAAGAGGCACGCGGGCACACCACTGCTCGCTCGCAGAGACCGGTGTGCTCACAGACCAGCTCTGCTGCAGCTCGGGGGATTCCTCCCCGGGACATCCCCGTTTTGCCCGGTCAGAAATCCCCCGACCCAGCAGCGATGCGCGGGCCGGCCCGGTGAGGTCTGTGCAAGCCCTGGCCCGGTGCAGCTCTGGCACGGCCACGGCCACAGCCACGGTCACGTAGTGGCCACAGCCTCGTACCCACACCCACCTTTCGCTTTCCACCGTCATCTTGATAGTAGCAGAGACGTAGCCCCGGCCGTCCTTGCCCATCTGCTCTTCTGCTCGAAGAGGAGGAGCCCCCATCAACCACCCCCGTGCCCTGCCAACCCTCTTTGCCAACGCTGGCCGTCCCCGCGAGCATGGGGCCAGCAGGACCTGGGTGGGACCCCAACCCTCCGACCCCCAGCACGCTCTCCCCTCGCCGCCGCAGAGCCCGGGGCCCATCGCCGCTCCCGCCCACTCACTGTTGTAGTGACTCCCGAAAGCCTGGTCCTTGGGGGTGTTGGGGTAGAGGTTGCGGAGCTGCCCCAGGTCGCGGATGCGGTCACCGAGGGACCGGATGGACAGGTCCTTGGCGGAGAAGGGCTGGATGTTCTCCACCTGGCTGGACCCTGCGGGGAGAGGCGGCACGGGGCTCCATCACCCAGGCCCCACAACGCCCGACGCCCCCGGGCCGCGGCGACACGTCCCCTTCGCGGCACCGACCCCCGTCTCACCGTCCTTGCCCCGGATGACGTGGGCGATAGTGACCCCTCCGATCTCCGAGTCGCTGAAGCGGAGCAGGAAGGTTCCGTCGGGTTCCACGCTCAGGAGCTTGCAGACGTACTGCTTGCTGATGAAGCCGATGATGAGCCTGGAGGGATGGCAGACCGAGAGTGGCCCAGAGCTGGGGCAGAGCGGCGGGACCAGGACTCTCCGGGCCTGGCCCCAGAGTGGCCGTGGCACCCGCTCGGCCCCTGGGCACCCACCTGTCTGACCAGTAACTTTTGAGGCATCTCTTGGTGAGATCAAGGACCCCATCAAACCACTGCCAGAAGGTGAATCCCCGACCAGGAAGGATCTCCTGGGGCAGAGAGAGGGGGTGAGGCTCCCCAGGGCCACGCAGGCTCCCGCCCACCCTGCCCAGACCTCCCAGTAACCTTGTTGAACTGGGCCCAGGAGACGCTGCGGCTCTGAAAGTCCTCGGGGCTGGCGTTGTAGTCGTTAAAGATCTTCTGGGCCAGGAAGAAGTAGTGCTCCTTGAGAAGCCCCTTGTTGGTCTGAACCTCCGCCATGAACTTGGTGTTCAGCGTATCGCACATCTTCTCCCACGGCACCCGCTCAGCCACCACGAAAGGCACCCGGTCCTGCGGCAGAGCCGGGCGGCATCAGGGCAGCGGCTCCATCCCACCCCACTGCGCCCCGGTGCTCCCGCTCCAACCCACTGGTCCTTCCCATCCCAGAACCGACCCAACCCCAGCATCCCGGCAGCTCTCCTCCTCCCCGGCGGCACTCACGATCTCGGAGAAGGCGTTGTCCCACAGGATGGTCGCTTTGGCGTTGTTGTCCTGGTTCCCGTGGACGATGACCACGATGGGCAGGGACAGGACCTGGGGGCAGAGCGTGGCCTCACCTCAGCCCCAAGGCCACCCCAAGCGAAGCAGGGGCTGCCCTGGGACCGTCGCGGGGACCCTGCACCGAGCTGTGCAGGACGGGTGTCCCGCGGGATTGGGGCGGGTACCTGGAGGGGGACGGAGAGGTTGCCGGGGGTCAGGGTCACCGTGGTGCTGAACAGGACCGCGCACTTCTCCTCCGTCACCGACTCGGAGCCCTTCCGCTCGCAGCGCTTAATCTTCTTCAGCAGCTGGGCAGGGGACAGCCGAGCCTCACCGCTGGGCAAGCATCGGCCTCGGGGCCACCAGCCCGCCCTCCCCAGCGGTCTCCCAGCACCCCAGGGGAGCCCTCGGCCCTCGTACGGCTCCTTGCCGGTGGCACTCACCACGTTCTTGAAGTTGGCACAGCAGGTCCCACTGGTGGGGTTGGTCTCCAGGGCCACCACGTTGTGCATGATCTCCCCGGTGCTCTCGCTGGGCAGAGGAGGAGGTCAGGGGGGCACGGTGCCGGGGCAGCCCCCTCGCCTCCGCGCGCTGGCCCTCTGCCCGCTACCTGAGGACGTTGCTGTGGGTGCTGAGCGCCAGCTCCCGCGCCTGCTTCTCCGTCACCATGTCGGCCCGCACCATGTAGGGCTTGGCCGAGGCCTTCAGCAGCTGCGGGCCCAGCAGGAACCGGACGCTCGCCTGGAACTTGGTCTGGGTCTTCAGCACCTGCGGGGGCTGCTTCTCCACCAGGAAGGAGCTGGGGGACAAGCGGGGGGCAATGATGCGCAGCACAACACCCCTCTTGCCCCCGGCTCTGCCGCTGCCCTCTGCAGACCCCACCTCTGCAGACCCCCCCTCGCCCACCATGGCTCCCCCCGGCCCATTACCTCTTGACCAGGCTGGACAACACCTCACTGAAGCGCTCCAGGAGCCGGGGCAGCAGCTCAGCCCCCAGCTCTGCGCTCGCCGCCATCGCCTGCTGGTGCAGCTGGAAGTGAATCTCCACCAGGCTCTCGCACCTACCGCGGGAACCGCGAGGAGAGGGGCACCCTCAGAGCGGGACCCTCGCTCTCCCTGAGCCCCTCGGGTCAGCGGGGAGCGGAGGGAGACGGGGGGTTGCTCCAGGCCCCCCCCCCCCCCGTCTCTGCCCCGTGCCGCTCACCTCTTCTGCAGCGGTGCCACGTTCTCCTCGAAGAGGGACCCGTTCCCCGACAGCTGCTGCTGCCGCTTCCAGATCTGGATCCGCTTCAGCACCTGCTGCTTGGCGGCCTCCAGCTCTTTCACTGCCTCCAGGATCAGGCCGGGCAGCTCCTGCGGGCAGCGCCGGCCGTGGGGCTCCACATTGCATCGGGACAGAGACCCGCAGCCCCGCACCCTCCCCCCCGGGGCACCCAGACCCTTGGCCCTGCTCGGCCCCGGAGCTGCCACCGGCTTCCCCCAGCCCCCCACTCACGCTCTCCGGGGGTTTTGCCTCTGCCTTCAGCTGCGGGGAGGCTGCGGAGGAAGGATGGGGGTTAGCGCTGGGAGCTGGCACCTGCATGGCACCGCCTGGCACCCTAGGTGCTGGGCCACCTTCACCGCACCACAGCCGCCCCAGACCCACCCCAGCCCACCCCAGCCCCAGCCCCTCACCTTTGGGGCCATCCTGCAGGGCCTGGATCTCACGGACGCGGTGCTGCAGCCGCTGCAGCCCCAGGCTGAACTTCAGCTCCTCCTGGCGCCGGTGGAAGCTGAGGGGCAGGTGATGGTCCTGGGGCAGAGCAGAGCAGGGTGAGCAGGGGGTCCGGAGACGGCCCCGCGCCTCGGGGTGCCCTGGGAGGGGACAGGGACCACGCACCCTTTTGAGCACAGCAGCCTTCTCGCCCTCCAAGATGCCCTTCAGCACGGCCACCAGCCGCAGCGGGTCCCGCCGGTAGATGTTCTGCCGGGAGCCGAGGCCGGGGTGTCAGCGGGACAGGGCACCCCAGCCCCGGCCCCTTCCTGCCCCACTCTGGGCCCCGTTCCCACCCCAAACAGGGCTAAGTCAGACTCGGGGGTTTCGTGACTCAAAGCGTGGGACAGACTGGAACCGTTCTGCTGGGAGCCGATTTCCAGCCTGAAAACCGCTTTGAGCTGCCTTTAGGAAAGCACAGGCAACTTCGGATCAAACATAAACCGAACAACTCGGACCAAAGCAAACTCTGCTCCTGCGTCTCCTCGCGACCCACCAGCCCGACACCCGGTGAAGATTCTCCCACCTGCCCCGGCCTGGGGGGATCAACGCTTTCCACCAAGAACGGGGACAGGAATTTTCCCGCTGGCTCCGGCTTCCTGCACCCTGTGCCAGCTCCTCCAGCCTTCGCCCGCTTCCCAAATTAGCTCCTTCCCAAAACAGCAGCGGAGTGCGACCGGGGACCCGCCGCACAGCCTGTCCGGTGGCCCGGTGGCTTCCTGTGCTAGCCAGGAAGCCGCTCCGTGACTGATCCCTGGACTCTTGGACCTGCCCCAAGTCCTGATGCAGCCCCGGGGGGCTCTGCCAGGACAAAGAGGGGTCAGGGGCCAAAAGGCTGAAGGCTCGGTCTCCCCCAGAGCCAGCTCCCCACCCTGCTTCCCCCAGCCCCGCCGTCACCCAGTGCGCGGGAGAGCGTCCAGGTCCCACCACCCCCCAGCAGCACCCACAGCCAGGGCTTCCCCTCCCTGTGGGAAGCAGCCCCAGCCTCCCAAAGTGGCCGGGAGCTCGGGAGGAAGGAGGGTTTGCTGTTGGGATGAGGGATGTGGGGAGGAAGGCAGCGGGAGGGTGGCCCTCGAGAGTTTTAAAGAACGCCCCCCCCAAGCTGGAACCTCCGCGCGTTTTCCTACAGCAGCGGCAGGCGCGGTCGGGAAAGCTCCCCGTTCCCCGGGAGCCACGACTAAAGCCGACCCCGTCCCAAACGTTGTAGATGAGAAACGTCTGTTACCAAAGGAGGCAGAGCTTTTGCCCAGGACGGGGCTCTGGGAGCGAGCGCCCCTCAGCCCTTACGCTAAGAGCGATGCTGGCAGCAGAGAGAGGGCAGGGGTTAAATCTGCAATCAGAGAGGGTGGAAAGAGAGACAGAGCGACTGGAACAGATCTGGTGAAGAGAAACAGCCCAGAAGTCGTCACCCAGGCGCGCATGCACCCGGCGGGAGGAAACGCGGCAGCACGAGGGAGGAGAAATCGAACGCTCGAGCAGAAAATGGGGAACATCTGGCCCAGCGGCCGCCTGGGCGAGAGCAGCTGGGGGGCAGCAGAGCCGGGGGTGGCCGATGCGCTCGGGAGGCTCCCCGAGGGGTGAGGGTCCGGCCCGGGAGGATGCGGCCGTGGGGGACACTTCCCAGGGGCTGCTGGGCACCCAAGCGGCTGCCAGACTGGGGCGGTGAGGAGAAGCTGGGAAGCTGGTGGGCAGGGGGTGGGCAGGGATCATGATCGTGGCCATGAGAACCCCAGCGCCGCGGCGAGACGGGGTCAGCCCCGGGACACGAACAAACCACCCGAGAACCGCTGTGCCCGGGTCCGCACCGGCTCGCCGCTCGCAACGGCGCTGGCCTTGAAAGGGGCATCGAGGGGGGCACCGGCTCACGGCCCCCCCCACCTTTCGAGCGCCGCTCGGACCGGGAAATCCAGAGCGTAAAACGGTCACATCTCCCTCGGCACCCGGAGCGACACGGCCCCGAGGGTCCCCGCACCCAGCCCCCCGCGCACCTCGATGCCGCTGACTTGCTGGAGGATCTGGTGCTGCTGCCCGTCGGTGCCAGCAGCGCCGCGGAGCTTCTCCAGCATGGCTGAGAGCAGCCCACTGGCCACGCTGGTGCAGAAGGCGTCTGAGCCATGGATGAACTCCCTGGAGAGGGGAAAGGGTTGGGCGGATGAGCGCAAACCCTCCAGCTCGCACCGTGCAGCCCTGAGCCTCATGCTCGCTCTGCTTCCTGTTGTCCCAGGGCGTTACTGGGATCGCTGGGAGAAATTTACTGCGGGAACAAGGGTGAGCTGCGGGAACTGTGGCCTTCCTTCTGAAGGGGGCTACAGGAAAGCTGGGGAGGGGCTTTTTAGGCTGTGGGGCAGGGACAGGACTGGAATGGATCCAAACTAGAGGTGGGCAGGTTGAGATGAGACAGGAGGAAGAAGTTCTGCCCCAGGAGGGTGGGGAGACCCTGGCCCAGGTTGCCCAGAGAGGTGGTGGAAGCCCCATCCTTGGCAGTGTTGAAGCCCAGGGTGGCTGGGGCTGTAAGCACCCTGCTCTAGTGGGAGGGGTCCCTGCCCATGGCAGGGGGGTTGGAACTGGGGGATCTGGAAGGTCCCTTCCCACCTTGACCATTCCATGATTCCATGAGGAGGTTCCTGGAGAGGACGTGACCTCCCGAAACCTCTCCCGTGTGTACACCCAGCTGCCACTGGCTCGGCCACCTCCACCACACCTCATCCCGCCAGTGTGACCCTCACCGCTGTGCCCTGACCCGAGCTGCGTGCCGGGCACCAGCCCCCCTTGCCCACTGCTCCTCTGGCCAGAGAGCCAGGGCACCCTGCACGGCTCTGCCAGGGGGGCTCTGCTGCCTGCTCCTGTCCCGGTCCAGGAGCTCCACTCGTGTCCAGTTCAGGACCCTGAGGCTGTGCTGCAAGCTCTGCCCCTGCCCCTGCCTGCACCCGGGCTCCTGGATGGGAGCTGGGGGCCAGCCTCCGGGCCCAGCTCCTGACCGGGCACCCCACGCAGACCCCGGCATCCTCACCCACGTCCTCTTGGCCCTTGGACGGGGCCCATCACCACCACCCACCTCTGCCCGCATGTTCGGAACTGCTGGTCAGGCACTACCCGGGCTGGGCCCCCCCGGCTCAGCTCAGTGCCCCCAGCAGCCGGCCCCCGATGCTGTGGGTGTGTGGGGAGCAATGTGGGGCAGGGCAAAGCCCACAGGCACCGGGGGGCTCACCAGGGCTGGTTCTCCAGCCAGTCTGCCAGGAGACAGCGCAGGCTGCGGGGAAACTCTGCGAAGAGGCTGCTGAACTCCTCGGGTGGCATGTGGGAGACGATGCTCCAGAGGGACATCTTAGGAACGGTCACCTGCGGAGAAACGGGAGAGGGGAGGTGAGCAGGAGCCGGGCAGCTCAGGCACCGTGGGCCAGAGCCCCCAGCACCCTGCCCGCTCCTCCAGGACAGCGGGTCCGAGCTGCTGGCTGTCCCTCCGCCATCCGAACCTGCTGCTCGGCAGGGCCAGAGCTGCTGGCGAGGGGGAGGAGGAGCAGGAAGCCTGATCCAGGATCAGCCTCTTGGGCAATCCTAGGGAGGCAGTGCCTCAGTTTCCCACATTTCCAAGGAGTCCCTGCACCTCCCACCGCGGGTGACGCACGCGGAGGGATGGGCAAGCGCTGCTGGTCTTGGCACAGGAGAGATGGGAGATGCTGGGAGCAGGAAAAGTGTGAAACCCCAGAGCCGGGAGAGGCCACGCTGCTGGAGGGGTCCCAGTGAGGCCTGGCTGGTCCCAACACCCCCCAGCCGCCCCCCGAGGAAGGTGCCTTCCTCAGGCACACCCCAGGGTCCCGAGAACCGGTGGGCTCCAGAGCTCGTGGAAAGCAGGAGGAGGGCTGGAACGGGGCACTAGATGGGAAACTCCACAGGAAAGGCCCGGGGGGGTCTTGGCCACCCCAAGAGCTGAGCATTGCAACCCTGACAGTCTGTCCCCCTGCCTGCTGCTGGCTGTCCAGCCCACACCATGCCCGTCCTGCCCATGCGGTGCCCATCCTGCCCATGTCATGCCTGTCCAGCCCACACCATGCCCATCCTGCCCATGCCGTGCCCATCCTGCCATGTAGTGCCTGTCCTGCCCATGCCATGCCCATCCTGCCCATACTGTGCCTGTCCTGCCCATGCCGTGCCCATCCTGCCCATGCAGTGCCTGTCCTGCCCATGCCATACCCGTCCTGCCCATGCAGTGCCTGTCCTGCCCATGCAGTGCCCGTCCTGCCCATGCCGTGCCTGCCCTGCCCGTGCCGTGCCTGTCCTGCCCATGCCGTGCCCATTCCCGACAGCTCACCCCCTTCCTGCCCGCCCACGCGCCCCCTCCAGCCCCAGCCAGAGCCTGGCCCCCCCGGCAGTTCTCGGGTGCCCGTGGGTTGGGGGAGGGGGTCACAGACGCACCTCGCTGACGGTTCCACCAGACCTGCCCGGGCCGGAGGCCAAATCCTGCGCTGGGTGCAAGGCACCAGCGGCTCTCCGGCCAGACGTGGGGCCAGCGCAGGGTGGGTGCCAGGGTGCCTCTGGTACCCAGGCCAGCCCGTCCGCCCAGGGCCAGCTTCCCGTCCCCCGAAAGCAACCAGCCGAGCGCGGCGTCACGTCGTGTCGCGTCACGTCACGTGCCCTCGCGGGAAGCACGTTCCCCGTGGGTCTTGGCTACGCGAGAGCCGAGGCGCAGGGCGGAGGTGGAGCTGCCAGAGACTTTGAGAAGCCGTGCGAGGGGAAGGAAGCCAGCGTCACTGGGGCAACGTCGCAGCCAGCAAAACAACCCCGGCGTGGCTTGCGCCCAGCCGGCCGCCAGCACGGCCCCAAGCTGCCTCCCGAACAGAGCTGGGGCACCCAGAGCTGGTGGCAGCGAGCCAGGGCACCCAGCAGAGCCTTCTGCCCCCAGAACCCGGGGGTATCGGGTAATAGTCAGCTGAGCACGAGCCAGCGTGCGCCCAGGTGGCCAATGGCATCCTGGCTTCTATCAGCACCGGGGTGGCCAGCAGGACCAGGGCAGGGATCGCTCCCCTGGACTGGGCACTGGGGAGGCCATCCCTGGAACCCTGGGCTCAGTTTGGGCCCCTCGCTCCCAGCAGGACACGGAGGGGCTGGAGCGGGGCCAGGGAAGGGCAATGGAGCTGGGGAAGGGGCTGGAGAACAAGGGTGCTGAGGAGCGGCTGAGGGCCCTGGGCTGGTTCAGCCTGGAGAGAAGGAGGCTCAGGGGAGCCCTTCTGGCTCTGACAGCTCCTGGCAGGAGGGGGGTGAGATCTCTTGTCCCCAAGCCATGGGACAGGAGGAAATGGCCTCAAGTTGCCCCAGGGGAGGTTGAGGTTGGAGCTGAGGAACAATTTCTTCCCTTCAAGGGTGGCCCAGGCTGCTCAGGGCAGGGAGGGAGTCCCCGTGACCCCTGGAGGGGTTTCCCAGCCCCCCCTGGCGATGTGGTGCTGAGGGCCAGGGGTCAGCGGTGCTGAGGGCCAGGGATCAGCGGTGCTGAGGGACAGGGGTCAGCGGTGCCCTGGAAGCACTGGGGCAACCCTTGGACTTGATGACCTACAAGTCTCTTCCAACCAAAGCGATGCTGTGATTCTGTGTGCCACCCAGCGAGGAACCAGGACGGAGGGAGGCCCAGCAGACCATGCCAAGCCCCGTGTTTGCTTTCGACTCGACAGAGCAAAGAATTAATTTCCTGCAGCCCAGAGCCCGAGGGATGACGGGTCAGCTCACGGTGGGAAACACACACAGCGCTGCCCCGCTCTCCACACAGCCCTGGTGAGATCACAGCCGCTGGCACGTGGGGCACTAAGACAGGAGGGAAAAACACACTCCAGATGCAATCTTCCCCTTCCTCCCCCCCTCCACGAAAACCTGTATTTCTGCTCGGCCCTGAGAGGCAGCTGATGGCTGGGAAGCAGCAACCAGGAACGTAAGCTGGGCATGCCTGAATTTGCTGAGAGCCCGCAGGAGATGCTGCGTGCCTCCTCCTCAGCTCCCAGCTCCCCCTGGCCTAGGGGATGACAGCTTGGAGAAGCTCAGGGTGGGGGGACAGGTCCGTCCTCTCCCGGCACTGGTCACAGCAGCTCCTTCAGCCCAGCTGCGCTGGTTCCTTCCCATGCTAATCTCCATGTTTTCCTGCTCCCGCAGAACCGCCTGTCCCTGCCAAGACCCGGCTCCAGCTAACAGCATCCCACCCGGGGCTGTGCTGCAGGGAGTTTTTCTTGAGAAGCACAAGCACCTAGCCCCAGCTTCCTGCCCCGCTGCAGGATTTGCTCCATCGGGGAGGAGGAAGCTGGGCAACAGGCAGAGGTGGAGATCCAGACCGGGCAACGGAGCAGCCCGGAGAAAGCAGAAGCCGCTGCAGCTCCCGACACCAACCACGGACGCACCCGCTGGGGATGAACCCCAAGTCTCCCACTGGCCCCCCAACTGTGGAGCTCACGCTGCCAAGGGGGCAGCCCAAGAGTGGAGGGTCCCTGTACCCGGTGAGGCCTGACCAGCACAGGGGATGGCAGTGGGGTGCCGAGATGTGGCCGGGGACACCGAGGGGAAGGCCCTGAGTGGCCGTGGGGTCCCGGCTGCCCCGTGCTCGGGCCGGGAGCTGCCACCCGGGAAAGCCCTGCAGCTTCCACGCACCTCCAGCTTGATGGCGGGGCAGGATAAGGCACCCGGGGAGGGGTGTGCCCCGCTCCCCCCCCCCTTCCCAAACCCCCTCGGTATCCACTTTCGCTTCCTCTTTCCCTTGTTTTGCCTCCTCAGCGAGGCCGGGGTTCCCTGGGCAGGCGGAGCCCGGGGGCAGGGTAGGGCTCAGTGACCCCCGCACCCCCAAGCACGGGCTTTCTGCTTACTCACAGCGCCCTGGGGAACCCGGCGCGCACCTCGCGGCAGTTACTCATTAATCAGCGGCACTTCCTGGCAGCAGACCGCAGCCCCCCACCCTCGGGGCCCCCTCTCCCCGCGTCCCTGGGGGTGCGGGACCGCCAGGGTCCCCGCACTGGCAATTTCCCAGCCCGGCGCCAGAGGCTGGGAGGAAGGAGTCGGGACCGGCAGCTTGTAGGTACCCGTGTCCCTCCTCATCCTCCTCATCCGAGATTCCCCCGGGGCTTTCCCAGGGACAGATGCTCAGAGGCTTTTTCCAGTGCTCGACACTCGGGACACCTGGGCTCGGCTTTGCCCCCGCGGGGACGCAGCCCGAGTGACCCGGAGACCTCCCAACGCTTCCCCGGGGGGCTGGGGAGGCCACCGCTGCCAACGGCGCTCCCCGGCCGGGGACCGCGGTGAGAGCAGGGCCGGGAGAACGCCGCGGAGCCCGCGCCCGGCCGCTCTCTGGCAGCGAAAGCTCTTCCGATTCTGAGGAAGAGGAGCGGGGCCTTCCCCGCCGACCCAGCCCCAGCGTGACTCACGGCACGGGGAGCCCAGGCTGGACCCAGCCCCCAGCCCCCAGCCCCCAGCCCAGGAGCTCACTCTCGGGGGGTGTGGGGGGGGTCCCACCTGCGGGGCCGGGGGTCCCCCGCTCTCCACCACGGCCCCCGCTGGGCGCTGTGGCTTTGCCCCGCAGGCTGCAGCCGCCCGGCAGCTGTGGACTTTGGGCCGGGCTGTGCCTTCACCTGCGGGGCCGACGGAACCTCGACGGCCGCGGCTCGGGCACCTGCCCGGGCTGCCGCGCACCCCAAAGCCCCTTCGTGTCCTCCCCCCCCTCAAAAAACACCCCACCGAAGACACGTCCCGGGCAGCGCCGGGATCAGGTAATCGCTCCGCTCCCCCTGCCTCACGTACCGGGGAGGGGGAGCTGTCCGGACCCCTGCGGCTGGAGGGGAGACCCCCGCCCCGAGGGGCAGGGGGCCGGGAGCGCTGTGCACTGCCCCTGCCCACCAGCACGGCCGCAGCCCCGGCCTCCGCAGTCCCCGGTCCGTGACGGGCACCGGAGCCCCCTCCCCGCGGGAGGAGTCGGGAGCCCCTCACTTGCTGCCGTGGCCGGACCCCCGAAGATCCCCGCTCCCTCCCCCCGGGCTCCCCCGGCCGCAAGGCCCCGGGGGGGGGGGGGGGGGCCCCCGCCCCCCCGCCCCGGCCCCGCGCACCCCCCCCCCCCGCCCCCGCCGCGCCGTTACCTGGCGGGAGCCGCTGCTGGCAGGCGGGGGGCGGCCGGGCCGGGCCGGGCCCGGGACCCCTCACTCCATGGCGGCGGTGGCGGCGGCGGGCGCGGCCGGGCCGGCTGCGGGGCTGTCCCGCTGCGGCGGGAAGCGCCGAGCGCCAGGAAGGGGGAGGAGACGCGAGAGCGGCGGGTGCGCGGAGAGGGGTGGGGGGGCGGCGGGCAGCGGCACCGACCGGGCTCGTCGGATCCAGTGAGACCGACGCCCGGCCCCACCGTCGAGCTGCGGCACCCACGGGGTTCCCCCCCCCCCCCCCCCCCAGCGCCCTCTCCCCCCCCCCCCGCCCCCCCCCCGCCCCCCCCTCCCGGCCCCCCCCCCCCCCCCCGCCCCACAGCTCCCGGTATCAGCCCCCATCCATCCCCCGAGCCGCCAACCCCGCCCCACCCGTGCCTGACACCCACGGCCCCGCTCCTGCCCTACCCTGGGGCCCCCCTCCTGCCCATGGCGGCTCTGCCGAGCCCCCCACCCTTCAAGGACCCTACCCTTCCCGGACCAGGGCAGCCCCCCACCCCCTCCCCAGCCCCTTCGCCGAAGGGGTCGTGCCCGGTGCCCCTAAACCCGCAGAGCGGGGTCCCGGTGCGCACCCCACGGGTTTAGCTCCCGTCCTGGGCTCTGAGCCCGCAGCCGGGCCCGGACTGCGTCCTCGTCCCCATCCCCCCTCGCCCCTCGCCTGCGGTCGCCGGTGCGGGCCCGGCCCGGGGACGCGAGCGGGGTCCCGGAAGGGCGGCACGCGTTGCGTTAGGGGCACTCCCGTAGCTCGGGGCTGCTCGTTGGACCGGGGGTGTCCGTGCGGGGGGCGAGGGGGGCCGGTGCCCGCCCAGGGGTGCTGCCGAGGTCGCTCTGACAGCCCCACAGTGGGGGGGTGTGGGGGGCACCGCACCGGGCAGGGCCGCCCCCCCGCAGCCACCAGGGGGCGCTGCCGCACCGCCGGTGCCACCGGGGCGGGGCGCGGGATGCGGGGACCGGGGGGGCAGGTCCTGGAGCGGCGGGGCCGGTCCGGGGGCAACCGCCGGGGGTCCTCAACCCCAGGGTCGGGACCCTGCGTTCCCTTCGTCGTCGCTTCTCATGCCCGTGAAGCCGCCGTGCCCGTGGCCGCGGGGCCTGGCAGCACCCACGGGGCGTAGGGAGAGCGGGCTGCGCGTGGGGAGGGGGCTGCGGGAGAGCCCCGGGTGGGTGCTGGCCACGGGTCACGCGTGGGAGGAATCTTGGCATGGCCGCAGCCATCCCGGGCGCCTCTGCTCCACGGGGCTGGCACAAGCTGCGGGGCCCCTGGTGCAGGGTATGTGTGGCACAGAGCGTCCTTCGGACCCCCCTGCACCCCTTGGGGCATTCCCTGCCCGTGCCATCCCCCGCGGCCCTTCTGCAGGGGTAGCTTCCCGGGACCGTCAAGACTTTCCTCACAACCATCTGGTGCAGCAGCGGCAGCTTGAAACAGCCCCCGCTTTGGGCTGGCTGCCTCTGGGCTGCTTCCCCCCCAGCACTGCTGCCTCGCTGGGGTGGGGACAGTGTCTGACATCATCATGTTAACAGGTGACATCACTCGGGTGGGTTGCAGGCAGCCGCCCGATGATGGGTGCCTGCGCTGATGCCCATCTTGCCCCTCTCCAGCACCCAGCCTTGGACACTTGCGGGCAGCTCCATGGCAGGACACTGCAGTAGATGAATGAGGTCACAACTCTGACTCTGATGTCAGGGTGCTGGCTCTGAGGTCACAGCCACAGCTGGGGTGGCAGAGGGTGGTAAGGGGCTCTCCTGGGGCAGCAGAAGGGATCTGGGGATCTCCACAGGGCAGTGGGAGGAGGGTCAGGGCAGGTTGGGGCAGTTTGACCTGGGGATGAGTCTGGGCTGGCAGCTCCCCCCCACCTTCGGTGGCACCAGGGCCTGTTAAAACAGTGCGATTATTGTCAGCCCTGACCAGCCAAACACACCGAATATGGTGATGGAGGCTCAGAACCAAATGTCTGCGGCAGGACCAGACGCTCCTGCAGGGAAAAGGATGTTTTGGTGGGACCAGAGAACCGAGGTGGTTTTGGGGAATGGAGCTGCGGCCAGGGCTCTGCCAAGACCCCGAGGTGGGCTCAGAGCCAGGTGCCTCCAGCCTGTGGCCAGTGGTGTGTGGGCAACCAGCTCTGCCTCGCTCAGGAGACAAAGTTGGGCAAGAAAAGGCCACCCTGCACCAACATGCCCCCGCTGATGGGGGGACCCTCCCTGGCTGCTGGCCCTGAGCTCTGTCCCCTCCTACGGGGACAACGAGGGTCTTGCTGCTCTGGGCCCTCTCCTCTGCAGAAGTGCCCCCAGGTGTCCCCGCCACCGGCAGTCCCGAGCCTGGGGGGGCACTGGTGGGGCTGGGCATCGCGGTGCCACCGGCAGACCCTGCCCTGGCACCCCCAGGCAAGGCTCTGCTGCTGCCTGGCCCTGCCCCTGCCCACACCATACCCCTGCCTATAGCATACATAGCCCTGCCCATATCATACCCCTGCCTGTACCACACACAGCCCTGCCCACACCATACCCCTGCCTATAGCACACATAGCCCTGCCCATATCATACCCCTGCCTGTACCACACACAGCCCTGCCCATACCATACCCCTGCCTATACCACACACAGCCCTGCCCATACCATACCCCTGCCTGTACCACACACAGCCCTGCCCATACCATAGCACACCACTGCCTGTACCATACATACCCCTGCCCACACCATACCCCTGCTTATAGCATACATAGCCCTGCCCATATCATACCCCTGCCTGTACCATACACAGCCTGGCCCACACCATACCGCTGCCCAT
Organism: Todiramphus chloris collaris; assembly: GCA_025345505.1. Classification (NCBI taxonomy): domain Eukaryota; kingdom Metazoa; phylum Chordata; class Aves; order Coraciiformes; family Alcedinidae; genus Todiramphus; species Todiramphus chloris. Next base: position 533,097 of record JANVCC010000204.1, read on the forward strand.
CCCATACCGCTGCCCACACCATACCGCTGCCCACACCATACCGCTGCCCACACC
>JANVCC010000204.1:551675-576006 GCA_025345505.1 Todiramphus chloris collaris
AGGGATGGAGGTTGCTGCCTGGGTAGGGATGGAGGTTGCTGCCTGGGTACGGATGGAGGTTGCTGCCTGGGTAGGGATGGAGGATTTTGCCTGGGTGCACGTGGAGATTGCTGCCTGCTCCTGCCTGTTCCCGCCCAGGCTCATGCGTTTGGAGTCCGACCTGTCAGCACTCGCAGGACTCGCAGCCCAGTTGGTATCTCTGGGATTGCTGGGCGAGCTTTTCTCACGCCGCTTCGGCACCGGGGCTTCCAGCAGGCTCTCACCCTCCTCCTCTTTTTGACGGGGAGGGAATGACTTTTGTTACTATTATTTAATCTCTTTTTCAAGCCTGGGCTGCAAGTGCAGCTCTCGCCCGGTGCTCCGTGCACCCTTCGGTGCCCTGGCAGCGTGGCAGAGTTATTTACGGTGCGCTGATGTAGTCGTGCCACAGGCTCTTGAAATGCCGTCTATTATCTGTGAGGTTTTCCTCCGTGGGGAACCCTTTTAAGTATTTGCTGGCTTTGCTCACGTGTTAGCCGAGCATAGGAAGGGTTCCCTTCCTGAGCTCAGTGCTACGCTCGTGTCTCCGCAAGTGCCTCGGCCCCGAGTCTTGCCCAGTCAGGCAGTTTTTCACTCCATCGAGCTTTCCTGGGGGAAAAAAATCTTGGACCAGAGCCTCCATCCTGCTGGAAATCAAAGGCGGCGAGGGGCTCTGAGAAATGGATTTGCTGTGGCTGAGCTGCAGCCGGCATCTGGCCACTGCAGCCCGGCTGGCTCGGTGCCTGCAGCTCTCCCGGCTCCGGTGCCCGGGCCGGGGCTGTGCCCACGGGCGGGACGGTCAAGCCGCAGGGGCACGAGCCTTTGGCCGCAGAGCAGTGTCCGGGTGCGTGACCCCCGGGCCGTTTGCAGTTCAGGGGCCGAGGTCCAGGTCTCCAGTCCCGTGTCTCGCCGCGCCGGCCGGGCGCTGGGTCTGGCGCGGTCCTGCCGGGGTCGGATGCGTCCGGAGCAAGCCTGTTGCGTGCGAAGCCTTTGCTCCTCTCTTCCCGCGGCACCGGGCTGGCAGACCGAGGGCAGCCGTTAACCCGGGGCGCTCCAGAGACCGCCCTGGCCGCGCTGTGCCGCTGCTCGGCCGCTGGCACTGCCGCCCAGCCCCGTCCCGCTGCCAGCCCCTCCTGCCCGCTCCCTTGTCGTGTTCCCCCACTTCCCCGTCTCTCGGGGCCGCTGCCAAATCAACCCCAGGCTACATTTACAGGAGGAAGGATTACTTTTCTTCTTTCTGTCTTCTTTTTCCCCCCCCCCGCTTTTCTCCCAGGTGGTTTTCAGAGGTTAAAAATTCCTGCCTAATTCAGCTCCTTGGGGTGTACCACAGGCTTGTCACATGTAATAAATTGGCTCATTTATTAGCGCGCCAACGCAGTCAAAAGCAAACAGAGTGGCTCGCAGATTAATCCTGCCCTGTTTGCGATCAGTAGTTTGATCCAGGCTCTTTGCAGGGGAATAATGGACACGGCAGATCAGTTTTGACTGATGAACTGTGCGCTTTATTTCAGTCCGTATATTGATGCTATGTAATTAACCCTTAATTTGCCCCATCTCAGTGCCTGGGTGATGCTGCTGTTCAGCTCCTTCCCCCCCTGCCCTGGAAGACCCAAAAGCTGTGAGGTGCACCCGGTGAGAAACTCTTCTGGGAATGCTCTGCCGGGTTCCCTGCCCTGGGGCTGGGGAGAGGGGAGCCCCTGGCCCCAGCGACTGCGACGCTGCCCTGGCGTCCCGAGCTCCGTATTCCCTGTCCTGGAGGAGCCCATTTCCCCAGTGCTGGGCCAGCCGGCGAACTGGGAGCACAGGGGAAGGCGTTTGACACGCAGCCTGTGTGCAGGGGGTGAGCTGGCATCTGGAGCCCGTTAGGTTTCTGTTCCTCGGGCACCTCTTGTGCAAGAAGGGGCTGCTTCTGCCAGCAGCCCCGCGTTAGTCGCTTCGCATGGAGCAGGTGGACAAAAGGGGAAGAGGTTTCCGCAGAATCACAGCATCGTTTTGGTTGGAAGAGACCTTTAAGGTCGAGTCCAACCGTTAACCCAGCAGTGCCAGGGCACTACTGACCCCTGGCCCTCAGCACCACAGCTCCAGGGCTTGGAATCATAGAATCACAGAGTGGCCAGGGGGGGAAGGGACCTTAAAATCCCCCAGTTCCAACCCCCCTGCCATGGGCAGGGACCCCTCCCCTAGAGCAGGGTGCTCACAGCCCCAGCCAGCCTGGGCTCCAGCACTGCCAAGGATGGGGCTGCCACCACCTCTCTGGGCAACCTGGGCCAGGGTCTCCCCACCCTCCTGGGGCAGAACTTCTTCCTCCTGGCTCATCTCAACCTGCCCACCTCTAGTTTGGATCCATTCCAGTCCTGTCCCTGCCCCACAGCCTCAAAAGCCCCTCCCCAGCTTTCTCGTAGCCCCCTGCAGATCCTGGAAGGCCACAGTAAGGTCTCCCCGGAGCCTTCTCTTCTCCAGCCTGAACAGCCCCAACTCTCTCAGGCTGTGCTCACAGCAGAGGTGGAAACCCCTCCAGGGGTCATGGGGAGTCCACCCCTGCCCTGGGCAGCCTGGCACAGCCCTGGACAGCCTTTGGGGAAGAAATTGTTCCTCGGGTCCAACCTGAACCTCCCCTGGTGCTATTTGAGGCCGGTTCCTCTTGTTCTGTTGCTTGTTCCTCAGGGGCAGAACCCAACCCCCCTGGCTCCAGCCTCCTGCCAGGAGCTGGCAGAGCCAGAAGGGCTCCCCTGAGCATCCTTCTCTCCAGGCTGAACCAGCCTAGGGCCCTCAGCCGCTCCTCACCACACTCCTGCTCCATCCCCTCCGTGTCCTGCTGAGTGAAGGACAACCCTTTCACCCTGGCAGGCTGGGGAACCCTCTGTGAGGGGTTTGAAGTGCCAGTTCCAGAGCAGCATCCGCTGGGAGCTGGGGATTAAAGCCGATGGCACGTCTGGTGTCACTGGTCAGGCACAGCTCGCGGGGGGAGCGGGGTGGGAGCGGGGTGCCGGGGCAGGGACGGTGCTGGCGGGGGATGAGCCGGTACCCGGAGCACCGGGCTGGACCCCGTGGGCTGCGCGTGATGTAACGCTCCTCTCCAAGGAGGCTTGGAGCTTATGTAGGACAGACTCCACTGGAGAAGGCTCGGTTGAAGGTGACCGCTGGTCTCAGCAGCTCTCTAAAATGGGATGAGCTGCGGGTGCCCTTCTGGCAGCATCCCCGTGCCAGCCCGCCCTGCCGATGGCAAGGCACCGTGTCTCTGGTGCCGCTGTCGGCTCAGCGAGCTGGTGGCTCTGGTGAGAGCTGGCGAAACGCGTGCTCAGCCCCAGAGCTGGGGGGCCCGGGGGGAGAGGCGAGGCTGTCGTTGGGCTTTGCGGAGCAGTCTGCTCCGAGCCGGGGCTGTGCCAGGACCCCCCGTCCGGGTGTCACCCCCGGGCAGCTCCAGCAGCCTTGGAGCCAGCGCGTTGGTGGAGCTCACAAGGGGGCTGCAGGACGTTGGTCGATGTACGGTGGGTTTTGTTGTTTGTCTCAGCGCTGTGCTGCTTTTCACAGGGGCTTAAAAGTAAAGCCTCGATTCCTTTGTAATATTCCTAGTTAATAATAGAGATTAAGTCTCCTTGTGTTGCATAGTCCTGGTTCTTACCCACTCCCTGCCAGCCTCCCTGCGCAGCCACCTCTTAACAAAGAGCGTGTGGGCACCCGAGGGGGTGCTTGGGGTGCTTGGCATCGCCCAGCCCCCTGTGCCCCCACCCCTCCCAGCAGTGAGGGTGCCCAGAGCCGTCCGTCCGGGCAGCTGGCAGTGGTGTGACCCACAGGAGCTCCAACCAGGGACTCTGGGGCTGCTGAGGGCCAGGGTCACTTTCCTCCCGGGACCCCAGCCCGACAACCTGGTTCATGCCCAAGAGTGGGCACCTGTCACCAACAGCGGGCTCTGGGGCTGGGCAGAGGGTCCCCATCCCCCCCAGGTGCTCTGGGGCTCCTTCCCTCTCGCACGACGCTCCCGCTGGGGCCGTGTGCCGCGGGGGCGATGGCGAAGGGAGCGTCGGCTCCAGACGGGTCACGCTTCTCCGTGCTTCGGAAGGGAAACCCCGTCTCGGTCGATGAGCTTCCTCCCGGGAGAGGAGGAAGATTCCTCCTCTGCTGGAGGCAGCGGAGCTCCATTTGAGCCTTTTCCCGTGGCCTTTTCTGGCCTTGGGCTGTCGCAGGAGCCGAGAGGGTTGGGGACTGGCCTTGCTGCATGGGTGCTGGGCAGGAGAGCCCAGACCGAGGAGGATTTAACACAGGTCTGGACAGAGGGGATCAGAGTGCGCTCACGCTGCCTGCTGGGCTGGCGTGGGCTGTTGGCAACTGAAGAGACGTTGCCATGGATGTCCCACAAGGTTCCCTGACCCCTGCACCAGCCTCAAGAGCTTTTACCCAAAATCTGACCGTGTGAGGCTATGTCTGGGTGCTGGACATGGCTGGAGAGCCACGGCAGAGCACCGGGGGGGCCCCAAGGTTTGGGATGTCTGCCCCGGGCCACGGGGCTGCAGAGCCGTCAGCTCCCTTGGGTGACAGTTCTGCCTCTCGCTGTCTCGCAGGTCCTCAGAGCAAAGTCTCGCGCTGCCAGCCCAACGAGCACAACTGCCTGGGCACGGAGCTCTGCATCCCCATGAGCAAGCTCTGCAACGGGCTCCACGACTGCTTCGACGGCTCCGACGAGGGGCCGCACTGTCGAGGTACGTGTCCTGGGGGGCACGGCGCCACGGGGCACTGCCCTCGCCTCCCGCGCCCTGGCAACGGTCACAGGATCAGGCACAGGGTCACCGAGTGTCTTTGCTGGAAGAGACCTTCCGGATCATCTGTTGAGCCCCAGAGTGGTTTCGTGCAGCGGTGCCACCGCGCTGCCCTCTCCCGGGGCCGCTCAGCGCCCGGATCCAGAGATTAGCCAGAGCCGCTTGGAGCGGCGTGCCCGGCATTCCGCAGCCTGCGGGCCAGTCAAGAGCTGCATTGTCTCCTGGCTTTAAAAGCTGGGAGGGCTGGGGCTCTGCTGCAGATAAGAGATACCAGCCTGGTTTTTTCCTAATTTTCAGGAGCTTTGTCCCCCCTCCTGTTGCTAATCCCGCTGGAAAACTCTCCCTAAGTCAGCGTGTGCCGGCTCGCTGGGGCGCAGATTAGTCGCTCGGAAACGCGCGTCCCGGGCTGACCCCTGGAGCTGGGGCTCTGCGGACTCGGGGCGAGCGGCGAGCGCTTTTCTCCCCTCCCCAGCCCCTCCTCTGCCTGGGGCCGAGGGCTGAGCAGGGTGTGGGGTACCCTGTCCCCAGGGGCTCCCTCCCTCCCGGCCCCGGAGCTGGGACCGAGCTCACCTCTGCTGTCCGACTCGCACAGGAGGAGCCCGGGGCGACTTCTGCAGCTCTGCCTGAGCTGGCAATTAACATTTTGCTAATAGTTCTCATTACCTAAGCGGGATCTGTTGTTTCCCAGCTGGGCAGCACGTGGCCGGGGCGCACGAGGCGAGGGCTGGGCGTGGGCAAGGCCCCGTGGCGGGACAATCGCTCCTCGCAGGTTTGGGCACGTCGGGGACGTAAGCCCTCTCGGCGTCGGATGCCAAGGTGCCCCGTGCCCGGCCCCGGCGAGGCATTTCCTCGCAGCTGGTTCTCAGCCCCAGCCCGCCTCCGCCGCGGGCTCGACCATCACCCCGCTTCGTGGAGACCTTCCAGAGCCTCCTGGACACGTTCCTGGGTCACCTGCTCGGGGTGACCCTGCTCTGGCAGGGGCTTGGACTCGGTGATCTTTCGGGGTCCCTTCCAATCCCTAATATTCCGTGATCTGTGGCTCGTGCTGCAGCATCACCCCATCCCGCCCCTCTGCAGCAGGTGAGGTTTGTCCTGCCGGGACGCCGAGGAGCCCCCGCTGCCCTCGGAACACTCCCGGGGCTGGAAATGCTGTCGGAGCCTCTGAGCTGAAACTGCTCCCGTCATCCCCCTCCGTGGCTCTTGGGGTTGGGTTTTTTTGGTTGGGTTTTGGGGTTTTTTTTTGGGATGCATGCGGGGCTTTAGCTGAGAGATAAGAATCTGAAATGAAGCTGGGCCTGCCAAAGCTGATAAACTTTGTAAACAGCTCGGCAGCCCTGCCTGGCTTATTAAACAACTCCACATGCGCGGGGCAGGGGTTTGGCAGCGCCTGGGCACTGCTCCCTGGGCCAGCCCTGGCTGCTGAGCGGGGCCGTGGAAGGGACGATGGTTTCGGTCCGGAGAGCTCGTGGCTGGGTGGCTGCTCTGTCCCCTGGAATGGACCCAGCAGAGCCAAAGCCTCTCTGGGATCAGGGAATCCTGGAGAATCACAGAACCGCTTTGGTTGGAAGGTCCCTACAAGATCATTGAATCCAACCATTGACCCAGCACTGCCAGGGCACTGCTAAGCCTCGTCCCTCAGCGCCACGTCTCCACGGCTTTGCAAGCCCTCCAGGGATGGGGACTCCAGCCCTGCCCTGGGCAGCCTTCCCTGGGTGCCCCAGAGCACCCTGAGGGGCGTTGGGTCTCGACTGGCACCAGGGAAGCCCAACCTCCCGCTTCCCATAGGGAGTGACGGCTTGAGTCAGCGGCTTGGGGGGACCTTGGGGCTGCTCAGCCCCCATCTCCCGGAGCAGCCGCGTGTGCTTTCCGGCCTCTCCTCCCTCTGCTGAGGGTCTGGGAGCGGGAGAACAGCGTGGAGCCTGCCAGCAAAGCCTGGTGAGGTGCTGGGAGTCGGGCATCCACGCTGTCCCTGCTCGCTCCTGTGTGACATCCTCTCCTCTCCGTCTGCCCTGTCTCTGCAGAACAACTGGCAAACTGCACGGCACTGGGCTGCCAGCACCACTGCGTGCCGACGCTGAGCGGACCTGCCTGCTACTGCAACAACTCCTTCCAGCTGGCCGATGACCGGAGGACCTGCAAAGGTCGGTGGGCTTGGGCAGAGCCATCACGCCCAGCACGGTGCTGCTGGCTCCTCTGGGCTCTGACCGGTGCCGCCGTCCCAGCAGCGGTGCTGGGGCTCGGCCGTGCCAAAGGGGCTTGGCAGACCCTGGTGTTCTGGGGGAGCGCAGGGGCTGGCAGGATGGGACTCTGCCTTGCTGGCTGCCATGGGTGCAGCTCCTGAAAGCCTGGGTGAAGAATTTAGTGAGGGAGTCAGGGAAAGGCTTTGCCTTTGTGCCTGAAGTCTGGGGCCGTGCCTGAAGTCTGGGGCCATCCCTGGGCTCGTCCGTGCTCCCAGTGTCCTGGTGCCTCGGAGAGGATGCTGGAACATGGGAGAGGGCGGTGGAGGAGCGATCAGCTCAGCGAGGTGCCTGGGACCAAGGCTGGGAGTGAGAGATTGCAGCGGCTCCGTCTCTTTCATTCCTCTGGGTAGAGGTGAAAGGGGCTTTTATCAGCTCCTGCACACACCTCTGGGGCAGGAGCTCTCCGCTGCAGACTCTTCTTTCATCTGGCAGAAGAAAGAGCGGCGTGTGAGCCGGGTGTTTGGAGGCTGAAGATTAGAGAAGCTCAGGCTGGAAATGGAGGTGCAGATTTTGCAGGGTGGGGAGAAGGGGCACTGGATAATTAGGCCCTGGAAGAAGCTGATCTGGGAGGCTGGCACTGGCCTTGCTGCTGATGCTGGAGCAGGAAGCCAGGGGGTTCCCACGGGTGTCAGGAGGTGACGTTGGCCCCGGATTCCCCCGGGACCGTGGCGACCATCCCTTCGGCTCAGGGGTCGCATCCTCCCCGGCAGCTCTGCCTTGGAGAAGGGGAACCCCTCGTTCCATCTGGAGGCAGCGAAGGAGACGTGGTCGCTATCCCAAACCTTGGGGTTTTCTTCTTTTTTCCCAGACTTTGACGAATGCACTGTCTACGGGACCTGCAGCCAGACCTGCACCAACTCGGAGGGCTCCTACACCTGCAGTTGTGTGGAAGGGTACCTCCTGCAGCCCGACAACAGATCCTGCAAAGCCAAGAACGGTGAGAGCCTTGGCGTCGGGAGCGTAGCGCTTCTGGGCAGCTCCACAAACCGTGGTCTCCTGCCTCCTGTGGACCCCTGGCCCTCGTTCTTCACTCCCCTGAGGACCCTCCTGCACTCTCACCTCCTCGCCCGTGTTGGGCTGCGTGTCGCAGTCTCGGCTTCGGGTGCTCTGCTGTGACCGCCCTTGTCCCCTCCTGTCCCCACCAGAGCCCGTGGACCGCCCGCCCGTGCTGCTCATCGCCAACTCCCAGAACATCCTGGCCACCTACCTGAGCGGAGCCCCCGTGCCCAACATCACCCCCACCAGCGCCAAGCAGACCACGGCCATGGACTTCAACTACGTTGAAGACACCGTGTGCTGGGTCCACGTGGGCGACAGCGCTTCCCAAACCATCCTCAAGTGCGCCAAGATCCCCAACCTGAAGGGCTTCGTGGAGGAGCGCTCCATCAACATCTCCCTCAGCCTACACCGTGAGTGCTCCCCTTTGCAGCTTGCTCCCGGTCCTTGCTCCCAGTCCTTGCTCCCAGTTCTTGCTCCCAGTCCCCATCTCCTCTCGGCAGCCCGAGCATCGTGTATTTTGGTGGGAGGCAGCTTTCCACGGGGCCGGGCACCGAGGCTCCAGCACGAACGTGGCTCTCGCCTTTCCTTCCCTCTTACTATTTCTAGCAGGCTTTGTGTTTTCTTTGTGTGAGCACCCGAGCAAGCTGTGGGCTTCCAGGCACCTTCCTGGTGTGGTCTCGTAGGTGCAGAGCCGTGGGGTCCCCCTGAGCGGGGAGGTGGTGGGAGCCAGGAAGCAGAAGCTGCTCCCGGTGCTGGACTGGGGCCGATTTTATCCTTGGAAACCACAGACCAAGCCAGGCGGGGCGGGACCGGGGGTCGGTGCAGCTCCATCGGAGCCCTCAGCATCCCCAGCGCCATCCTCCCGCCGTCTTCCTGCCTCCTGAATCTTGGGTGCTTCCAGGGGAGGCCGACTGAGCGGCACCTGATGCAAGGGGGCTCGATGCCCTCCCCGCGGGGCTGTGGCTGGTGGGATGGGATGGGATGGGATGGGATGGGATGGTACAGGATGGAATGGGATGGGACGGGACGAGCGAGCGCTGACCCGGCGAATCGGCTGAACGCGTGTGAAGGCAGCGTTGTGAATGAGCAAAGGTCTCTCCCGGGTGGAACTGGGAGCCGCGGGCGTTTCTCTGCCCCGGGGGGCAGCGGCAGCGTGGAGGTGCCCGGCTGATGAGGGGGAACCCACCCAAGCCCTGGCTGAAGGGTGGGGGTGGCAGCCGGGGGACCCTCGGGCTGCCGGGAGGCTGGGGCTGGGCAGGCTCCGGCCGCTGCCCCGAGGGTGTGGGCAGGAGGGTTAATTTGAGCTCGCACTGTGTATTTTTAGGGCAGTGTGTATTTTTAGGGAGAGGCCTCACCCTTTGCTCTTGCAGGCGATAGCCTGAACTTGGGCAAGACGGGGCTCGGCTCTGCGCTCTCCGCTCCCCCTGCCACGCTTTAGGGAGGGCTGATTTATGGGCTCCTTCTTCCAAGGCTTCCTGAGGCTGAGTTTGGCCTCCCCGTAGCTCACCGGCAGGGCAGACGGCAGCACCGGGTGAGCCTCTGGCTGCTGCTTCTTCCCAGCAAGCTCCGGTTTAAGGTTGTGATTTCCTGGGCAGGGAGTTGCAGCGAGGCCACGGCACGTGAGCTGCGGCTTGGCCCAGGGGAAGGGAAACTGCTGGGGTTCAGCTGGGAGGGTTCAGGCTGTTCAAAGTCAGCCCGGGTGCCTTTCCACAGCCGAGTTCCCACCCTGGGAGGGTCTTGAGCTTCCTGGGTGCCTTCACCTGGCTGTGGAGGGTGTGAGGATGAGGATGCAGCAGCCTCAGTTGGTCAGTCGGTGACCCGGCTCGTGGATCGAGGTGGCTGCAGGAGGAGCAACCATCCTGACCATGATCAGGCGGTGCTGGGATGTCGTTGTGGGACCAGGACCTGTGGCAGCAACCGCAGCCCCTCCGCGGTACCCGAACCAGGCCGTCGGGTTTTGGAGCTCCAGGAAGTTAATCTGAGATGCATGATCTGTTAATTATGGTCAGGAGGGGCAGGGAGCTCATCGTGAGAGCGTGTTCAAGTCCGGACAAGAAAAGATGCCTCGCTTTGCTTGGTCTGATCGGCTGTGATAGCTCAGGGTGGGGAGAGGGGAATTCAGCTGCCCAGGATGGGGATGAAGGGAGTGTTCATCGGGGCCACGTTGGTGGCCTCGTGGCCTTGAGTGGCTCGGTGGCACGCGGGGAAACGTCCTCGCGGAGCAGGGCTTGTCCAGGAGGACAGACGAGTCGGAGAAGGGAGATTCCCCCAGCCCTGGGTGCGCCGCTGGGAGCTGTGACGAGGGGGGAAGGTCGCTCCCCGGCTCCTCGCTGTCAGCACACTGGAGAGACCTGAGAATCCAATTAGTGGTTTCTCTCTTTATTTGCTGCTCCGTGGCATTATCTGCGGAACAGCGGGGGTTTGGGCTTCCCTGGTGCCTGCTGCTAATGGGGGCCTGAGCTGGCATCTGATGGGGTAAGAGTGATGCTGAAGGGCTGGAAATTGGCAGCCCCCAGCTGTCGGGGACAGGTCTGGGCTGGTGAGATGTCACTGCCCGGCTCCGATAGCAGCCCCGCTTCCCGGCCTGCCCGTCCCCGCTCCCTTCCTGCGGAGAGATTAGTGTCACTGGTGTGGTGGGAGATGTGCTAAATGGATGCTATTAACAGGGCTTGGCAAGGCCTGCTGCACTCCAAAGCTTTGCTTTTCTCCTGCTCCTTGCCCTGCTAAACCCTTTTTTCTCTCCGCAGCCTTGAGTTACCGCTGCACTTGTTCACGGTGGCTGTCCCTTGGTTCCCAAACACGAGCTGCCTGGGGACATTTTTCACAAGCAGTGATTTTCTCCGTTGATCTGAGCTGGCCGGTTCCTTACCCCGAGGTCTTTTTCCAGGGACACACTAAAAATCAGAGGCTGGTGAAGTCTTCCATCTACTTGTCTTACAAAAAAAAAAAAACCCACCTCACGTTGGAATTGGAACTATTTCTCTCTGCCAACAGAGAGTGGGAGCTGCTTGCGGTGACTGGGAGGCCCTGGGGAGGTGATGGAGGCTGTGTGGGGCTGGGTGGCCAAGGTGGCCCCTGGCTAGGGCTGCAAAGCAGCTGGACCCCCGTGGCCTCTCACTGGGCAGGGGTTCAACCTGTCCCCAACCCCGTGAGGAGCTGGGAGGTGGCACCTTCCTGCCCTGCCCCTGGAGCGTGGCTTCCCTTGGGGCTGCTGAGCATCCTCTGGAGCCACCTCAGCCGCAGGAGGACGAGGGGCACGAGGACGCGTGCGATGGATGGCGTGGGAGAGCCGCCAGGCAGGACTCGTCCTTCCTGCCAGCACGGGATCGCACCAAGGGCGACTTGTCTGGTCCTTCCTCCCTTCCCACTCTCCCTGTCCTCTGCTCAGCGGGAAAACCCAGCGCGGTTTTGGCCGGGAGGATCCTGGCAGGCGGCGCGCGCTGCGCTCGAGGCCAGGGCAGAGCTGCTCTCCGGGGGCTTTGCTCTGCTGGCACCTGCTCTGTGCTCGGACCGGTCCCCCATCAACCCCCCATCCTCACCGGGACCCCTCCAGACCCAGCCGTGCTGTCCGGCGGGACGGGGACCAGGGCAGGTTTTGCTCAGGAGCGACACCACGTGCGAAGCGGAGGAGCCGGTGCCGGGCAGGGCTCCTGCCCGTCCCTGCGGACCCACCTCACTCGGGTGCCTAATCCTTGATCTCCCGGCACTTCCTGGTCCCGTGGGCTTTCTCAACCAGATTCCAGCCTCCACGTGTTTCCCGAGACAATGTCCTCGTTTGTTTGGACTTGGGCTTCCAAAGAATTCCAAAGCAAAACAACGCGCCAGAAAAAAAGAAGGTACAAAATCTGCTTCCAGGCCCTTGTGCGGCAGCTCAGTCCTCCTGGGCGAGCTGCCCCGGGGCTCCCCGAGCCCCTCGGGGGGCAGGGGGTCTGGTGCTGGTCCTGGCAGGGGTTGGGCTGGTGCCAGACTTCTCCTCCTGGACGCTGCCCAGTCCACAGCCTCGCTCTGTGCTGGGGCAGCAGCAAATCCCTTCCTTTTTAAATTCCTTGCTGCCAGTTCTGCCAAGACGGGTGTGTGGGGCCCGTGCCCGGGTTGGGCACCTCTGCTCCCCCAGCTCTCCCTGCTGCCCAGCTTGACCTGTTGCCCGTGGCCTCCTCATCCCAGGGCTGGCTGTTGGGGGGCACGTGGCCCGGCGGTAGCTTCTTGGGTGACCGCTGAGCTCTGCCTCGGAGCCGGGTGCTGGGTCAGAGGGCGAGGGAATCACAAAGTTACTGAGGCTGGCAGAGCCCTCTGAGATCATCAGGTCCAGCCTGTGACCCAGCACCAGCTGGGCAGACCATGGCACTCGGTGCCACGTCCAGCCTCTCTTAAACACCTCCAGGGACGGGGACTCCACCAGCTCCTTGGGCAGCCCATGCCAAGGGCTGGGCAGCCTCTCTGTCAGGAAGGGCTTCCTGATACCCAACCCAACCCTCCCCTGGTGCAGCTCCAGGCCACGGGGGAAGCTGCCTGGGAGCAGAGCCCGATGCCCAGCTGCCTGCAGCCTCCCTTCAGGGAGCTGCAGAGAGTGATGAGGTGCCCCCCGAGTCTCCCCTTCTCCAGGCAAACCACCCCCAGCTCCCTCAGCCTCTCCCATGGGACTATGGAAGCAGGACTCCGCTCGGATGGGTGCACCCTTCCTCCGGGTCTGCGTCCCCGTTCCCTCCGGGTGACACAAGAAGCGGGTGCCGCCTCCCCGGGGCGAGCCCAGAGGGCGCTGGGGGTGTGAGAGCAGGTGGAGCGGGCAGCCCTGCCAGGAGCCCTCCTTAAGGGGATGCTGTTAATTGACACCGGCGATTGGCAGCAGCTTGACCCCGCGCCGGCCGCCTCTCGGCTTCCGCGGCATTTGCGTGAGCGGCGATCGAGCCTCGGCTCCAGCGCGGTGTGAGCGAGCGCTGCTCAGCTTCCCGGGAAAGGCAGGGGTTCTTCGCTTTCACTGTGGAAAAATACTGGAGAACGTGTGTCTGGAGACCTGGTTTCCCAGCGGCTCTCCTGGTGCTTCCCCTTCCCCAGCTCCTTCCCTGCCTCTTTCTCTTTCTTTTCCCCCTTTTCTCGGCCAACTCGTGACTTTTCCGCGCGGTCGGAGCCAGCGGTGCCGGGGTCGCGCCGAACGCGTCGCTTGTGCCGGGAGGTCGCTGCTGCCAACGCTGCCGCCGCCGCTGCCAGCGCTGCCAACCCTGTCCCCAGAGCCCAGGGGCCGGAGCTTTGGTTCTCCCTGGCCCGGAGCGCTGGGGAGACTGGGGCCGTGCTGGCCCCGGGCTGGGGATGGCGGTCGGCTCCCAGGCGGAGCGGCCAGGAATGTCGGCCGCTCGACGGGACGCGGCTGGGGCTGCTGGGAAAGGGCTGCGGATGCTCCTTGATTTATTATTCCTTGGTTTAAGGTTTGTTGTTTTCTTTTGCTTTCATAAAACGAGCCCCCAGGAAAGAGGTTTGAAATATCAGGACATTTGATCCCCGAGCGCATTATAAACCCTAAACGATGGCAATCTGGCCGTTATTAAAATACCTTCCCGGGCAGCATCTCTCCAAACACGCGCGTCTGGGAGGCTGTTTTCATTGACTCCGTTTCAGGCCTGTTGCTCGTAATGACCTGTCCTCTTGCCAATAAGCAGAAGAGCTGCAGGGTTTGGGACAAATTGATTTCAGGGAGATGCTGCTCTGCGGAGGAATCCAAGTACATTTCTTCCCTCGCTTTGCATGGAAAGCTATTTTTCTTCCTCGCTGCCTCGTCCTCGCCAAGAAAGAGGCTCCGATGCGAACTGGCTTGGCAGGAGAGCGGGATGATTGGCAATTTCTTCTGCCGATTCCTTTCTCTTTTTCTTTCTTTAACTGTTTCCGACTGCTGCCGCCGTGGGAGAGCAGGGGACGGGCGCGGTGTCGGGGCCGGTGCGCTCGCACCAGCTCTGCGTGTTGGAGGGCTGGGGGCTGCCGTGGTTTTAATCACCCTGTTAACGAAGGGCCCGCCAGTCCCGGTTCCTGCTGGAGGCAGATCTGCTGGGAGATGCTCGGGACCTGCCCGGCACCTCTGCCTTTACCCCTCGCTTTTTCCCCACGCACGGGATGGGCTCTGCTGCCTGAGCCACCGTCTCCATCCTCATGGGCACCTCGGTCCCCTGGGCTGTGCTAGAGGAACGGGGAAAGGTCTTCCCTGCCCTCCTGGGACAGACAAGCCCCCTGAGGTCCCCACGTGAGGCATGGAGCATGGGCTGGGCTTCATGGGCTCATGGGCTTCATGGGCTCATGGACTTCATGGGCTCAGCATGGGCTGAGCTTCGTCCCCATGTTTCTGGAGACAAGGGTGCAATTAATGTCCCGAGTAATTGGGATCCTCCGGTGCCCGGGGACGGGGTTGATTTCTCACGGCCAGCAGCGCGTTCAGCCCCACGCACATCTGTCCGTCTGTCCCGTGCCGCTGCCCGCCGTGCTGCCAGGTCCCCTGCGCTGTGACCGAGCCCCGCGGGGATCCTCGCTGCCCGCACCGGCCCCGTCTTTGCTTTCTTGTCCCCCCGCCCCCCAAAATCATCCCAACGACGGCTCCCCAGGTTCCTGTCGAGCCTGTGTCTCTCTCCTCTCACCCAGAAGGAAGCCAAGTGCCCTGTCCCTCCGTCGGCCTCTGCTGAATATTTTTGCCAGTGGAATGGCCTCATTAAGGCAGAGTAATTAGCGGTCCCTTGGCCGCCCTCCACGCGGCTGAGATGGAGGTTGCTCCGTCTCCGTTCCTGCTCTGCCCACCTCCGGGGATGCTGCGGGGCCGAGCGCGGCTGTGGCGAGGGGCAGCTTTGGGGCCAGGCAGGAAGGTGACAAAAGCTGCCCAGGGTGCCCCCAACCCCAGCGGGGCATCAGGCCGGGGCACTGCCTGGGGTGGGACAGGTCTGGGGCACAGGGAGTCCGGACAGCCCGGCGCTCCCTGGGGATGCTCCGGCACCTTCCATGGCTCCGGCTGCCCCGGGGGGCTTCGTCCCACATCACCCAGTGACCAGGGGACCGAGCAGCCCAGGGCAGGGGACGGTTTGACCTCCCGGGGAGCGTTCGGCTTGTGCAGGCGTGCGCTCCGACGCCACGAGGATCCTTACGAGTGCCGAGTCAGATGTCCTGGCCCCGGGCCACCGGCTTCCACCCGCTGACTCCTCCTCCGAGCTCCACAGCTTGACAGGAGAGGTTTAAATTTATTTCTTGCTTGGCCTGCTTTTCGGAGGGGCCGAGGCTGCCGTGATGGCGGCGGCTCTGCGGGACCGTGTCCGTCCGTCCCCAGCTCCCTCCGCTCCATCTCAGAGCGGGCAGCGAGGCTCGGGGCGACGTCTCCTCGCACAAGGAGGGCTCTGTCCCTGGGAGCCGGGGTGGGGAGGCTGAGCCGGACCCCCAAGGGCTGCGGGGTGTCTGTCTGTCCGTCCGTCTGTCCCGCGGCCAGCGCCCTCAGGGCTGGAGTTTGTCTTCGTGGCTGTCCTGTTAACATACTTCTAATTAAGGAAAATTGTCCCCAGGAGCAGTGTTTATCCAGGGAGGCTGTTGCCGTTACAGAGCCGGTTTTGTTCTCCGGGGGGGAGGACGTCTGTGGAGGGAAGAGACAGAAATTCCTCCAGATTATGGTATTATGTAAATGTATCAAACGGATCATTCCCTATAAAAAGCAAAGTAGGAAACCAATGTATTTGAGAAGCCCCGGGGACCGCATTCCTGACGAGCCTCCATTCCTCTTCTGGAGGCGTTTTTGAACCGAAACATTCGGCAACTTTTCCAAGCTCTGTTCCACGGGAGCCGCGCGCCGTTGGCTCGCCGGTGCCCAGCCCCATGTGGCTGCCCCTGGGTGGCCGGGTGGTCATGGCCCCCCCTTGCCCCCCGGGCTCTGGCTCACGGGGATTTTGTCGGGAGCAGGAGGAGGAGGCTCTGGCTGCCCCGGGAAGCCGCTTTCCGAGCAGCTTCTCCGCTTCCGACGCGGACGAGCAGCTCCGGCGCGTTGTCTGCTCGGGCCGCGTGCCACCCGATCGTCTGCGTGCGCCTTTCTCTGCAGCCTGGGTGCCTCGGGCTCTTCTTCACGCCCGGGGTTTGTTTAGGTCTGACCCCCTGCAGCTGAAGCAAAAACTGTGGGATGCACTTGGACGTAAATATTCCGTATCTAAAGACAACGTGGCAGGGTCAGCGGCGGAGCTCAGCCCAGGGCCCCTCTCTCTCCCGCGCGCTGGGGCAAGGGTGAAAACGTGGGATGGGGGCAAGGACCTTTGGTGACGGAGCTGAGCTGGCGCAGGGGTGGTTTCAGCTGCTTGCGGGGCAGGTTCCCAGCAGAGCTGGGCCCTCTCCTGCCCGGTGTCCCTGTCCTGCCCCAGACACCCCACGGGGAGTGTTCCCTTTAGGAGAAGTGGGGGTTCTCCCAGAGCCGCCCGGCGCAGAGCTCTGCTTCCCAAGCTCTTTGCACCTTCACCACTCTGGGAGGCTTCTCTCCTTCCACGTGGAACCGTGCAAAAGTCCGGGTGAGCTGCTGAGCTGCACGCATCTTAATTGCAGCTGCTTCAGAGCTGTGTCGAAATCCGTGTTTTAGTCGGAGAGAAGATTGTGCGTTTCCTTCCTCCTCGTGTCAGCCGCAATTGATGCGTTTGCAGACTGCACAACAACTGATTCATGCAGGGGAAAGTTATGTGCTGGGTCAGCAAAGCTCGTTCCCCAAAAAACCCACAGCCTCGCGGCGCTCGAGAAGTCGCCGGGTAAATCGGATGCTCCGTGGCTCGGGCTGAGGGAGGGAGAGCCTCTGGCAGGAGCTCCCGTGGACCGCCGTGGAGTTGATGACCCACTCGGGTCAAGGAACTCCTCGAGCACGACAAGATGCTTCCGGCGCGGGATGAAATCGGGATTGGGCAGGGGGAAGTTTATTACTGAGAGTGCCTGGGATGATTTGTGAGAGTTGACGGGGCCAAGAACGTCTTGGGTGGAGGCTTCTGCTGCCTCCTGGGGCTGTTGCTCTCCCCGAGGTGCCCTGGTAGTGCCGTGCCAGGTCCCAGCCCAGTGTTGGAGGGGGGTCTGGGCTGGCAGGGACACTTGGGAGCCTTATCCTCCAGCCTCTTCCACTGGTGGCCATGAGAAGGAAAAGGGAAAATCTCAGCAGAGTATGACACAGATTATTTTGTGGCACAAACGTGGTCAGGATCACTCAGTTCACGTTGAGCCTGAAACCAGGAAACATCTGTGCGGGTGGGTTTCGGAGTTGCTGAAGTGGCCAGCCCGCCCTTGTTGAGCAATGTGCCACTTGCTGATGAACTTCTTGGCGCTCCCTCTGCCCTCCCTTCCTCTGCCTCCTCCCCACGAGGATGGCCACAGTCGAAGCCCACGTCACCCAGCAGCGTCCTGGCCGGTGCCGCTGAGCGAGGCCGGCTGGCGTGGTCCGTGGCTTGCTGTCCTGGCGGGGTTGGTCAACTTCTTCCAGGAAGAGCCTTTAAAGTTGACATTCCCTGTTCTCCGCCCCCACGAGCTCATTCTCAAACACCAGCAAATAAATAAATCTTGGGAAATTAGCTCTGCGTGTTGCAACCGCTCGCAACACCCGGCCGTGGTTGAGCAAGGAGCAAGACTTGGGGTGGGAGCTGGTGGAGGGGATGCGCTCCCCAGCCCGCCCCGCTCTGCTGCTGGGAGCTGGGGGCAGCGGGAGATGGGGGGCGGCCGCCCCCCAGCCTTGTCCTTCCAGGGGGGTTGTTCACGGGACCCGTCCCGTGCTCAGGGGTGGGCTGGTCCTTCCCAGTGCCCCGGAGCTGGCTCCTTGCCGTGCGCCTGGCTGGTGATGGGTGGCCACAGGCCACCGTCCCCAGCACCCGCTCTGCTGCTGGGGGGATGCCCGGCGCTGGGGGCAGCGGGGAGAGGCCACGTCCCTCCCTCCTCCCCTCTTCCAAGGGGTGAGGTGGGGGGAAGATCTCTCTGCGGGCTGGCACGGGGGGGTTAAAAATAGGCATCTGCTAAATTAGCTTCCACTGAAAGTTCAAGAGGAAATCCAGGTTTAGCTGAGGCTCCGAGAAAGAGCTGAAAATAATAATAATAATAATCATAATAATAATAATAATAACTGATTCCTGCGAAGGAGCAGGCAGGGTGGTGAGCTGGGAGGGAAGGAGCAAGCTGAAAAACAAAAGCCTTTGAGGAGGGTAATGCTTTCCAGCTGCAAAAATACAGCCGGGGAGAAGAGCAAGTGCTTGCGTCACCCCCAGCTCCCCGGCCCAGGGCTGCCCCGCGCGGGGCTGGGGCCCGGCCGGAGACCCCCGGGAGGACCGGGACCCTCTCCTCTGCCGGGGGGGAAGCTGCCAGCCCGGGGAGCCAGCGGCTGGAAACCTAGAGCTTGTTTTGGCCTTTTTCCCTCCCGATCCCCGTGCAGCGTTTGCGGCTCGCGTCGGTGACCTCGTCCCCGCTGGAGGTGCTGGGCGCGGGGCCGGCTCAGCAGGATGCGGCCGGCGAGGTGGCAGCGGCCCCGTGACCGTGGGGGGTTCGGGGGAGAGCGATGGGAACGGAGGGCCAAGGTGGGGGTGGATTGGGGGTTGGCAATGGCCGTGGCCGGGCCTCTCCGGGAGGAAGGCGGCGAGGAAAAGCCGAGGCGCGCGGGCGGGGGTCCGCATCCCTGCCCGGGGGCTCGGGCCTCCGCACCGCCCCGGCTTGGATCGCTCCCCCGGTCCTGTGACTCTGACTCAGCCACGCAGGCGCCAGCCAAGACCTGTTTTTTTGGGGGAATTCTTGCACATCCCTTCGCTGAAACGTTCCTCCCCTGAGCAGGGCTGTGCTGCGCGTGGCTCGGCCGCCCCCCGTCCTTGTCAGGGGGTGAATGGGGGCTGGGGGTGCCGGGGGAGGGTGGTGGGCACCGGTCCAGGCGCTGTGACTCAGGCAGCCCCGTCTCAGGGGCTGAGCGTGGCCCCTGCCTGCCCCACACTGCCCCCAAACCGATCCCCTGCACCGTTCCAGTCGGTTCCGCTTGGCACAAAAACCTCGCTCGCCAGCGGGCACCCGGGAGCCGGACCTGGCTGGGGGGGCACAGGGGCTCTGGCTGCACCAGCGGCTCTGGCACGTTGGGCAGCGCGGCCGGAGCCCTGCGCGGGCCTTTGGCTCGGCTGGTTTGGGGCTGATTCCCTGGCCCCGGCTCTTTCCACTTGTTTTTACGGGATGCATCACGCTGGGTGGTGGCTGCGGGCGCTGTGGCCTCACCCTTCCGGAGGGGAGGGCGGTTGGTCAGCGGCCAGCCCTCGCTGCCGGCGGGACACCCCCGGCCCCAGCGCCACACGAAAGCCTCCCAGGGGTCCGGCGAGGTGGGCTGCACATCTCGGGGTCTTGAGGTTTGGGGTTGTGCCCCCCTGCCCCCCTCCAGACCACTGAGAGCTCCTCCGTTGGGTTGCACCAGAATCCAGGCGGCACCAGGGAGAGGCTTGATCCCATCGGGCCGTATCCTGCACGCGGGGCATTGCAAAACCTCCTGGCTTGTTTCGTGTTTTCCCTCCCTCCGCGCCGGTTAATAATTCAGCGGCGTCTGGCCGGCCTCCTCCGGAGCCGTCTGGGTCCCGGGGTGTCCTCAGGGACAGCTCGGGGCCGTTCCTGCTCCCGGCCCCGCTGTGTCCTGCCCCGTGCCAGCTGCGCTGGGTCCCGGCGGGCACAGGCGGACGGGCCTCCTGACGCTTGGCATCACCCAGAGCTCCAGGCAGCCGCAGCCCCTCACCCCGGCCGCTGGCCCCGGGCTGGCCGAGCAGCGCCCGGCTGGTTGCGGGGCAGGAATTCGGGCACGTCGGGTTTATCCGATTGAAGGCTTTCGCTGGGTTCATTAAACACTCGCACGCTGCCGTGCCAGCTGCCGGCTCTCACCCGACCCAGCCCTCGGGATAAGCTCTGCCCGGGCAGCCTCGCCGGAGCGGGGCCCTGCCCGTGCCCGCTGCCGTCGGTGGGGACCGGGCAGGCGTTGCCCAGCCCGGGGCTGTGCTTTGAGCCTCTTTTCCTGTGCTTTGAGCCTCTTTTCCCCTCTGTGCTTTGCCTCCAGCCTCCCACCTTGCAGAGCCTTCCCAGCTCTCCGGCCGCTTTCCGGTGTCCCCGGCAGCGGGTGCCCCTTGTACCCACCCAAGGGTGGCAGGTCCCATCTCCCTGGCTTGCTGCGTTGGTCCCAGTGGGGCAAGCAGGGCCAGCTCCCTGATAACAGCTCACAGGTTCTTCGTGGCCCACACAGCCTCGCTCCTCAGCAGCGTCTGTACTGGAGGTGCCTGGCGGGCAGGGGCTCCGGGCTCTGCCTCCCTGCCCAGCCCCTCCTCACCCTCCTCTCCCGTGGCGTAGATGTGGAGCAGATGGCTATCGACTGGCTGACGGGCAACTTCTACTTCGTGGATGACATCGACGACAGGATCTTCGTCTGCAACAAGAACGGGGTCACCTGCGTCACGCTGCTGGACCTGGAGCTGTACAACCCCAAAGGGATAGCGCTGGACCCAGCTATGGGGTAAGATGCCCGGTGCAGGTCTGGAGAGCGGCCCCAGCCCCAGCTGGGCAGAGGCTGCTGTGCTGGGAACTGGTGCGGCCGCAAAGCCCAACTGGTGTGGCATCAACGTCTGAACCTGGGTCTTCTGGTTACCTGCTCCTGGCGACAGTTGGCAAGCGTGTGGTCCTTCCTTCTGGGCCGGGGGGTCTCCTGTACCTGCGTGCCCAAAGCCCCTCTCCGAAGGGGCATTTCCTGCTCTGCCTGCCCTGGGCAGCGGCTTTGCCGGTGCTGGGTCCTGCAGGATGGATCCCGCCAAGCCGCTGCTCCCAGCTTGGGGCTGCGTGGTTCCCGGTTACAGCTTCACACCGGCTTTCGGGAACCAAGACAGACACCGGCAGGGACCGAGCAGCTCCCCGTGCCTCTTTGTGCCGGGTGCTGTGCTCTGGTGGCAGCTCTTGGGGGCACCCCGGGCGCGGGGGAGCTGGTGTGGCCAAGGCCGTGCGAGGTCCGGCTGCGGGGCACGGGGAAAATCCACCTGCCCAGGCCGGGAAGTCTGTTGGTGCCAGCCTAACCTGGTTTCTTTAACCTTCCTTCTTTCATTGGTGTACCTGTAGAATCCTTTCTTGTTATTCCCAGCATCCCTTGCTAAGCTCAGCTCCAGCTGCACCCTGGCCTTCCTCACCTCATCCCTACGCAACCGGGCAGCATCCCGGGGCTCTTCCCGGGATACCCGTCCCTGCTTCCACTGCCTGGGCAGCTCTTCCTTGCCTTAGTTTGTCCAGCAGGTCATGGCTCAGCCACGCCGGCCTCTTCCCTCCCTTGCTAGATTTCTTACCCCGGGGATGGAGATCTCTTGTGTTCTATGCAAAGCATCATTAAAGATCACCAGCTCTCTTCTGCTCCCTTCTCCCTGAGCCCCATTCCCCAGGGTGTCCGACTGACGAACTCCTGGAAGAGCTGCAAGTCTGCTCTCCGGAAATTCAGGGTCCTGGTTATGCTCCCTGACTGGTTCGTGACCCTTAGTGCCTTTCTCCCTCAGCAAAGTCTTCTTCACGGACTACGGGCAGATCCCCAAGGTGGAACGCTGCGACATGGACGGGCAGAACCGCACCAAGCTGGTGGACAGCAAGATCGTCTTCCCGCACGGCATCACCTTGGACCTGGTGAACCGGCTGGTGTACTGGGCTGATGCCTACCTGGACTACATCGAGGTGGTGGACTACGAAGGCAAGAACCGACACACGATCATCCAGGGCATCCTGGTGAGTGGCGCCAGAGGGAGGGCAGGGCTGGGGCAGCGGGGGCTGAGTGTTCTTGAGGCGTGTCTGAGCTTGGCCTGCTGGCACAAACTGGTCCCTTGGCTTGGCTTTGCTGGTCCAGCCAAGCAACGGCTCGAGCTGCCGAACACCAACCGGTCCAGCAGCACCTGCCCCCCGAGCCCAGTCCCCTGCCCTAAATAAGACGGGGGGAGGAGAGAGCCGTGAGGTGGGATAGGGGCAGGGGTTGGGGGCTCCACACGCCTCGGAGCCGGGCTTCTCATGTCTCCTCAACTCCCTCCGGATGCCCGCGTGGTGCCTTCCAGATTGAACACCTCTACGGGCTGACCGTCTTCGAGAACTACCTCTACGCCACCAACTCCGACAACGCCAACGCCCAGCAGAAGACCAGCGTCATCCGGGTCAACCGCTTCAACAGCACCGAGTACCAGGTGGTGACACGGGTGGACAAAGGAGGAGCCCTCCACATCTACCACCAACGGCGCCAGCCCACAGGTGGGACCCCAGCCCGGGAAAGCGGCTCCTCGGACCCCAAAGGCTGGGCAGTGATGGGGACAGGACCTTCCACATTCCCTCTCGTGATGGGCTGAGGCACCCGGGGCAGGTTCACTGGCCCCGGAGCCTCCGTCCTCCCCATAGAATCACAGAATTCTTTTTGTTGGGAGAGACCATTCAGCTCCTCAAGCCCAACCGTTCCCCCAGCGCTGCCAGGGCACCACTAACCCACATCCCTCAGCACCACAGCTGAGGAGCTCCCAGGGCACAAGGCTCCCCAAAACTCGGGGAAGCTGCGGTGCAGTCGGCGGCACCCTCGAGACCGTGGCTGCGGCCGCAGCGCGACATCTCCTTCGCGGGGCCGTGGCGGGCACGGCGTCCCGGCGCTGCCACGGTGCCCCCGGCGCTGAGCGCGCGCTCTCTTGCAGTGAGGAGCCACGCCTGCGAACCCGATCAGTTCGGCAAGCCGGGGGGCTGCTCGGACATCTGCCTCCTCGGGAACAGCCACAAGACCCGAACCTGCCGCTGCCGCTCCGGGTTCAGCCTGGGCAGCGATGGGAAGTCCTGCAAAAGTGAGTCTGGGTCGCCCTGGGGAGCTGGGGGAGTTGGGGGGGGGTCCGGCAGCGGCCCCTCGCTCAGCGAAGGGCTGGGGTGGGCAGTGGTGCCTCTGCCGGGTGCTGGGATGTGGGGGGGCAAGCGAACCCTTTCCTCTGTGGTTGGTCCCTGGGGGGTGCCGGGGCCGGTCTCTGCCTGGATGTCAGAGCCGTGACCCCCCCCGAAAGCCCCCGTGACACGTGCGTGGGGCTGCCCACCCCCGGTCTGGCTGGTGGTGAGGGTCTCGGCTGTCTCCTTGCAGAGCCTGAGCACGAGCTGTTCCTGGTGTACGGGAAGGGGCGGCCGGGCATCATCCGCGGGATGGACATGGGGGCCAAGGTGCCGGACGAGCACATGATCCCCATTGAGAACCTCATGAACCCCCGGGCGCTGGACTTCCATGCGGAGACCGGCTTCATCTACTTCGCTGACACCACCAGCTACCTCATCGGGCGCCAGAAGATCGACGGCACGGAGCGGGAGACCATCCTGAAGGACGGTGCGTGGCCGAGGGGCCCAGCCTGGTCCCCACCCCTCAGCGTGGGCATCCTCTGGGTGCTGCAGCACCCTGGTGCGATGGCAGAGCTTCCGTCCTCTCCCTTGTGTCACTGTCCCTTAAAACCCAGGTCTGAAGCTGCTGTTTGGGTTTATCTGTAGACCCCTATGGAGAGGCAGATACATGGGCCTCGGCAGAGGTCCAGGGACCCCTGTCCCTGGATGTCCTCCTCCTACCCACCCCAATCCGGCCAGATGGGGGGAGGAGGAAGGCTGGGGAGTCCTCAGCCAGGGTTCCTGGGGTTCATCGCAGTGGCTGATCCATCCCCACGTGTACGGCTGTGTCATCCCGGAGCAAACCGGCTGAGGATGCTCCTGAATCTTCCTTTCTCCAGCCCAGGCTCCCGGTGGCTGCGGTGCCTCGGGGGGAGCTGCCTGCACTGGGGCCGGGAGGGTCCGGCATCCCCTGTCGGGTTGAGTTGGGCTCAGGGGGCGCCGAACGCACGGGGAATCATATGGGGCTGTCGCTTCCGCTCCTCGTCTCCCCGCTGCCGCGCGGCCCCGTTAACAAGCGCCCGCTCCCGCTTTTCCCCCAAGGCATCCACAACGTGGAAGGGATCGCCGTGGACTGGATGGGGAACAACCTCTACTGGACGGACGACGGCCCCAAGAAGACCATCAGCGTGGCTCGGCTGGAGAAGGCCGCCCAGACGCGGAAGACGCTGATCGAGGGGAAGATGACGCATCCCCGCGCGATCGTGGTGGACCCTCTGAACGGGTGCGGCTGCCGGGGCGGGCAGGGCTGGCTCGTGGGGGGAACCTGCAGGGCTGGTGGTCGGGTCCCTGGCACGGTGGTGGCTCCTGAGCCTGGCAGCAGCTCTGGCCATGGTGATGGCAGCGGCACTGGTGTGGCTGGACCCTCGGGCTGTTGTGTTGGGCTGCAGGCACAGGGCAGCAGGACCTCCCCGCTTCTCCGTGACCTCCCCGCTTCTCCGTGACCTCCCC